>CM065691.1:34644335-34649335 GCA_017654935.2 Phymorhynchus buccinoides
TAGCGCAACGCCGAGTACCAGTAACGCCTAGTAACGGTAACGCCTAGTAACGGTAACGCCAAGTACTGGTAACACTGAGTACAGCAAATTTGAAGCGATTCGGTTAAGAAACGGCGGAGTCGCATAGCGCGCGCGTTTCTGAACCGATTCGCTTCCAGTTTGGTACACTGATGGTCACCGTCCCCAGTCATCTTTCTGCCAACGTCGAAGGCAATCGGTTCAGAAACACCGGAGATATGGGCGCCGAGAGGCCGGCGGATGCGCGTTTCGCGCATTTGCCGAACCGCGCAAATGACACGGCCGCCTCGGTTGCCGTTGCCATCGCCCCGTTAGGGCTCACAGCAAATTTGAAGCGATTCGGTCGAAAAACGGCGGAGTTATAAGGCCCGTTTTGTGTTTCAGACACACAGACACACACACACACACACACACGGACGGACAGTTGGCTTTTTACTATATGACTAGCGCAACGCCTAGTACTGGCAATGCACCGTACTGGTAACGCCTAGTAACGGTAACGCCAAGTACTGGTAACGCTGAGTACAGCAAATTTGAAGCGATTCGGTTAAGAAACGGCGGAGTTATAAGGCCCCGTTTCCCGTTGGCGCTGCTCTGAGAGTGACGCGCTCTCCCGATTCTCTTCAAATTTGCTGCCAGGCTTGCCCGGGCCATAGCAAGCCTGACAGCAAATTTGAGGCGATTCGGTTAAGAAACGGCGGAGTTATTCGTGAGAAGGTAAAGCGGCGTATAGCGCGCGCGTTTCTGAAGCGATTCGCTTCCGGTTTGGCACACCGATCGTCACCGTCCCCGGTCATGTATCTGCCAAATGTGAAGGCAATCAGTCCAGAAATGCCGGAGATACGGGCGCCGAGAGTCCGGCAGATACGCGTTTCGCGCATATGCGAAACCGCGCAAATGACACGGCCGCCTCGGTTGCCGTTGCCATCGCCCCGTGAGGGCTCACAGCAAATTTGAAGCGATTCGGTCGAAAAACGGCGGAGTTATAAGGCCCGTTTCGTGTTTCAGACAGACACACACACACACACACACACACACACACACACACAGACACACACGGACGGACAGTTGGCTTTTTACTATATGATGATGATATAGTTTACTTTCTTTTCCCTTACGACCTTTTCATTGCTTGAATCGCGTTCCTCCTCGATTTATATTCCACACTCCTTGTATACAAATCTTATGAACATGCTTTTTGTTTGTGGCACAAGCCACAAACCTATAACTCACTTTGTCGGTCTGTTGGTCGGTCGGTCGGTCGGTCGGTCCAAAATTGTCGTACATATTGTAAAAGAGAAAGAAAAGCGGCGTGCCACAAACGATTGCGAATCCGCGCTTGCTTTTTATCTGTCTTTCTTTGCATGTCTTTTTCTTCATTTATTTGTCCCCTCGTATTTACACCAGCCGAACAGTTTGTAATTATTGTTTGTATTTTCATCTCTGCCTGCCTGTCTTAACCCCCCCCCCCCCTCCCCCTCCCCCAATATTATTATTTTACAAATATTAGGGAAATTTAGTAGTTTTGAAAATTGTATTTCTTACTAAACATTTCTTGAGAATGTTAAGCAATTCAGGATCGTCATGGAGACGCAATTATTTTTTCCTATTTTTGTTTCTCATTATGCATTCTGCTTTGTATTAAACAGGGTTGTTGTGGGGGGTTGTGAAATGATTTGTTAAGCTAAGTTTCATGAGCAAGATACGAACCGTCTACAGTGTTAGTAGATTTGCGTTATCGTTAGGGCATGCCAATTGTATATTCATTTGTTCATTTTGCATTTACATTTCGTTTAGGGGGAAAAGTAGATTATAGAGAAACCCGTCTGTCTCCCAGTTAGAGCCGTTAGTTTCAACGCCTGCCCCCTTTCTGATCATAGAAATAATGGAATAAAACGCGTGTGTTACCAAACTCGATTCATCAGTCAGTATGAGCGCATCGTGCTTGATTTACCTTTGAAGTTTGAGTTATGATTATCACTCAATAATTGAACTAAAAACATCAAAACGTTACACTCACACAAGCACATGAAGGTGAAATAAACAATAAACACGGTGAATAAAACCAAATTTTCGTCTTTAAAAAGACTTTGACGAGGTGAATGCAATGGATAACACCAACCCAACTGCGTGCGCATCTAACAATGACGGCAGTGAATCTTTAGATGACGCATACTAAAAACTATGACATCCAGATGTTATAAATAATTTAGATGAATTGACGGTACGCAGCATCGATCTGGCAGTAACGAAAAAATAATGACTATGAAAAGATGGCGCTCCTTGTGGCCGGATATGACGACTCTTCGTCCATCCACTAAACTTCAATGACCAGTGAATGGATGACGCGTTCTGATCTGTTGACGGTCGTTATCCCCCTTCCTCTGTTATCCACCCCCACCCCACCCTCTCTCTCCCTCTAAGCCTCCCTCTCCCTCCTCATCTCCCTCCCTCTCCCTCTGTTTCTCCCCCCTCTCATTCTCTGTCTCTCCCTCCCTCTCTCTGTATCTTTCTCTCTGCCTCCCTCTCTCACTCTGTCTATCTTTCTCTCCACCCCACCGCTCCCCCTCTCTCTCTCTCTCTCTCTCCCCCCTCTCTCTCTCCCCCCCCCTCTCTCTCTCTCTCTCTCTCTCTCTCTCTCTCTCTCTCTCTCTCTCTCTCTCTCTCTCTCTCTCTCTCTCTCTCTCTCTCTCTCTCTCTCTCTCTCTCTCTCTCTCTTTCTCTTCTGTTTTTCTCCGTTCTCTGTCTCTCTCAGGGGGCATCATCATCAGGGGCCATTAATCGAAGACGTTCAGTCCATCAGGATAGTTTGTCTGCAACTCAGCATCAAATCAGATCCAGTATGGACTTTGGAACAACAGCGCACCTCAGGTCCTCTCTATTCGTTAAGGTTCATGTTTCTATGTCTGTGGATGTTTTTTGCTGAACAAAAGTGTTGAACTCCAGTGATGTACCGATAATCAAAACGTGATAGGACAAACTGTCCTGAGGCAAGATAAATCAATAGGACAATGTCCTGGCTCTTGCAGAAATCAACAAGACAAAGCGTGCCAGTTTTTATTAAAAAAATCAGACATTTGTCCTGACTAGGGAGAACGCAATAGGACATTTTCAATGTTGATAGGTCAATGGCCTATGACCGGGACCTCGGGACATCACTGGAACTCGGTGTGTCTGACACTGCAAAACAGGGACTCCGTCATTGAATCGAACGAGTAGGCTATTTCTAATTAAAATTAATGCCGAAATGTTAATTACTAGACACAGAGGGGGTGAAGGAAGGAGGGGATGAATAAATGCGAGGCTATATTAGATCGGGTTTAGGAACACTGTCTCATTAAGAAATTCTGATCGCTTCTCGGCCTTTGGGCTAAGACAGTGATTAGGAACATAAATTTTTGTTTATACCCTGGTTTGTTTGTTCAGCCCGTCGTACATGGCGAAAGCCGATACGCGACGTTAAACTGAACTTCCACACTGTCTATAAGAGGCTACGCCTAATCAGACGTTAAACCAACCAACCAGAGAGAGAGAGGGAGAGAGAGACACGAGAGGAGAGAGAGAGAGTGAGAGAGAGAGAGAGTGAGAGAGTGAGAGAGAGTGAGAGTGAGTAGAGAGAGAGAGAGAGAGAGAGAGAGAGAGAGAGAGAGAGACAGAGAGAGAGAGAGAGAGAGAGAGAGAGAGAGAGAGAGAGAGAGAGAGAGATCGGGTTCCGGCTCGTGACAGGCCAAAAGCACGGGTGTTGGCGTTGCCCTAACGACGATTGATTCCCTGCTCTGTGTGGTCCTGTCCTGCCTCCCTTCGTGGGACCCGCATCACATGGCATCAGTGACTATCAACGTAATCGTTCATTATGTCACTACTACCTTGTATTGTATTGTGAATTCGCCAATAATGCCATTGTGCGATCATTTAGTGTGCGGTGTTGCGCACGTGTATCGAAGGGGTTGAATGACATTGGCTAAAATGCTGCGTTGTTGTCAGCCATCGTCATCTAAGGTTGTTCTTTTTTCTGTTTATTTATTCTTCTTCCAAGGAACATAGCGTAATTCAACAAAGAATGAGTTTGAGACATGGTAATAAGACAGCAACATATCAATAAACAATAATGTACACCTTGTATATCTTTATATATTCCTCGACATATGAATAAATAACAGAGGAATAATAAGAAACAGACATCTCCACGTATATCAAATTATTAATGAAAGAATAACATCAGTAAACGAACAATTAAGGCAGAGGACATATAGGTTTGTCACAGAGAAAAGCATTTTATATTCCCAAAGCATTGTTGTATAAGTAGTTCTCATCGTCGTGGTCGTTGTTTCTACTATTTTGTCTGTCCGAGTTTGTCTGTTTATCTCCCCTGTCTGTCTGCCTTCCCCCCTCTCTCCCTTTCTCTGCCCCCCCCCCCCCCCTCCTACACAGATTAAAACACATTGGCACCACTACCTCAGACCAAAAACAAAACACAGGTGCAACAGCACAGCAACAGCTCTAGACCAACTTCGTTCAGTTTTGTTTTCTCCATTTGTTGGACTGTTTAAAACCCTCTATTTTCAAAGAATCCTATTTCTCATGTGTAACTAACAAACATATTGGAGACATTTTGATACGATTCAGACTAGGTATATCTGACATCCAGACCCATAAACATCGCTACTCTGCAGTTTCTGACCAAGACTTGACGTGTTCCTTTTGTAAAAAGAAACTACGTTGAAACTGAACTGCATTTTCGTTTTTGTTGTGAACATTTGAGTGATCTAAGAATGAAATTTATTCCACAGAAGCACAGACTTCACCTCTCTATTCATTCGCTTACAAATGTAATGCAAGACCAGCAATATTTTCAAAATCTTGGCAGATATGTGTACTATGCAAATAAGCGTCGTTGAAGTAGCTATGCTGTATTCACTTACACCATTTCTAATTAGTGTGTTTGGACAAAATGCATGTTTATTTGTTATAATTTCATTTCG
>CM065691.1:34654335-34661835 GCA_017654935.2 Phymorhynchus buccinoides
GAAAATGAAATATAGAGGGGAAAATATTTTTGGCAAAGAATGGACCTGTGTTGGTTATTGCAAGGGAGAAAATGAAATATAGAGGGGAAAATATTTTGGGCAAAGAATGGACCTGTGTTGGTTATTGCAAGGGAGAAAATGAAATATAGAGGGGAAAATATTTTGGGCAAAGAATGGACCTGTGTTGGTTATTGCAAGGGAGAAAATGAAATATAGAGGGGAAAATATTTTGGGCAAAGAATGGACCTGTGTTGGTTATTGCAAGGGAGAAAATGAAATATAGAGGGGAAAATATTTTGGGCAAAGAATGGACCTGTGTTGGTTATTGCAAGGGAGAAAATGAAATATAGAGGGGAAAATATTTTGGGCAAAGAATGGACCTGTGTTGGTTATTGCAAGGGAGAAAATGAAATATAGAGGGGAAAATATTTTGGGCAAAGAATGGACCTGTGTTGGTTATTGCAAGGGAGAAAATGAAATATAGAGGGGAAAATATTTTGGGCAAAGAATGGACCTGTGTTGGTTATTGCAAGGGAGAAAATGAAATATAGAGGGGAAAATATTTTGGGCAAAGAATGGACCTGTGTTGGTTATTGCAAGGGAGAAAATGAAATATAGAGGGGAAAATATTTTGGGCAAAGAATGGACCTGTGTTGGTTATTGCAAGGGAGAAAATGAAATATAGAGGGGAAAATATTTTGGGCAAAGAATGGACCTGTGTTGGTTATTGCAAGGGAGAAAATGAAATATAGAGGGGAAAATATTTTGGGCAAAGAATGGACCTGTGTTGGTTATTGCAAGGGAGAAAATGAAATATAGAGGGGAAAATATTTTGGGCAAAGAATGGACCTGTGTTGGTTATTGCAAGGGAGAAAATGAAATATAGAGGGGAAAATATTTTGGGCAAAGAATGGACCTGTGTTGGTTATTGCAAGGGAGAAAATGAAATATAGAGGGGAAAATATTTTGGGCAAAGAATGGACCTGTGTTGGTTATTGCAAGGGAGAAAATGAAATATAGAGGGGAAAATATTTTGGGCAAAGAATGGACCTGTGTTGGTTATTGCAAGGGAGAAAATGAAATATAGAGGGGAAAATATTTTGGGCAAAGAATGGACCTGTGTTGGTTATTGCAAGGGAGAAAATGAAATATAGAGGGGAAAATATTTTGGGCAAAGAATGGACCTGTGTTGGTTATTGCAAGGGAGAAAATGAAATATAGAGGGGAAAATATTTTTGGCAAAGAATGGACCTGTGTTGGTTATTGCAAGGGAGAAAATGAAATATAGAGGGGAAAATATTTTGGGCAAAGAATGGACCTGTGTTGGTTATTGCAAGGGAGAAAATGAAATATAGAGGGGAAAATATTTTGGGCAAAGAATGGACCTGTGTTGGTTATTGCAAGGGAGAAAATGAAATATAGAGGGGAAAATATTTTGGGCAAAGAATGGACCTGTGTTGGTTATTGCAAGGGAGAAAATGAAATATAGAGGGGAAAATATTTTGGGCAAAGAATGGACCTGTGTTGGTTATTGCAAGGGAGAAAATGAAATATAGAGGGGAAAATATTTTGGGCAAAGAATGGACCTGTGTTGGTTATTGCAAGGGAGAAAATGAAATATAGAGGGGAAAATATTTTGGGCAAAGAATGGACCTGTGTTGGTTATTGCAAGGGAGAAAATGAAATATAGAGGGGAAAATATTTTTGGCAAAGAATGGACCTGTGTTGGTTATTGCAAGGGAGAAAATGAAATATAGAGGGGAAAATATTTTGGGCAAAGAATGGACCTGTGTTGGTTATTGCAAGGGAGAAAATGAAATATAGAGGGGAAAATATTTTGGGCAAAGAATGGACCTGTGTTGGTTATTGCAAGGGAGAAAATGAAATATAGAGGGGAAAATATTTTGGGCAAAGAATGGACCTGTGTTGGTTATTGCAAGGGAGAAAATGAAATATAGAGGGGAAAATATTTTGGGCAAAGAATGGACCTGTGTTGGTTATTGCAAGGGAGAAAATGAAATATAGAGGGGAAAATATTTTGGGCAAAGAATGGACCTGTGTTGGTTATTGCAAGGGAGAAAATGAAATATAGAGGGGAAAATATTTTGGGCAAAGAATGGACCTGTGTTGGTTATTGCAAGGGAGAAAATGAAATATAGAGGGGAAAATATTTTGGGCAAAGAATGGACCTGTGTTGGTTATTGCAAGGGAGAAAATGAAATATAGAGGGGAAAATATTTTGGGCAAAGAATGGACCTGTGTTGGTTATTGCAAGGGAGAAAATGAAATATAGAGGGGAAAATATTTTGGGCAAAGAATGGACCTGTGTTGGTTATTGCAAGGGAGAAAATGAAATATAGAGGGGAAAATATTTTGGGCAAAGAATGGACCTGTGTTGGTTATTGCAAGGGAGAAAATGAAATATAGAGGGGAAAATATTTTGGGCAAAGAATGGACCTGTGTTGGTTATTGCAAGGGAGAAAATGAAATATAGAGGGGAAAATATTTTGGGCAAAGAATGGACCTGTGTTGGTTATTGCAAGGGAGAAAATGAAATATAGAGGGGAAAATATTTTGGGCAAAGAATGGACCTGTGTTGGTTATTGCAAGGGAGAAAATGAAATATAGAGGGGAAAATATTTTGGGCAAAGAATGGACCTGTGTTGGTTATTGCAAGGGAGAAAATGAAATATAGAGGGGAAAATATTTTGGGCAAAGAATGGACCTGTGTTGGTTATTGCAAGGGAGAAAATGAAATATAGAGGGGAAAATATTTTGGGCAAAGAATGGACCTGTGTTGGTTATTGCAAGGGAGAAAATGAAATATAGAGGGGAAAATATTTTTGGCAAAGAATGGACCTGTGTTGGTTATTGCAAGGGAGAAAATGAAATATAGAGGGGAAAATATTTTGGGCAAAGAATGGACCTGTGTTGGTTATTGCAAGGGAGAAAATGAAATATAGAGGGGAAAATATTTTGGGCAAAGAATGGACCTGTGTTGGTTATTGCAAGGGAGAAAATGAAATATAGAGGGGAAAATATTTTGGGCAAAGAATGGACCTTGTGTTGGTTATTGCCGAGGGAGAAGAAAATGGACTGTGTTGGTTATTGCAAGGGAGAAAATGAAATATAGAGGGGAAAATATTTTGGGCAAAGAATGGACCTGTGTTGGTTATTGCAAGGGAGAAAATGAAATATAGAGGGGAAAATATTTTGGGCAAAGAATGGACCTGTGTTGGTTATTGCAAGGGAGAAAATGAAATATAGAGGGGAAAATATTTTGGGCAAAGAATGGACCTGTGTTGGTTATTGCAAGGGAGAAAATGAAATATAGAGGGGAAAATATTTTGGGCAAAGAATGGACCTGTGTTGGTTATTGCAAGGGAGAAAATGAAATATAGAGGGGAAAATATTTTGGGCAAAGAATGGACCTGTGTTGGTTATTGCAAGGGAGAAAATGAAATATAGAGGGGAAAATATTTTGGGCAAAGAATGGACCTGTGTTGGTTATTGCAAGGGAGAAAATGAAATATAGAGGGGAAAATATTTTGGGCAAAGAATGGACCTGTGTTGGTTATTGCAAGGGAGAAAATGAAATATAGAGGGGGAAATATTTTGGGCAAAGAATGGACCTGTGTTGGTTATTGCAAGGGAGAAAATGAAATATAGAGGGGAAAATATTTTGGGCAAAGAATGGACCTGTGTTGGTTATTGCAAGGGAGAAAATGAAATATAGAGGGGAAAATATTTTTGGCAAAGAATGGACCTGTGTTGGTTATTGCAAGGGAGAAAATGAAATATAGAGGGGGAAATATTTTGGGCAAAGAATGGACCTGTGTTGGTTATTGCAAGGGAGAAAATGAAATATAGAGGGGAAAATATTTTGGGCAAAGAATGGACCTGTGTTGGTTATTGCAAGGGAGAAAATGAAATATAGAGGGGAAAATATTTTGGGCAAAGAATGGACCTGTGTTGGTTATTGCAAGGGAGAAAATGAAATATAGAGGGGAAAATATTTTGGGCAAAGAATGGACCTGTGTTGGTTATTGCAAGGGAGAAAATGAAATATAGAGGGGAAAATATTTTGGGCAAAGAATGGACCTGTGTTGGTTATTGCAAGGGAGAAAATGAAATATAGAGGGGAAAATATTTTTGGCAAAGAATGGACCTGTGTTGGTTATTGCAAGGGAGAAAATGAAATATAGAGGGGAAAATATTTTGGGCAAAGAATGGACCTGTGTTGGTTATTGCAAGGGAGAAAATGAAATATAGAGGGGAAAATATTTTGGGCAAAGAATGGACCTGTGTTGGTTATTGCAAGGGAGAAAATGAAATATAGAGGGGAAAATATTTTGGGCAAAGAATGGACCTGTGTTGGTTATTGCAAGGGAGAAAATGAAATATAGAGGGGAAAATATTTTGGGCAAAGAATGGACCTGTGTTGGTTATTGCAAGGGAGAAAATGAAATATAGAGGGGAAAATATTTTGGGCAAAGAATGGACCTGTGTTGGTTATTGCAAGGGAGAAAATGAAATATAGAGGGGAAAATATTTTGGGCAAAGAATGGACCTGTGTTGGTTATTGCAAGGGAGAAAATGAAATATAGAGGGGAAAATATTTTGGGCAAAGAATGGACCTGTGTTGGTTATTGCAAGGGAGAAAATGAAATATAGAGGGGAAAATATTTTGGGCAAAGAATGGACCTGTGTTGGTTATTGCAAGGGAGAAAATGAAATATAGAGGGGAAAATATTTTGGGCAAAGAATGGACCTGTGTTGGTTATTGCAAGGGAGACAATGAAATATAGAGGGGAAAATATTTTGGGCAAAGAATGGACCTGTGTTGGTTATTGCAAGGGAGAAAATGAAATATAGAGGGGAAAATATTTTGGGCAAAGAATGGACCTGTGTTGGTTATTGCAAGGGAGAAAATGAAATATAGAGGGGAAAATATTTTGGGCAAAGAATGGACCTGTGTTGGTTATTGCAAGGGAGAAAATGAAATATAGAGGGGAAAATATTTTGGGCAAAGAATGGACCTGTGTTGGTTATTGCAAGGGAGAAAATGAAATATAGAGGGGAAAATATTTTGGGCAAAGAATGGACCTGTGTTGGTTATTGCAAGGGAGAAAATGAAATATAGAGGGGAAAATATTTTGGGCAAAGAATGGACCTGTGTTGGTTATTGCAAGGGAGAAAATGAAATATAGAGGGGAAAATATTTTGGGCAAAGAATGGACCTGTGTTGGTTATTGCAAGGGAGAAAATGAAATATAGAGGGGAAAATATTTTTGGCAAAGAATGGACCTGTGTTGGTTATTGCAAGGGAGAAAATGAAATATAGAGGGGAAAATATTTTTGGCAAAGAATGGACCTGTGTTGGTTATTGCAAGGGAGAAAATGAAATATAGAGGGGAAAATATTTTGGGCAAAGAATGGACCTGTGTTGGTTATTGCAAGGGAGAAAATGAAATATAGAGGGGAAAATATTTTTGGCAAAGAATGGACCTGTGTTGGTTATTGCAAGGGAGAAAATGAAATATAGAGGGGGAAATATTTTTGGCAAAGAATGGACCTGTGTTGGTTATTGCAAGGGAGAAAATGAAATATAGAGGGGAAAATATTTTGGGCAAAGAATGGACCTGTGTTGGTTATTGCAAGGGAGAAAATGAAATATAGAGGGGGAAATATTTTGGGCAAAGAATGGACCTGTGTTGGTTATTGCAAGGGAGAAAATGAAATATAGAGGGGAAAATATTTTGGGCAAAGAATGGACCTGTGTTGGTTATTGCAAGGGAGAAAATGAAATATAGAGGGGAAAATATTTTGGGCAAAGAATGGACCTGTGTTGGTTATTGCAAGGGAGAAAATGAAATATAGAGGGGAAAATATTTTGGGCAAAGAATGGACCTGTGTTGGTTATTGCAAGGGAGAAAATGAAATATAGAGGGGGAAATATTTTTGGCAAAGAATGGACCTGTGTTGGTTATTGCAAGGGAGAAAATGAAATATAGAGGGGAAAATATTTTTGGCAAAGAATGGACCTGTGTTGGTTATTGCAAGGGAGAAAATGAAATATAGAGGGGGAAATATTTTTGGCAAAGAATGGACCTGTGTTGGTTATTGCAAGGGAGAAAATGAAATATAGAGGGGGAAATATTTTTGGCAAAGAATGGACCTGTGTTGGTTATTGCAAGGGAGAAAATGAAATATAGAGGGGAAAATATTTTTGGCAAAGAATGGACCTGTGTTGGTTATTGCAAGGGAGAAAATGAAATATAGAGGGGAAAATATTTTTGGCAAAGAATGGACCTGTGTTGGTTATTGCAAGGGAGAAAATGAAATATAGAGGGGAAAATATTTTTGGCAAAGAATGGACCTGTGTTGGTTATTGCAAGGGAGAAAATGAAATATAGAGGGGAAAATATTTTTGGCAAAGAATGGACCTGTGTTGGTTATTGCAAGGGAGAAAATGAAATATAGAGGGGAAAATATTTTTGGCAAAGAATGGACCTGTGTTGGTTATTGCAAGGGAGAAAATGAAATATAGAGGGGAAAATATTTTTGGCAAAGAATGGACCTGTGTTGGTTATTGCAAGGGAGAAAATGAAATATAGAGGGGAAAATATTTTTGGCAAAGAATGGACCTGTGTTGGTTATTGCAAGGGAGAAAATGAAATATAGAGGGGAAAATATTTTTGGCAAAGAATGGACCTGTGTTGGTTATTGCAAGGGAGAAAATGAAATATAGAGGGGAAAATATTTTTGGCAAAGAATGGACCTGTGTTGGTTATTGCAAGGGAGAAAATGAAATATAGAGGGGAAAATATTTTTGGCAAAGAATGGACCTGTGTTGGTTATTGCAAGGGAGAAAATGAAATATAGAGGGGAAAATATTTTGGGCAAAGAATGGACCTGTGTTGGTTATTGCAAGGGAGAAAATGAAATATAGAGGGGAAAATATTTTTGGCAAAGAATGGACCTGTGTTGGTTATTGCAAGGGAGAAAATGAAATATAGAGGGGAAAATATTTTTGGCAAAGAATGGACCTGTGTTGGTTATTGCAAGGGAGAAAATGAAATATAGAGGGGAAAATATTTTGGGCAAAGAATGGACCTGTGTTGGTTATTGCAAGGGAGAAAATGAAATATAGAGGGGAAAATATTTTGGGCAAAGAATGGACCTGTGTTGGTTATTGCAAGGGAGAAAATGAAATATAGAGGGGAAAATATTTTGGGCAAAGAATGGACCTGTGTTGGTTATTGCAAGGGAGAAAATGAAATATAGAGGGGAAAATATTTTGGGCAAAGAATGGACCTGTGTTGGTTATTGCAAGGGAGAAAATGAAATATAGAGGGGAAAATATTTTGGGCAAAGAATGGACCTGTGTTGGTTATTGCAAGGGAGAAAATGAAATATAGAGGGGAAAATATTTTGGGCAAAGAATGGACCTGTGTTGGTTATTGCAAGGGAGAAAATGAAATATAGAGGGGAAAATAT
>CM065691.1:34666835-34671835 GCA_017654935.2 Phymorhynchus buccinoides
TGTCCCGTTTAAGAGTTATGAGCATTTAAAGTTGGTAGGGTGACTGTCGGCCATTTTGAGAAATCACTGTCTAAAGTTTAACCTAGCGGAAGAAAATACACCAACCTACTCATTTTAAATCACTTTTTGGGAGTATTTAGAGACCATAACAAAGATTGTCCTTTATAAATATGAAAGATGAGATGTTACAGAGCACGAAAATACACATAACTCAAAATTGATTTTTTTTTTAAATGAGATTTTTGACTTTCCAAGCATGTTGTGAGAAACTAGCCCAGCGACTTAATGTCCCTTTCGTGGTGCTGGGTCACATATAGTTAAGGAGACGATTTAAACACAGACAAAAAGTAATTATATAGAGACGTAAAAACGAGGGGCAATGAAAACAAAGGTGAATGGACAAGACAATGGCAAAAAGACCGATATCAGTTATTCGATGAGACGTATCAGTTTGAGGTAATATATGACCGTACGAAATTAAATGCAATTCTGTCCATCGGATTGGTTGAGAATAATTATATTGCACGGACAGAAAAAAAGGTGTAGGCCTAAAAACAGACAGGAACGATCGCATTGCAGCACCACTCTTCAAGGAGTCAGTGGGCTAAAAGTAAAAATAGGATAACAACCCCCCCTACCCCCCCCCCCCCCCTTGGGGATACTAGGTGGTCTTTCGTACAAATAGTTCCCCCACCTCCTGAAAGTTCTGTGCTGGTAACTTTCTCTTTCATTCTTTTATTTATTAATTTCGTAGAGATGTTATGGTGATAATTACGTGAGCTAATCGTTTTGAAATGTTTGTATAATGTGTATCGTGTTGCTGATAGTATGAATGGTGAGTGAAAAGCGCATTGAGTTGCTTAGCAAGATTATGCGCTATATAAGCATCATTCATTATCAATATATTAGTCTCTTTGACTCTACCTTTTCCTTTTGTGTATTGTCATCTACTGACTTTCTGCCTTAGTGCTCCATTTTCTTACCTTTTTTTTCTTCTTCTAGAAACACTTTCAAAGATGTTCTTCAGCCGAAGTATGACATGGTGTGGCCAATTTCTTAGTTAGGCGCATAACGGCAGCATGACGCATCTACGCTCAGATGACAGGAAACTGTCTGAGCTACCGACAAAGAAGAAGAAGAAGAAGAAGAAGAATGATAACAGATGAAATTCAATAGGATAACGATATCACAGTTATGAGGAACGTGATGTTCCGTTTCACCGTCACTGAACGGACATCTTCACACTGACTGAATAAAGCACCATGCATAGCAAGAAACTGAACGTAGCCAAACAATGAAAAAATAAAGTACCCCGTTTCTAGTGATGGCACACTTTTTTTTTTAAATTAAGGCTACTGGGCCTAAAACAGCGAGCAGCCTTATTGCAGCCTTTTAGCGTAGATAATCAGATCGCCGTAGGGAAGCATCATCGATCTGATAGTAGTATTTGCTGAATAGTGTTACACGCCCGTCAGTGGTATTGTGTGAGTGTGTGCCGTGGCTGATCGATGGTTTGGTATTACTGACCGTGGAATATGATATCTTCATCATCGTTGTGACCACTTATTACAGGCCCTCGCTTATTATTTGCTTTGCGGTAATATAATGTTGCGGTGATGGAAAAACTATGGGTGGTTGGACTGGCTTGAGTGAGTGTTTGTTGTGTGCAGTGTAGTGTAGTGTAGTGTAGCACAGTGTAGTGTGTGAGTGTGTGTGTGTGTGTGTGTGTGTGTGTGTGTGTGTGTGTGTGTGTGTGTGTGTGTGTGTGTGTGTGTGTGAGCGCGCGCACATGTGTGCGCAAGTCTTTTATAGCTGTGCGTTCGTGTGTGTGTGTGTTGTGTGTGTGTGTGTGTGTGTGTGTGTGTGTGTGTGTGTGTGTGTGTGTGTGTGTGTGTGTGTGTGTGTGTGTGTGTGTGTGTGTGTGTGTGTCCGTGTGTGTCACCGTCCCTCGCATCCTCCTCCTCCTATCCATCCAGTGCCACACCCCCCCCCCCCCTCCATGTTACTGTCACGTGAGTTATCCTTGGCGACGTGACATCAGCATGAAGGATGAGGTTCGTGCTATATTATGCGGGTATTGTTGTGGAGTGTCGTTAACAAGTTATGTAACAAACGAAAAGAAAAGGTAACGAAAATTATGTTTGAAATTGATCTCTTTTAAAAGGTAGCAACCCATAAACCCATGACTTAGATCCTTAGAGGGACACCCTGACGGATGAGTTTTTGCAAGAAACACGTCGCTCCTTTTTAAGGATCGGAACACTCACTTTGCTCTGGTTTCCTAGAAATCAAACCGTCAAAACGGCGATTCCTCCTTGGCGGAGATGCCGGAGAGATAAGCCATTTTGGATGGGGTGGGTGGAGGACACTCATTGTGGTTGAAGCTTTTTCTTCTTTGCAGTGCAGTAATAAAAAAAAAAGGAGCTATTTCCTTTGTTGTGAGCGAAACTCCTTTTGGTAAACTGTATAAAATTTAAACATAATAAATTAAAAGGCTTGTATTGTGGACATTTCGTGCAAACGATCTGGTCTCTCTGAGCCGGCCATTAGAAAAGAGAAGCCACATGCCCTCGGCGATTTTGTTATGCTTGGTGGAAGTTTACGCGGTGACAGTTCTGAGATAACCATGGCTGTTGACGGGACTACAACAGACTAACTAACTATGCTTGTCAGTGACTGAACTTCTTGTTTCTGGCAATACCCTCCAGTGCATTATAATGCTGCCACGTGTGGAGTATACTATAATGGGAGTACAGGTAGCATACAGCTTAGGGCTCCTTGTAAAGAGGGGAGGGTGGAGAGCAGCAGGCGGCGGGGGTTGTAGCAGTGGTCGTCAGTTCTGCTGATGGGCTGTCTGATAACCACACTGCCTTGATGGACGAGAGAGGAGTTTGAGGAGTTTGAGAGAGAGAGAGAGAGAGAGAGAGAGAGAGAGAGAGAGAGAGAGAGAGAGAGAGAGAGAGAGAGAGAGAGAGAGAAGAGAGAGATCAGAGAGAGAGAGAGAGAGAGAGAGAGAGAGAGAGAGAGAGAGAGAGAGAGAGAGAGAGAGAGAGAGAGAGAGAGATCAGAGAGAGATCAGAGAGAGAGAGAGAGAGAGAGAGAGAGAGAGAGAGAGAGAGAGAGAGAGAGAGAGAGAGAGAGAGAGAGAGAGAGAGAGGGAGGATTTAGATCAGAGAGAGAGACTGAGAGAGAGAGAGATCAGAGAGAGAGAGAGAGAGAGAGAGAGAGAGAGAGAGAGAGAGAGAGAGAGAGAGAGAGAGAGAGAGAGGGGGAGAGGGGTGAAGGTTATCGGACCAAAGCAAAACAGGTGTAAGGGCATGTTGGGATTTTACCAAGTAAATGGCATTTGAGTGTTGCTAAAACATAATAATACAGTATTAGTCTATATTAGCACTGAAACGGACATAAGCACAATTGGTACGGATTAGATAATGACTCAAAATATGCAATCATGAACATTGATGAAAGGAAAAGAAAGTTGTAATGAGGAGACAACAACAAAAATCATGGAAAAGAAGTAGGGGAAGACGGGGTAAAAAGCGCATGGGCGGGTAAGAAGCCCACCCCAATTATCTCATGAAATGAAGCAAATTTCAGTCTCATTTTGCCCATGAGACGAGCGTCAATGTCTAGCATTCGTCTCATGGGCAAATGTGACTGAAATTTTCTTTATTTCATGAGATAATTGGGGTGGACTTCTTACCCGCCCATGCGCTTTTTACCCCGTCTTCCCCTACAGTACTTTACGGACTATAAAGCGATATTGTTTCCACCCACACTGAGACCCCTGCGTCTTATAATATGACTGATCGAATAGTAAGAAATTATAATAACCGAATCAGAATTGTGTGTAATAATTTTGGGGTGCGGCTTATAATAGGGTTATATTCGTAAACACCCCCCCCCCACCCCCCCCCCCCCCCCCCCCCCCCCCCCCCCCCCCCCCCCAACCCCCCACGGTAATAACAGAAAATTCCATGCGCACACATTATGAAAGTTCGCTGATAACAGTGGTGTTGTTATTGCTTCGAATTTCTGTACGTACTGCACCAGGATGTGCATAGCCGCTTGGCATTCCCGAATTGTGCTACAATGTCTTCTGTGACTCCACTGCTGTTCTTGTTTCCGGCAAAACGTCTCTGTGTATGTGTATAACCTGTGATTCAATGGTGCGATTCAAGGAGATCTGTTATCAGAGTCAGTTGTTTCCCATTATGTGTTTGGTTACATATTTATTTACTTGAAGGTAGAGCATTGAAGACACAGAGAACAATTAAAAAAAATATATATAAATATGAATTAGTGAGGCTAAGAGAGAGGATACAGTGAAATGAATTTCTCGTAATTAACTCCCTTTTACCACAGTTATTTATGGCACCTATTCGCCTAGCAAAGTGAAAGTAGTTGCCACGACAATACAGACCCAGGTTCATCATTGAGGAACAGATCCAAGTTCATCATTGAGGATGAACTTGGGTCTGTATTATCGTGGCAACTACTTTCACTTTGCTAGGCGAATAGGTGCCATAAATAACTTTGGTACAAGGGAGTTAATTACCAGAAATTCCTTCCCCTTATTCATTTAAAAATATAAATGTTTGAATATTTGGCGTTGAATAGAATAGTCATTTGTGATTCGCAGATGTGTGATTCTCATCTCCATGGATGTCAGCTTTCCCTACTTGCTAGCTGGAGAAGAGATTAATGGTAAAACCTAGTTATGTAGTTGGTGAGCACCTGAACTCATTCCGTCTTCGGTCGCATAACTATCTTGCTTAATTAACGCCTAGTTTGTTAACGCCCTCATTAAAAAATCTTCAACCAGCCAGGTTTTTTTCTTCTTCTTCTGCAAATCTGAGAACAACCCGTCATCCTAGATTGGGGCTTGGTTGTTTGCTCGCCAGCCAATAGTGTCCAACTATGACTTCCAGATAGCCAAGGAGGAGACTGGCTATTCTGGAGGGCTGGGCTGTAATTTGCTTATAGTGGAGAAGCCTTGC
>CM065691.1:34696835-34714335 GCA_017654935.2 Phymorhynchus buccinoides
CTTCAAAATAATTGAGGCCGCTCTTTAAAATGATGTATTTTAAAAGCGTACAAAATAATAAACATACGTAATACAGACACTACAACAGACACGACGAGTATGCGGTGCTTCTTTTGATGAGTATAAGTAGGATACATAGATTTAAATGTTTTCCAAAAGATATAAAAAGTTACGAAATGGTGCAGAGATAACATTCTGGTTTACAGATTAAAATTATTGAAAAGCCAGGGGAGATGACTCATGATTGGAGTGGTAAAAATAGACCGCGTGCCACAAACTATTGCGATTTCGCGCTTGTTTTTTTTCTTGCTTTCTTTTGTCTTCTTTTCTTTCTTTCCTTTTCCCTTTTGTTCCTTCCGTCTTCTTTTCTCTTTTTCTTTCTGTTTTCTGATGGAATCGTCTCCACCCACTCACCCACCTGTCTGAGTCAAAATATAAACTGGCACAATGCCCTGGCAGAAGAATATTGTTTGTTGTGCAACGTTTTGCCTCTGTCACATCAAAAACAATCATGCTTATTTCCTAAACAATGTTCCCCCCCCCCTCCCCCACACCTTCTGGCATTGTAGACTGCTTTCTCCATAATTGTGACCCCGCACCACGAAAGGGACATTAAGTGTCAAACTGACCATTCTGAGAGAATTATACGCTTGCGAACGTCAGACATTTCTCTTTCTACTGATACAAGAACCACTCTTGTATCTTTTTCCGTTCCAGAGTTATGAGCACTTAAAGTCTGTAGGGTGAGCGTCGGCCATTTAGAGAAAACACAGTCCAAAGTCTAGCCTAGCTGAAGAAAATGCATTGACCTACTGGTTTAAATGTTTTATTTTCCAAATCAACATGAACAACAACTGTGACATAACTGAAGCAACAACAAGGTCACGACGGCGAAAATATTTGCGCGGATGCCTTCCTCTCATGGTGACACACCAGCACACAAACTTTGACGCGATTCGGTCAAGCGGTTCGGGAGATATCCTTGAGACAGACAGAAAAACAAACAAACAAACAAAAACAACAAACAAACAAAAATACAAACCAGCCCATCGCAAAGTCCGATCACCTATGGTGACGGACAACAAGCAGAGCTTATGGCGTGCTCAGTTCAAAACGAATTACACAGTATAAACATTGGCGGAATTTTACCAGGAAATACAAGCAATACATTTTTGAAAAGAAAGTCACAACAAACCAAACGAACAATGGACATAGCAATAGACAAAAGAAGTAGAATCGACCAAAAAATGATAAGAGAGAGATGGAGAGAGAGAGAGAGAGAGAGAGAGAGAGAGAGAGAGAGAGAGAGAGAGCTAGAGAGACAGAGAGAGAGAGAGAGAGAGAGAGAGGAGAGAGAGAGAGAGAGAGACTGAGAGAGAGCGAGCGAGAGAGAGCGAGAGAGAGAGAGAGAGAGAGGAGAGACCTACTCATTTTAAAGCACTTATAAGACCATTTAGAGACTTTATGAAAGATTGTCCTTTATAAATATGAAATATAAGATGTTAGAGATCAGGAAAATACCCATAACTCAAAATTGACCCCCAAAATGATATTTTTGACTTTGCAAACCTGTTGTGAGAAACTAGCCCAGCGACTTAATGTCCCTTTCGTGATGCTGGCTCACATATCTTCTGAGTCCTTCTGTTCCTCCACCTCTACTCTCCCCACCTTTCCTAATCCTCGTGGAGGGAATTAGATTTTTGGATCTGTGTGTGTGTGTGTGTGTGTGTGTGTGTGCGTGGTTGGAGTATATGTGTATGTGTGTGTGCGCGAGCGCGCGCGCGTATGTGTGTGAATGAGTATTTTTATGGTTTGCGCTTGTGTGTACATGTGGGGAGAGCGAGAAATAAATGAAGATTTTGAAATGATTTTTTTTATTCCACGAGGCCAAGGCCCCCTTTAGAAGGGGGGGGGGGGGGGACATAATAAATACATATACACATCAGTACATGCACGAATAAGCATTCAGGTTATAGCAATCTGTCGCGCTTTGAACGCTTGATAAATATACAAATGGGAGAGTGAGAGCGAGCGAGAGAGGTTGTTGAGAGGATTGAGATAGATTGAGAGTAGAGAGAGAGAGAGAGAGAGAGAGAGAGGGATATAGAGAGATGAGTCTTGACAGACGAGAGAGAGAGATCTGTTATCGGGATAGAGAGAATCAGAGCGATTTGAGTTTGAGAGAGTTTTGAGTTGAGAGAGTTTAGAGAGAGCGATGTTGATTGATTTGATTTGAGATTTGGTGGGTCTGTTGGAGGAGGGTGGAGTGGTGATGGTGGGGGTGGTGGAGACTTCGGGGGGGGGGGGGGGGGGGGAGGGAGGAAGGTGTGTGCGGGACCGGTGTGGGGGAAGCGTGAGCGTGTGTGTGCGCGTGAGTGTGATATGTGTGTGCTGAATATGAGTGCGTTTGTGTAACAAATCCCTAAAAGGAGAGAGAGAGAGAGAGTTGTGGTGTGTGGTGTGTGTGTGTGTGGCGCTGCGCGCACGACGAACATAGTGTATGTGCGTGTGTGCATTAGTGTGACGATGATGAAGATGCTAATGTTGTTGTTGATGATGACGACGACGACGACGCGATGATTGATGATGATGTTGATGGACGACGACGACGAAGAACGACGACGTCGAGAGGGAGACGACGATAATGGGGATGATGATTGACGACGACGACTCGATGACGACGACTCGATGATGATGATGATTGACGTTGACGACGATGAATGATGATGATGATGATGATGAGAGACGATGATGATGATGACGACGACGATACGACGATGATGATGATGATTGCATTAACATGATGTGCATGATTACTGCAGGCTGCGGGATGTAGCGGGGAGGACAATGGCCGTTGAGGATGAAGAGACAGGGAGAGGTGGAAGCCGAGTACTACGCTGCTCACAGCTACATCCAGCAACTGCAGGTCAGCCACCCACCCGTGCTGTTCATCTTGGTCTCCGTCTGTCTCTGTTTATTTCTCTCTCTCTCTCTATCTCTATCGCAATCTCTCGTATGTCTTCTCGTCGTCATCTCTCTGATTCTTTCCTTCTTTTCCTTTCTTTCCTTCTCTCTAAAAAAAAATCTCTTCTCCTCTCGTCAATCGTTCCATGAAGATCGGCTCGCCTCTTCTCTCCTCTCACTCTCTACATTCTCCTCTCCTCCTCTCTCTCTCTCTCACCTCTTCATCTCCGTCCTCAACAGAGTCTTTCTCTCGTTCTCCCTTATTGCGTTTTCTTCTTCTTGCTCTATCTTTCACCCCTTAGTCTTTCTCTTTCGTCTAACTACTCCCTCACTCTTCCCCCCGCCGCTTTTTCTTCTTCCCTCCTCTTTTCCTCCGTCTTCTCTCGACCCTCTTTTCTTATGTTCCTCAGCTCTCTCTCTCTCTTACTCTCTCGTCTTCCGTCGCTCGCCGCCTCCCGCTAACCGACCCCCCCTCTTTTCCTACGTCGTCGACGACGACGAGTGGGACTGATGATTATCGACGAGCTCTCTGCTGACGACGACTCTCGATGCCCTCCTGCCCTGCCTCTCCTTTTCTTCGGGGTCCCCGTCTGTTTACGGATGATACTCTTCTCTGATTCTTCTTATTTTTCCCTTGTCGATGATGATGATCGACTAGCGACCTTCTCCTGATGATGATTCTGATGATGATTACTGCAGGCTGCGGGATGTACTCGGGGAGGACAATGGCTTCGTCTGAGTTTGATGGGTCTTTCGATTTAGTCTCTTCTCCTGTCCTCCCGCTCTCATATTTGCCTCTCTCTGTCGCTTTCCGTTCGCGTGCTTTCCCCTTTTTGCCTCATTTCCTATTACCTCTTCCGAATTTTGTTTGTCTTCTGTCCTTTCTTCTACCTCTCTCTTTCCTCTTCCATCCATTCGTGCTGTTCGTGACTTGGTCTCTTCTCTCTTCACTACCTCTGCTCGTCCCGTCACTTCGGTCCTCTCATCCATCGGCCACCCCGTCTCGTTCCTCTCTCTTCCCCGTCTTTCCTCTTTATCGTCTTGCTCAATTCCTCTCCTTTATCCTAATTCATCTGTCTTTCTTTCCATCTGTCTGGTTTCGTCTCTTCATCCTCTTTCGATTCTTTTCCCTTCGGTCTTCTACCCTTTCTCTCTCTCTCTTTCCTTGTCCATTCTCCTCCTTTTCTTACCTCACTCTTGTTTTTCTATTTATCTTCTTTCTTTCCTTTCTCTTTTCTTCATCATACCTCTTTCCCCCCTTCCTTGTGTTTCTTCTGTTTCTTTCTTATTCCTTCCGCTCTCTTTGTCTCCTTCGCAGTCTACGCTTCTTGTGTGTTTCGCTGTGGTTCCTTTTATCCTTTTTTTTTTCCCCCCTTCTCGGTGTGTGTCGTTCTTACTCAGTCCTTTCTTATGTAATCCTGTGTACCTTTCTCCTACTTTTCTCTGCGTTTGTCTCTTTTTTCTTTTCTTCCTTGCATTCGTTCCTCTTCTCTCTTTGCCCTTCTTCTCTCTTTCCTTCTTTCTTTCTCTTTCTTTTTTTTCTCTTTCTTTCTTTCTTTTTTTTTTTCTTCTTCTTCTTCTTTCTCTCTTCTCTCTGTGTGTGTGTGTGTGTCTTTCTGTCTGTCTGTCTGTTGTGTCTGTCTGTTTCTGTGTGTCCGTTTCCCTCACCCACCCTTCCTCTTGTTCTTTCTGTACGCGTCTTCGCGCGTGGTCGTGTCTGTGTGTATGTGTACATCAATTTGTGTATGGTGTGTGTTGTGTGTGTTTGTGTAGCGTGGGGTGTTCGCGTGTGTGTGTGTGTGCGTGTGTGTGTGTGTGTGTGTGTGTGTGTGTGTGTGTGTGTGTGTGCGTGTGTGTGTGTGTTTTTCCCACCCCTCAACCCACCTTGCATTTGTGCGTGGTACGTGCCTGTGTGTGTGTGTTGTGTCGTGTGCGTGTGCGCGTTGTGCGTGTGTGTGTGCGTGTGTGCGCGTGCGCTGTGTGTGTTTGTGTTTTTGTGTGTGCGTGTGCGCGTGTGCGCGCGCGCGTGCGTGCGTGCATGTTTAAAAAAAAAAAATTAAAATAGTAACCGAGGAGATAATAAATTACTGCAACATCACACTGTAAAACTGTGTACTTCTACTATCTACGTCTCATGTCGTTTCACTTCTGTTAATTTAGACTAATGCAAGAAAATGTATATATACAACTCTATTATCTTTATTTTGCAGGATGAGATTTCGCAGGTTCTGGACGGAATCGTGGCCCCAGACCAGCCATCATGTAATCCAACGACCCCACAACACAGCAACCCACCCCTCTTCCCGTCTGACTCTACCCTTTCCACCACACCCTCTTCTTCCAACAACCACGCCCCAGCCCCTCCCCCCACCACAAGCTATGTGGACAGAGCACAGACCGGTGTGGATTCTGCAGAAAGGAGGGCGCTTCTGGAGGATGTGACCAACCTTCGCAAACAGGGCGTACAACAAAAAGCGCGGAAGGTTTCCAAACGTCAAGACCCTTCGTCGTTACTCAGACAGCAGAGCCGGGGACGGTCTTTCGATGCCGAGCTGTACTGGACGGGCAGAAGGATCGCCGTGGAAGGTTCCAGACCTCGGGCCGCCGCGGACAACAAGCATGGACTGTGTCCTGAAAACTGTTTCGGCATAAGGCGCAGAACGTCCCTGGGGGAGTATTTCTCTGAGAGGTATGGTCATGATGCCGGGCTGGGGCCAAAATTCGCCTCGCTTCCCGGCTATCGACGATCTTCCCTCGGTGATTATCACAGTTCGCGCGGAGAGGCCGCCCAGTTGAATGAGATCGTGAAGTTATGCGGGGCAAGACCGAAGATTTTAGCTCGTGGAGAACGGAAGGAACAACGTACTGACGATGTCAGTTCAAAACATGGCAAGGGTGTTCTGGAGAATCCGTCCAGTCAGTGCCTTGGGAGTCCCCTTAGGAAAGCTGACGTTGATGGGGTATCACCTGGGGTTCTTGAACATCCATGGGCAACATCTAGGAACGAATCGGCCTATCTAAGACAAGGGCGCGAAAAGATAATAGACTCCGAAGCATGCAAGACTGGCCAACCATCAGACGCTAGTCAACAACATCTCAAAGATGCAGACAAAGATGCAGATTTCTCCCGGAGAGCTCGAGAGCTTAGAAATGCCATCACTGGATCCATTGATACGAGAAAACGGCGTGACCTGAGAGACCATGACCGTATTAGCCCGAGTCAGGGCACGATCCAAGAGGAGTCGCATATCCCAGAGAATGAACAAAGGGTATCCGAGGATCAGTTGTCAACTCTCTGTCAGAACACAAAGGACTCAAAAGTTTTAGTTGATCTTGCAAATACGTCTCAAAGTCCCAGCAAGGCCCCAGCAAGAGTGATGGCGTCCTCTTTGTGCTGCCTTAACAAGCAGCGAGAAAGAGGGAAAGAAGGACAACGTTCAGCAGAACATGATTCCACACACCCCGTGTACTCTAAGACGGAACAGAGTTCATGCAAGTCAGACGGAAGTGCAGACATATCAAAACATCCTCAAAACAAAGCCATCACTCTAGAGTATAGACCTTTCGATTTACTGGAATCTACACCGAGCCTTGAGGCCAGGGCCGTTCCTCTAAGGGTTCCTCCAGACCAGAAGGAAATGCCACATCAGTATTTGGTAGGGTCCAAAAAGGCAACGTTACAGCTTCAAGAAACGCATCTGCCATCGATGAAGCAGAAAGAACCCAAGGACTCTGCTGGTGATAGTCTCCTGAGTCAGACCAGACATTCTCGTCGACTGTCTAACGAAGCACGCACAACGGAAACATCAGAGTTTGGAGAAGTTCAGCAATTCCATGGCTTCTGTTTGGAGGGAGGTTTGGAGGTGAGTGAAAAAGAACACCAGAACGATGAAGACTATGTTTCAAACACCAGAGCTGCTCGCTTGTGTGGAGAGACTGAGGCACCGGAGATACAAAGACAATGTAGTGACGTGAGAAGCACAGAAAAGCAAGGCCACGTTGTTGACGAGAAAAGAATTCCACCTGAAATACAGAATCATAACGCAGACCTGAAAGACGCACGGTTCGGAGATGAAAACGTTGACAAGGGTGGATCAGAACTCTTGGTCTGCTCCACGAATCGTAGAGGCACAGAACCGCAGCCTGGCATTAATGAGCTACGAGAAACAGAGCTTCGCGAACACACCAACGAAATGGAGGACTTGGAGTCTTGGTCCAATACCGACGACGTAAGAGACAAAGAGGTTCGAGTACAAAATCGTGACGTCGCAGAAATGGAGTTTCGGGCTCAAATCGACGACGCCAGGGATAGAGGAATTGAGAATCGTGCTGATGACGTAAGGACTATGGAATGTCAAAGTCTCGCTAAGGATGGGAAAGAAGGAGAGGAGGTTGACGGGTACAAGCTCGATGTGAGGGGCAATGCACGGCCCCAGGACCCAGCTGATGTCGTGAGGGACATAGCAGCACTTCCTCATCATGGTGGTGATGTCCCTGATGCTGAGCTGTGCCATGGGAATGTTGGAAATTGTCTATTGTCCACGTGCAGCGGTCAGCACCACGGCTACCATGAGAAACACGTGGTGAGTAACGTATGTTCGTGTTCGTGTTCGTAGAGATGCCAAAAGTTTGGGCAAAGTGTGTTCTGGAAGTTTGTTCAGTTTTGTTGGTTGGGTTTTTTTTGTATGAGCGTTTTTTTCTTCGTATTTTTATCAGCACCTGTGTTCCCGTCCTTCATCCCCCCCCCCCCCCCCCCACCCCCCCCACCGCCACCCCCCCACCCCCCCACCCCCCCCCCCCCCCCCCACCCCCCCCCCCCCCCCCCCCCCCCCCCCGCGCACGTCTTGGCGGATTTGCTTGTTTCTGATGCAGTACACCGCACGCTCGGTCGGTCTCGGTCATGGATCTCGGTCTCTCTCTCTGCGTTCTCTCTATGAGTCTATATCTATAGCTTGTTTTTCACTCCTCTCTCTTGCCTTCTCTCTCTCTTGTCTTCTCTCTCTTATTATCTCTCTTTTATCTCCTCTCTACTCTCTCTATCTCTCTCTCTATCTATCAAACACCAAACAACAAAACAAACACCCCCAGAGAGAGAAGACTCGAGAGAGAGAGAGAGAGTGAGACGAGAGAGAGAGAGAGTGGGGAATGAGATGATGAGAGGAGATAGAGAGGAGGGAGAGGAAGGGAGAGAGGAGGGAGTGAGGGAGACGAGAGATGGGAGACGGTGTGAGAGAGAGAGAGTGGGGGGGGAGGGAGGGAGAGAGAGAGGAGGGAGGGAGAGAGAGAGGAGGGAGATAGAGACAGAGAGAGAGAGAGAGAGAGGAGAGAGAGAGGAGGGAGAGAGGGGAGGATGACGAAGGAGGAGGAGAGAGGACGAGAGAGAGAGAGGAGGAGGAGGGGGGGGGGGGGGAGGAGAGAAAGATAGACAGAGTGAGAGAGAGAGAGAAAGGGGAGAGAGGGGGAGAGAGAGAGGGCGAGGAGGAGATGAGAGGACCCACGGGAGGGGAGGGAGAGGGGAGAAGAGAGAGAGAGGAGGAGGAGAGAGGAGGAGGAGAAAGGAGGAGGAGAGAGATGATGGCAAAGAGATTGAGGGAGAGAGAGAGGAGAGGCCGTGAGATGAGAGGGGAGAGGGGCGAGAGAGGAGATGAGAAAGAGGAGGGGAGAGGGAAGAGAATGAGGGAGAGAGATGAGGAGAGAGGGAGAGAGAGACAGTTTTGTGAGAAGAGAGTGAGAGAGAGAGAGAGGGAGAGGGCGAAGTGAGAGTGAGAGAGAGAGAGACGGGGAGAGATGAGATTAGAAAGAGAGAGTTAATGTCGGGAGGGAGTGTCAAGAAAAAGAGAGTAGGGGATCTCATTAGAGAGAGTGAGGAAGAGAGAGGGGAGAGAGAGAGAGACCTCTCCTCATCTTCTCTCTCTCTGACTCGGAGACTAGAGAGAGAGAGAAGAGAGGAGAGGAGAGAGAGAGAGACTATCTGATCTCGATGAGATGCAGAGCGTCGCTATCTCTGAAGAGAAGACAGACGAGAGGAGAGGATTAAGACGTCTCTCAGAGAGGAAGAGGAGAGAGATGAGAGCTCTCTCGCTCTCTCTCTCTGTCCGAGAGATCGAGAGAGGAGACTCTCTGGAGCGGAGGACGATTCAGCCCTCACTCTCTGAGAGAGAAAGAGAGAGAGAGAGAAAAGAGGCAGATGGAGAGAGGAGAGGAGAGAGAGAGAGATGTAGTTGTGGGTTGTGGGTGAGAGAGAGGAGAGAGGAGAGAGAGGAGAGTGTGGTGTGTGACGTGTGGAGTGGGAGAGAGGGCGAGAGGAAGGAGAGGGGATCACAGAGAAGAGAGACGGGGAGGGGGGAGGGTGAGAGAGAAGGGTAGAGGAGAGGGAGGAGAGAGAAGAGAGGGAGAGAGAGGAGAGTTTGCGTTTTGGAGGAGTGACGTAGGTGAGCAGAGAGGATGAGGAGAGAGAGATGGAGAGGAGCATGAGAAGAGAGAGAGAGAGATAGAGAGAGGGCGAGAGATGGAGAGAGAGAGGGGGAGGGGGGGGGGGTGGGGGGGAGAGAGAGAGAGAGAGAGAGGGGGAGAGAGAGAGAGAGTGAGTGGGAGATAGAGAGAGAGTGGGTCGCAAAGAGATGAGGAGAGAGAGAGAGGAGAGAGAGAGGAGGAGAGAGAGCTGAGAGATGAGAGAGAGAGGAGAGAGAGAGAGAGAGAGAGGGTGACAGAGAGAGGAGAGCGATCTGAGAGAAACAGAAACAGCGAATCGCAAAAAGACACCCTATTAAAGACACTGAGAGAGAGAGAGAGAGCAGAGAGAGAGAGAGAGAGAGAGAGAGAGAGAGAGAGAGAGAGAGAGAGAGGAGAGAGAGAACATTTTAGTAAAAAATAAATAAATAACAGTCAATTAAGATAATAATGGTTACAGTTTATTTCCCAATTAGTGCTCGCTCTCTCTCTCTCTCTCTCTCTCTCTCTCTCTCTCTCTCTCCTCTCTCTCTCTCTCTCTCTCTCTCTCTCCTCTCTCTCTCTCTCTCTCTCTCTGTCTCTGTCTCTGTGTGTGTCTGTGTCTCTCTCTCTCTCTCTGTGTCTCTCTGTCTCTCTGTTCTCTCTCTCTCTCTCTCTCTCTCTCACACACTCTCTCTCTTTCTCTATCCCACCTCTGAGACGCACACACACGCACATTATACACAGTCACATTCTTAGACACACACAGACAGACAGACAGAGAGAGAGAGAGAAAGAGAGAGAGAGAGAGGAGAGAGAGAGAGAGAGAGAGAGAGAGAGAGAGAGAGAGAGAGGGAGACACACACACACACACACACACACACACACACACACACACACACACACACACACACACACCACACACAGACACACACACACCACACACACACACACACACACACACACACACACAAACACACACACACACACACACACACACACACACACACACACACACACACACACACACACACACACACACACACACACACACACACACAGCTCAGCACAACGCAACACCAGATGAAACATGTTGTGCCAATTACCTTCCTTTTTGGCGCCAAGTTTTGTTGCAGCCTTTTCAGTGCACGTGCAATGACGTCATTAAAGTGTTTGTGGTAATTGCTTTTTGTTGTATGCTGTTATTGCATAACCGATGTCATGAACGTTAGGGCATAAGATGTTTTTGGGTGGGTGGGTGGGGTGGGGGTGGAGAGGGTGTGTGTGTGTGTGGGGGGGGGGGGGGGGAGTATAGAGAGAGGCCCTGTTCTACTAATGTAGTTTTGTCAGGGGAAAATGATACTGTATTCAATGTTCTCAGTCTATTTTGTCCACGGTGACCATATGTGGCAACGTTTTGTAGCTTTGCGTCATTTTAGCTCCAGTAGCAGTAGTAGTCTTCAAAACAAGTGGAGTTTTAATGGAATTTGTTTTACATCGATAATGCGATGGCTTGGAGTCAAAACGGACTATCTTTAGATAGTCCATTGACATATTGTTGAACTTATTACGAAAAATAATAAACTGTATTAAAATAAAAGACTGTTGAAATATTAAAAGCAAAACCCCCTTTTTATATTTCTGCAGTCACTGTTTGATACAAGTTATTAGTTTTTGTAATAGGTCTAAATTCAATAATACGTCAAAGGACTATCTATTATAGTATCTAAAGATAGTCCGTTTTGACTCCAAGCCATCGAGATTATGGTACTTACATTAGTAGGAAGAAGAGTGTGATAATGATGATCGACGACGACGACGACGACGGTGTGGATGTTGATGATTACTTTGATGACGACGACAACTACGATAATGGCGACGTTGATGATGATCATTACATGTGTGCATGGGCGTACGCGAGTGTGTGTCGTTTCTCTTCATTTACATTCATTTTCAATTATTATTTTTAACGACGTCAATATGTTGGCCTTAAGCTGGCGAGTGCGTGTGTTTTCATTTTTTCTTCCGTTTGCATCTGTTATTATCTCTTATTGTGCATGTGTATATTTATATGTATCTTACATGATCTGTATGTCCTGGTGTTCTATTGTGTATTTAAATAGTAGTATTACGTGCCTGTATTATCATGTTCATGTGTGTTTTGTATATGCGTTGTATTTGTAAGGCGCTTTGAGCTGTTGTCAGGATACTGCGCCATATAAATGTTATTAATTATTATTATTATTATTATTATTATTATTACGGTGACGACGACTAGGATAATGATGATCACGAGGAGGATGAGGAGGAGGAGGAGGAGGAGGAGGAGGAAAGAGGAAGAAGAGAATGGAGAAGGAAGTCAAACATCGTTTAGGCTGCATTGCATGTGCTGATTTATTGAGTTGGCTAACGACATATTAATAAACTGTGGACTTACAGTCATAACCATAGTGCACACAATTACTGTAATGCTCGGTGTCCATCTGTGTTCTACCGAGGACCCAGCATGTTTGACAATCCTGTGACAGGTAGCACACGCCTTGTGCTTTTGACTTGCTGACAGGTTATGCACCCACGCGGGTCTGCTTCTTTTGGTCTCCCTTCCCCAAGACCCAAACAACATGGGCGACAGCGGACCAAACGCGTACACAACGCACAGCCAGTCGGTGAGAATGACGTGGCAGCAGGTGTGAGAAAAACACAGAATGACACAAAACAGATGCTTTGTATAAGCCAGGGCACAAGATGTACGCCGAGCCTAACATGTGCCCCGACAAATCCTGCAACTATAAATGTACACATGTCTCTGAGGACATTATCCACCTATTAGCGACGGTTTATATTGTCACTGGCGACACTATGTTCGCAGGGGACACTAACATCAGGAGTCTAAAATTCTTCCATTCTTTAGACTTTACTTTTTGTAGGAGGGGTTGGGAGAGGATAGGGAGAAGGGGGAGGTGGGGGGTGGGGGCAGAGTGAGCGTGCTTAGCTCGTGTGCTGACTGACAGTATTATTATTGAGTTTAAACAGTTTAAACAGTTTCTAAGTAGGAAACATAAGACAAGAGGCCTTTCAACAGCACGAAAAGTGGTCCTCATTAACAAAACGCTGCTGGTGTGGTGAGTGTGTGTGCGTGTGCGTGTGTGCGTGTGCGTGCGTGCGTGCGTGCGTGCGTGCGTGCATACGTATATGTGTTTGTTTCTGTCTGTCTGTCTTGTCTATCTGTCTGTCTGTCTCTGTCTCTCTCTGTGCGTGTGTGTGTGCGTGCGTGCGCCCGCGCGCGCGCGCGCGCGCGTGTGTGTGTGTGTGTGCGTGTGTGTGTGTGTGCGTGCGTGTGTAAGCTGATTCATGTAGTATAATGCCCATGAAATATATTTGTTCTTATTAATTGTAACCGCCCACCTTAAAACGGGTCGAATGCTTATTCGTTACACCATTCAGCGTGTAGTGTGTTCAGTGTCCTCTCTCTCTCTCTCTCTCTCTCTCTCTCTCTCTCTCTCTCTCTCTCTCTCTCTCTCTCTCTCTCTCTCTCTCTCTCTCTCCTATCTCTAGGGTTCTCTGTCTCTGTCTCTGTCTCTCTCTGTGTCTCTGTCTCTCTCTCTCTCTCTCTCTGTGTCTCTGGGTGTCTCTCTCTCTCTCTCTGTCTCTCTCTCTCTCTCTCTGTCTCTGTCTCTATCTCTCTGTCTCTCTGTCTCTCTCTCTCTCTCTCTCTCTCTGTCTCTCTCTCTCTCTCTCTCTCTCTCTCTCTCTCTCTCTCTCTCTCTCTGTCTCTCTCTGTCTCTCTCTCTCTTTCTCTCTCTCTCTCTCTCTCTCTCTCTCTCTCTCTCTCTCTCTCTCTCTCTCTGTCTCTGTCTCTCTCTCTGTCTCTCTCTGTGTGTCTGTCTCTGTCTCTGTCTCTCTCTCTCTCTCTCTCTCTCTCTCTCTCTCTCTCTCTCTCTCTCTCTCTCTCTCTCTCTCTCTCTCTCTCTCTCTCTCTCTCTCTCTCTCTCTCTATGTGAGCACACCCGTGCGCGCGTACACAGGTGAGTTTATGTGTTTGCGCATATTATTTTGTGTTAGGTTCTTACGCGTGTCAGTCTGTTGTGTAACTCCAAAGAAATAAAAGCTGATGCCACCACAAAAAATCTACACTATTTTAAGGGGTAAGGCCGTGTACACACATAAGCGGATATTCCGTGCGGAAACCCGTACGCAATCCATAAATAAGTGAAATAAAGAAGGGAAAAGATTTGCGCACGTGTCAGAATTTCCCCTATATGCGTAAAGGTTTATCCTTCTTTCTTCCACTTATTTAGGGTTTTCCGTACGGAACATACGCGTCAAAATGTGAACCAGGCCTTAAGCTCAAACTTCAATGTGAAGGTCAACACGGTTACAATTTGTCTCCGGGACCCATTCACCGTACAGGTGTTACACCACGCTGCAAATTTTGAAGCGATTCTAAACAGTGATTCACGAGATAAGCCTATTGAGTATATAACCGAGGCAGACAGAAAGTCAAGTCAAGTCAAAATGATCTTTATTGACGATAAAAGAATAAGCTTGATAAAGCTTTATCTATTCCAACCATACTGACCAACACTCAAAACAATAGCATGTACTGGAATCCATACCATAGCACATAGAAACGCGAAAGTAGCAAAGGGACGCTACTCTCACCGTCCGGAAGTTGGAGTTATCCCTTTACATCCGGTGGCGCGGATTAGAATAAGCTTGATAAAGCTTTTTTACATCTTGTCGTCATGAATTAATGAGAAAAACAATTAAGGCAAAAAAATAACCAAAAAAAACTAAACAGGGGAAAAATCAACCTCAATTTGCGGGCGTATACGTGTGCGTGCGTGCGTGTGTGTGTGTGTGCGTGCACGTGAGTGCGTGCGTGTGTTTGAGTGAGTAGGCTATGCACACGCGTGCATGTGTGGTTTGAGTGTTTATCCACACACAAAATGCATGCATGCTTAGTTGCCTTCTGAATGTCCACTACTATAATATTATGTTCGACCATGGATGCTACTCCACTATAGATAGACCTCTAGTTGATAGTCCATGCTAGGACGGAGGACTGACAAACGGTTTGCGTTTAGAAGGCCAAGTCTTTGGCAAGTGGTTATTAGGCCTACTCTTGTTATCAGTTGGCGTGAGGATGGGGATAGCCGAGGGATAATGGAGGGGTGGGTGGGTAGTGATAACACTCATCTTTACTGGATCACTTCCCGCTTTATTTTGAGAGCGTTTCCGTTTGCCTATCTCTCTTTTTATGTTCTGCCTTAGTGGGTCGTATCTCTCTCTTTTTATTTTTTAGGGCGTTGATGTTTTATTGCGGTCGCTGCGTTCATTGTTAGATAATGATTATATTATGATAAATGCCTGCATCTAGAAAAGCTGATACATGTAGGCCCTCTACGGGCGTCTAAGGCCGTGTACACACATAAGCGGATATTCCATGCGGAAACCCGTGCGCGATCCATAAATAAGTGAAGCAAAAAAGGGACAAGATTTGCGCACGTGTCCGAATTTCCCCGAAATGCGTAAACTTTTATCCTTCTTTCTTCCACTTATTTAGGGTTTTCCGTACGGAACTTACGCGTCAAAATGTGAACCCGGCCTTAGTTGCCAAATTACGTACAGTATCAGTACAGCTTAGTATAGTATAGAATAGTATAGTATAGTATAGTACGTGTGCAAACTTATTGCATTTTGTATTATTGTTATCATTATAATGGTTTACTGTTTTCTAAAAAACATGAACACAAGCAGACATCATTTGACAGCACCTGGTTTCAGTCAGTCAACCGCTTGACCACCAGTCCCTTTGTCTTGTATGTTTGTGTGTGTGTCTGTTAGTCTCTCTCTCTCTTTCTCTCTCTCTCTCTCCCTCTCTCTCCCCCCTCTCTCTCTCTCTCTCTCTCTCTCCCTCTCTCTCTCTCTCTCTCTCTCTCTCTTTCATCTCTCTCTCTCTCCCTCTCTCTCTCCCTCTCCTCTCTCTCTCCCCACCCCCCCTCTCTCTCTCTCTCTCTCTTGTATACGGACTGTCTTATCGGTGTATACGTGTGACTCCCCATTAGTTTATTCAAATAATAAAAGTGCAAAGTGACTCTTAAATAACAAGTGAAATTTGAATGCTTGCTCAAAACTTGTTATACAGATTGTCGTATCGCTGTGTACGTGGATTTCCCACCACTCGATTCAATTTAACTTCCCTTTCCCGTTTTATTTTGATTCTTTGTTCGTGAAAAAGCATTGAAAATTTATCTGTGGACATTGTCTATACTTGTCTATAATTGTCTTTTTCTTCTTTTATATATTTTCTGGTCATTGTGTGCTTCATAAGTGTGTGTGTGTGTATCCTTTTCCTGCTTTAACTTTTTGACATTACATTTGTTGGTGTAAATTAAGGGTGTGGTTTCTTTTTCCTTTGCTTTAGATTTGATGTTTTAAGTCGTGTGGTTTTTTTTATTACATTTTTGTTTTGATTGGATTATTATTGCTTTGTTTTACCATTTGTCATGACTATGTTCCAAACTAAAGACGCGTGGCCCTCTAAAGAAGGCCTACGTATTGGCCATCTAAATATTAATAGTGCATACAATAAACTGGATGACATAGCAGCTATTTTAGACAATAACGGCAATAATTTTCACGCGTTCTGTTTTTCAGAATCTAGACTGCGTGAACAAATGCCAGATTCGGATTTATGCATACCGGGGTACGATTTTATACGTTGTGATCCCATAAAAAAGAAAGAAACGGGCCTTCTGCTCTATTACTCGCAAAAGCTTACAGTTAACAGAATTTCGAAACTTGAACAATACCACACAGAATCATTATGGATTGAAATTAAGCTAAAGCACTCTAAACCTTTATTAATCTGCTTTTTATACAGAAATCCCACCGAAATAAACGACTGGTACGACAATTTCGCTGTAATGATGGATGCAGCAGTACTGGAAGGAAATGAAACAATATTACTAGGAGATTTTAATATTGACCTTTATAAACATCAAACACAGTGGGTGAAACTTTATGAATCATACAATTTTCATCAACTTATTGATCGACCAACACGCGTGACTGACGCTTCGAGCACAATCATCGATCATATTTATGTATCATCTACGACCAACATAGCAGAAGTATGCTCCCCAGTCCTTAATTGTAGTGACCACTATCCCGTGTGCCTAACCTGGATAAAGAAAGGAACAAAAATTCCCCAAGTAGGGCACAAAACAATCAGGTATAGGTGTTTTAAGCATTTTAATAAAGACAAATTTCTCTCAGACTTGCTTAATTCCGGTTTATCCAACGTATATCAATACAGTCACCCAGAGGAAGCCTTAGATTATTGGATAAAAACATTTTGTGATGTTTATAATAAGAATGCCCCATTTAGAATAAAACGTGTAAAAAATAAACCAAAACCACCATGGATAACAGACGACATTGATCAAGCTTCTTATCTTAGAGATTTTTATAAGGCAACCAAAGATCCGAGGGCTAGTGCGCAGCGCAACCTTGTTAACACAATGAAACGTGCTGCTAAACAGAAATATTTTAGAGATATATTATTAGACAAAAACCCTAAACAAGTATGGAAAGCTATTAATACCTTAACAAACAAACATTACGTTAAGAAATCAACTAAGTCAAACATCCCCTCTCCTAACTTATTAAATCAGCACTTTGTATCAACTGCGGAAAACCTAATACAAAATGATGCTTGGAAAGAAAATGACCTAAAACCTTTGAAAGAATTCTGTTCATCCAAAAACATTCAGTCTACACTTTCTCTTCCACTACTAACGCTATGCGAAGTACATACTGCTCTCATGCAATTGAAACAATCCGCATCAAAGGACACGGACGGACTTGATGGGATTATACTTAAACTTGCCGCCCCTGTCATTGCCGACACTCTAACCTATATATACAATTTATGTATAGATAGAAGTTACTTTCCCACTCAGCTTAAAAATGCCAAAATCATCCCTCTTTATAAATCCGGTGACGAGAAGGACCCTTCCAACTATAGGCCAATATCCATACTATCTATTTTGTCCAAACCCCTAGAAAAACACATCCATAAGCATCTACTACAGCACTTGGA
>CM065691.1:34721835-34731835 GCA_017654935.2 Phymorhynchus buccinoides
GTGCTCTACTTATTTAAATTATGTGCTGCTGTATGTGCTTTATTTGATTAAATCTTGTTTAAACCAAATGTTGACGAATGTTGAGCTTTTTGTTTTGTGTCTCCCCCCAGATCTGTCTCCGTTTTTTTCTCTGACTTTTGGAACGAGTTGCCTTTCCTGGCAGAAGTCTTTGCTAAGTTGTAATAATTTAGACACCCTTCACCCACCCACCCACCCCCACCCCCACCCCCACCCCCCTACCCCCATCAATTGTCAAGAACCAGACTTTGAGATCAAGAGTTGTAAACTTAACACGAGGGGGGATGTTTAAACTAAATCTTTGAAGTTTCCTTTTGTGCTTTCTTTTTCTTACTTAAACACTTTGTTATTGCTTTGTTCTTCTTGTTTGCTAGTTCGTTTGTTAGGCCGGGTTCACATTAGACGCGTATAAGTTCCGTACGGAAAACCCTAAATAAGTGGAAGAAAGAAGGATACAAGTTTACGCATATAGGGCAAATTCGGACACGTGCGCAAATCTTTTCCCTTCTTTGTTTCACTTATTTATGGATTGCGCACGGGTTTCCGCATGGAATATCCGCTTATGTGTGTACACGGCCTTAGTCTATCTTTTTGCTCACAACATTCCAAGAGCGAAAATCTCCCTCTTTATTATTTTCGTTTTCCTACGTTTTGGGGGTTTTCTCATCTTCACTAGGCCTACAGTGTTTGTAATTGTAGACTTTCTCACCCCTCAAATGATTGCTTTTAGTCTTTTGGCAGCAAGTTCAACTCTAAACAAGTATCAATATAGTTATGTGTTGTTGTTTTAATTAAAGGGGAAACAACCGATCCCAGGGGTCGGGTCTTGCGCGTCAGAAAAGCTCTGCCTCGCGGTGGCTCGCACAACAATGAACAAAGGTTCACCCTTCTTTGTCGCCGGTTTAAGGGACGGGTATAATGACTGTATTCAATTAAAAAACCCCACAATGATTAATTGTGAAATGTCTGCTCATCAACTGTAGAGCAAAACTTTGCTCGATAAGAATGAACTGCTTCTCCTTCAGGAGCATTCAAAATCAATCTGAACTAATTCTCGTGATTAATTATAACCAGACAAAAGATTCCTATATATTTACAGCAAATCGTTTATTCTAGGAGCTCTAACAAGACGTTGTATCATTTGCTAAAGGCTTGAACTTCTCTGATTGAAGCATAGTTGTAGATGAGAAATTGTCTCTAATTGGCGTAACAATGACAGAATAAGCTGTTTGTGTTGTTTCCTAAAGACAAATGTAGTTGTTCTGTAGTTCTAATAAAGGTTAAATTACACCCCCCCCCCCCCCCCCCCCCCCCCCCCCCCCACACCAACAAAAAAAGCCGCATAGCCTATATGTTGCATAGAATGTTGACCCGCGTAGAATGTATTCATTCCACGGCCTCAAATGTAGAATGTGTACATTCCATGGAATTTTGGTAGAAAGTTGACGTCGGTATACTTTCTATGGGTGTTGTTGTAGAATGTATACATTACACGGGCTGAAATGGAGCCCGTCAACATTACACGGTCAAAAGTATAGAAAGTAGACTATATTCTCCCAACATTACATAGCCAAATTTGTAAATATAGACAAAACGCATACAGAACATTAAAAAAAGAACCCTGATCGAAACTGCGAATGGTTTGCAAGGGTCTCTAAAAGCACTTTTCTTCTTCTTTCGTGCATATGAATAGTCGCATGCTCTGCCTCTTACAATGAATATTATTATGCAATAATAGCAACCAGCATAGACGGAATGCAAAGCAAAAAAGAAAAAACACACCTTACCAGGCACTTGTATTTTAACGTGGGTGTGTGACAGGTCTAAAGAAGATCAGGAGGGAGAGAGAGAGAGAGAGAGAGAGAGAGAGAGAGAGAGAGAGAGAGGGCGGGGGCGTGAGACAGAGAAACACTTGTAGTGTGTGTGTGTGTGTGTGTGTGTGTGTGTGTGTGTGTGTGTGTGCGTGCGTGCGTGCGCGTGCGTGTGCGCGTGCGTGTGTGTGTGTGTGTGTGTGTGTGCGTGCGTGCGCGTGCGTGCGTGTGCGTGCGTGCGTGTGTGTGTGTGTGTGTGTGTGTGTGTGCGCGCGCGTGTGCGCGTGTGTGTGTATGTGTGTGTGTGTGTGTGCGCGCACGCGTGTGTGCGCGTGCGCGCGTGTGCGCGTGTGTGTTTAAAGCAAAAAGAAAAAAACATCATACGAGGCATTCATACGAGGGCCTCTCATTATATTTTGCAATGTGGGGAACTGGCTGTGTGCACGCTCCTTCTGGCTAGTCCAGATATTAGAGGTTTCCTTAACTAGAACACACACACGTTTATACCCGTTCAAACCAAACGGTTGTGGCACCAGTTCATGTCAACTGGGGTATGTAAGAAATAGCGCCCTCTGCGAACTCTCGAGCATCTTCATTGTTCAAATTTATGCATTGGCTTCCCCCTTCGTTAGTGCTTGACATATAATAATAGTGAACAGTCACGAAGAAATCATCATCAACATATAATAAAAAGCCAACTGTCCGTGTGTGTGTGTGTGTGTGTGTGTGTCTGTGTGTGTGTGTGTCTGTCTGTCTGTCTGTCTGAAACACGAAACGGGCATTATAACTCCGCCGTTTTTCGACCGATTCGCTTCAAATTTGCTGTGAGCCCTAACGGGGCGATGGCAACGGCAACCGAGGCGGCCGTGTCATTTGCGCGGTTCGGCAAATGCGCGAAACGCGCATCGGACGGCCTTTCGGCGCCCGTAGCTCCTGTGTTTGGCAGGTAGATGACCGGGAACGGTGACTATCGCGTGTGCTTCACCTTTTCAAAACGCCGTTTCGAATCGAATTCAGAAAATTTGCTGTCAGGCTTGCTATGGCCTGGGCAACGCCTAGCAGCAAATATGAAGAGAATCGGAAGAACGCGTCACTCTCAGAGCAGCGCCAACGGGAAACGGGGCCGTATAACTCCGCCGTTTCTTAACCGAATCGCTTCAAATTTGCTGTACTCAGCGTTAACAGTACTTGCCGTTACCGTTACTAGGTGTTACCAGTATGGTGCATTGCCAGTACTAGGCGTTGCGCTAGTAAGTAAGAAAAGTAAATGGATGGGAGAACAACCGAACTCAGCAAAAGTCTGTTTTCTGGCAGAATGTCCCAAGTAGCTGGAATAGTGTGCTCACTTGCGTTGACACAATAAAATAGGGGGGAATCGTGTTATCGGTGCTTGGACGGCAAATCGAAAAGGCCTTTGGGGAAAAGGATGCTTATTTTTCAATCCGCAGTGATAGCTCTTCTCTCTGGGAGAGGAACTGGAGTCCTGGAACCATCTTTTCAGTAAATATTCAAGGTGACTGTTTTGTTTGAGAAGTTCTGCTACTGCTCTGTTTTCTGCAGAAATGTACTAATGATGTCTCATCCAGAACATACAAACGGTTATTTATTGCTTGGGTTTTGAATCATAGTGACAGATACATGTTTCATCATCAGTCCTAGATACCAGCTGACTTCTGCCCATCAAATAGTTTGTAGTTTTGGGTGCATCATTCAACCCTACCCCTTCCCTGCTTTTAAGTAAACTGGGGCACTCAATGGTTATAGGGTAAGACGGGGTAAAACGCCCATGGGCGAGTAAGAAGCCCATGCCAATTATCTCATGATATGAAGCAAATTTCAGTCACATTTTGCCCATGAGACGAGTGTTAATGTTTAGCGTTCGTCTCATGGGCAAAATTTGACTGAAATTTGCTTCATTTCATGAGATAATTGGCATGGGCTTCTTACCCTTAATTAGTAAAGGAAATTGCCAACCTACATAATAAAGAAAGACTTAGAGAACTAAATTCGCCCTCATTAAAATACCGAAGATTTAGAGGCGACCTGATTCAATTATATAAGATAAATCAATGAGATTGATAACATAGACTTTAATAGACGTTTTGCATACAGTTCAACAAAACAAACGAGACACTCCGAAATGAAATTGTTTATTGTGCGCGCGCGCACGTGTGTGTGTGTGTGTGTGTGTGTGTGTGTGTGTGTGTGTGTGTGTGTGTGTGTGTGTGTGTGTGTGTGTGTGTGTGTGTGTGTGTGTGTGTGTGTGTGTGTGTGTGTGTGTGTGTGTGTGTGTGTGTGTGTGTGTGTGTGTGTGTGTGTGTGTGTGTGTGTGTGTGTGTGTGTGTGTGTGTGTGTGTGTGTGTGTGTGTGTGTGTGTGTGTGTGTGTGTGTGTGTGTGTGTGTGTGTGCGTGTGTGTGTGTGTGTGTGTGTGTGTGTGTGTGTGTGTGTGTGTGTGTGTGTGTGTGTGTGTGTGTGTGTGTGTGTGTGTGTGTGTGTGTGTGTGTGTGTGTGTGTGTGTGTGTGTGTGTGTGTGTGTGTGTGTGTGTGTGTGTGTGTGTGTGTGTGTGTGTGTGTGTGTGTGTGTGTGTGTGTGTGTGTGTTGTGTTTGTGAGTACACGCGTGTGTGCTTATATGAGAGAAAGAAAAAGAAAGAGAGAAGGTGAACAGATAGGTGCGCACACGACACTCAAAACCTTTTGAATTAAGACAGTGGTCTTTTGAGCAAGGGGGTGCGGGTGTGTATGTGTGTGCGTGTGTGCGCGCACGTGTGTGTATGCGAGTGTGTGTGTGTGTGTGTGTGTGTGTGTGTGTGTGTGTGTGTGTGTGTGTGTGTGTGTGTGTGTGTGTGTGTGTGTATATATATATGCGCATGTGTGTGTGGGGGTGTGTGTATATGAGTGAGTAAGGGGAGAGAGTGAGGGGGAGCATGGGGGTGTGGGGGTGGGGGGGGGGGGGGGCGTATGTATATGTGGTTATTTTTTTGATATTCAGTCACAAGAGACTTTTGCTAAGCTTTCGCTTCACTCGGCGATTTTCGGCGATTTTCATTCCTTTAGTAAGGTTATTTTACCTACTATTTTTGTTTGGACAATTTTCATTTTTCTTTGCTTTTCCTTTTTGGTTTTGGTGCTAAACACGCTTCTATTTTATCGCTTATCGAAGCTGCGTGAACTGTTTCAAGTGCATCTGGCGGATATTTGACTGTTTGGACAATAGTTTGGGTTAATATGTTTGCTCTTGTTGATTTTACCATGCATCGTTGTGTATGATGTCAATGACAGTTCATTCTTCACGAATTTGATTCGGTTATTGTTTTTCATTTATGACAATGGATAATTCACTGAAAATCATGTCGATGAACTGTCAGGGTTTAGCTAATGCACAGAAAAGAAGAGATGTGTTTCATTTCTGTAAAAACAAAAAATATTCCATGTACTTATTACAAGACACACACTTTGATCCCAGATTAGAAAGTTGCATTAAAGCTGAATGGGGATTCCAATGCTTCTTCGCGTCTTATAACTCGAGTTCAAGGGGTGTGACTGTCTTACTAAATACTAATTTTGAATTTAAGGTTAAAAAAGTGTACAAAGAGATTGAAGGCAATTACTTGTTCCTTTCTTTAAACATCATGGGTCGTGATTTTTTGATCATTAGTGTTCATGGGCCTAATCGAGATGAACCAGATTTCTATGCTAATTTAAAAGAAAGAATCAAACAGATAGGACCCGAAAACATAATTATTGGGGGTGACTGGAATCTTGTAATGGATTTTAATTTAGACTATTTTAATTACAAACATTTAAATAATACTAAAGCTAAAGAAGAAGTTGAGGATTTGATGAAAGAAGTAGGATTAGTAGACATATGGAGATAACTTAACCCCGAGTTAAGAAGGTATACATGGAGACGAAGTACTCCACTTCAACAAAGTAGATTAGACTTTGTTTTAATTTCTGAAGGTTTGTCCAACTATGTTACTGATTCCGATATTAAACCAGGATATAGAACCGATCATTCAATGGTAACATTAGAATTAAAATTTGGAAAAGAAACAAAACGCAGCCTTTTTTGGAAATTCAACAGTTCTCTATTAAAAGATAAGAAATATTTGGAAGAAGTCAATCAAGTTATTCAAGAGGTCATTGGGGAATATGCAGTTACACCATATTGTAGAGAGTTTTTACTAAAAGCAAATAAATCAGAGGTTCAATTCACAATATCAGATCAACTTCTTTTGGATGTCATTTTAATGAAAATCAGAGCGAAATCTATATCATTCGCAACAATGAAAAAACATAACGAAAATAAACAGGAAAGGCAACTTGAAAGAAGCATAGAAACATTAGAAAAAAAGAGTTGCTTAACTGATATAGAAATACAACAGTTACAGGGCGATAAAGATAGGCTGGTTTCTATCAGAGCACATAGAATGGAAGGTGTTCTATTACGGTCAAGGGCTCGATGGGTGGCAGAAGGGGAAAAAGTAAATAAATATTTCTGTGGGTTGGAAAAAAGAAACTTCATTAACAAACGTATGAACAAAATTACACGTGATAATGGAACCGAACTTACAGACACTGATGATATTGTAAACGAAGTGAAAACTTTTTACGAAAAGTTGTACGGGGAGAGGGAAGTAGAAGATAGTGTAATAACAGAGTTAGTTGAAAACTTACCAAAGCTAACACAGGATGAAAGGGATTCGCTAGAAGGACTTATCACTTTAGATGAAGCCAGTGTAGCTTTAAAACACATGAAGAATAATAAAAGTCCTGGCACAGACGGGTTTACAGTAGAGTTTTTTAAGGTATTTTGGGGTCCGTTAGGAATATTTATTGTAAGATCACTTAATGAAGGATTTAGAAAACAAGAACTCTCTTCCACCCAAAAAGAAGGTTTAATCATTTGTATACCCAAGCCTGATAAAGAAAGAGACAGGTTAAAGAATTGGAGACCCATATCCTTATTAAATGTGGTGTACAAAATTGGGTCTGCTTGTGTGGCCAACAGGATCAAGCCTATTCTCCCTTCAATCATAAACGAAGACCAGTCAGGATTTGTATGTAATCGTTTTATAGGTGATAATATTAGATTGATATATGATGTGATTGATTACGTAGATAAGAAACAAATGCCCGGCTTACTTTTGTGCCTGGACTTTGAAAAGGCATTTGATTCTGTAGACTGGAAATTCATATTAAAAGTGATGACTGCTTTTGGTTTTGGGCCAGATATTTGCCAGTGGGTTAGCACGTTTTATAAAAACATAAAATCATCAGTCTGTGTAAATGGGGTTATATCCCAGTGGTTTCAAATCAGGAGGGGGTGCAGACAAGGTGATCCTATCTCTCCATACTTGTTCCTTCTTTGTGTGGAAATATTGGGTTGCATGGTACGCCAAAGCGAGAAGATAGTTGGGATTAAAATATTAGATACAGAATATAAAATTTTGCAATTTGCAGATGATACAGAATTATTGTTAGATGGCTCAAAGAAATCATTTGAAGAAGCACTAACTACTATAGAATTGTTTGGTAAAAAGTCTGGGTTACAGCTAAACAGAGGAAAGTCTACAGCTATTTGGCTAGGAAGCAAACGTAATTCTCAAGAAACTTTTATGCCACATTTACATTTTGAGTGGAATCCTCCACGGTTCAAAGTTCTTGGTGTCTGGTTATCTGCTGACTTGACTGACTGTACTGTCTTTAATTTACAGGAAAAGTTTTTAGAAGTCAGAACACTTTACAAAATATGGTTAAAGCGAAACATAACACCTTTGGGCAGAGTAGCTGTTCTCAAGTCACTAATTTTGTCTAAAATTATTCATCTTTGGATGATGTTGCCTAATCCACCCGATCAATTAATAGAAACGATACAATCATCGGTATTCCAATTCGTTTGGAATAAGAAAAAGGATAAAATAAATAGAAAAATTGCAGTTAAAAGTATTAATGAAGGAGGACTTGGCATACCTGACATAAAAGATTTAATAACAGCATTAAAACTGAGCTGGATAAGAATATTAAGAAATAACAATCATAAATGGAAAAGACTAATGACAACAATATACCCAAATGTAGAAAAGTTGGAGCTACTGGGTACATGCTTACCTATAGAGACGCATTCTGTAAGCAAATTTTGGATTTCGGTTTTTGAAGCATATAGAAATTTTAGTATGAAACTGCAAGTTAAATCAGTGAGTGATGTGCTAGTAGAACCCATTTTCTATAATGTAAATGTAAAGATAGGTCACAATACTATTTATTATAGAAGATGGTCTGATAAGGGTATTTTCCTCATTAGGGATTTATTGAATGAAGATGGTACATTTTTAACATTCGAACAATTTAGACAAGTATATAATGTAAATGGAGATTTTGTCACTTACAATGGGTGTATCAGTGCCATAAGAAAATTTATTACCAAGCTCGGTATAATTGTAAACAGCAATAATTCTAATGCGATAGCTCATACAACACTGCAGGTAATATATTCCATTCCCAAGGGAACAAAACTTTATTATGACTTGTTGAAAGACAAATCTGAGCTTAATAATTGTAAAAAATGGAATGAAAAAATGAACAAAGAGATAGATTGGAAATGTGTATTTGTTAAAACCCAGAAAATACAAGAAGTTAAATTGAAATGGTTCCAAATAAGAATTCTGCATAGAATATTGGCAACAAATGTCATTCTTGCAAGTATGAGTGTTGTTAATTCTTCTAATTGTTCTTTTTGCAAAAATATACGGGACAGTATTAATCATATGTTATGGGAATGTGTGCATGTAAAGCCTTTTTGGGAAGCTTTAGAATTGGACATTAACAATAACACAGATAATAGCTCCAGCTTGTCTCTTTGCGAAACCTTTGTCCTGTTTGGGTATGACAAAAATATAATGTCAAATAATGTCCTCGATTTCATTATACTGCTTGCAAATTTTTTTATCTTTAAATGTAAGATGAATGAAGTACTACCGATATACCAACATTTCAAATCATATCTCAAAATGAAATTCGAAACTGAACAGTATATTTCTATGAAAAATATGAATTACAATACTTTTCAGGCAAATTGGTTTAATTTTAAAAGACTCTTTGATTAAAAGAGCGCTTTGAAGCATGAAGTGTATCTGTATTTCAGATATTATTACAGCTATTTTGCCCTTTATGCATGTCAAATTGTATTGTATCATTTTTGACACATCTGTGACATACGTATGTAAGTTTACACAAGTGCATAAGCTAACATATGTTGATGCATGTTAAGTTAAGAAGCTTAGTCATTTTTTCCCCTTGTGGATCACTTGATACTATAGCTAAAAACAATATTAGCATGAGTTGATTGAGGGTAGCACCAATTTTTGTTTTCTTTCTTTCTTAATATCTTTATTTTCTTTCTTTCTTCCCTCTTTTTTTGTTTTTGTTTTTGTTGTTGTGTGTGTGAATTATTTACTTGGTCATACAGAATATAACATTTTGATTCAGATATGCCCAAATCAAGTTTTTAAACATAAAACTATTATATGAAATGCTAAACCATAATAGAAACTGAGGCATATGCTAAAAATTACATAGAATTGTAGCTTACGCTTACTAATGGACATTTATACATGTTTTTCTTTTCTGCTTCTGATTTATGAAGTTCGAGATGTAAGATCTGGTATATATGAATACATAATATTATTGCTAAAAATAGAAACAAGCGTATATATGTGAACAATGGTATAAAATAATTTGTAGGCAGATAGTATCAATTTTTTTAAACAGCAGAAACAAAAGGTGTAATTGGAGACGTTTATGCACATGTGTTTATGTATGTATTTTTATGTGGATGTATGTCTTGGTTGGACTATGCTGCTATGCATTCGATTCTTAAATATGTGTAGTCTATATGCAAAATTGATCTTCACATTTCTATTTTTCTCTAATGTTTTTTGGTTTTCTTTTCCTTATTCCTTTTTTTTTTCTTTTTTGATATATGGAAAATGAAAAAAAAAACTTTAATAAAAAAAAAGAAGTAAAAAAAAGACAAAAAAAGACAGTGGTGTAGAGTGGCACAGAGGTAACGCGTTCGCCTCGTGTCAAGTAAACCCGAGTTCGAACCTGGTGAGTACAGGGGACTTTTCCTCTCACTTTGCACCAGGCCTTACGGTCTGAACGTGGAG
>CM065691.1:34751835-34761835 GCA_017654935.2 Phymorhynchus buccinoides
TGTGTGTGTGTGTGTGTGTGTGTGTGTGTGTGTGTGGTGTGTGTGTGTGTGTGTGTGTGTGTGTGTGTGGTGTGTGTGTGTGTGTGTGTGTGTGTGTGTGTGTGTGTGTGAGGGGGAGGGGAGAGAAGCTGTGTGTGCATGATGTGCTTGCACTGGTGGGTGCGTGTTTATTTGTGTATGTTTATTGATTCTCTCTCTCTCTCTCTCTCTCTCTCTCTCTCTCTCTCCTCTCTCTCTCTCTATCTCTCTCCTCTCTCTCTCTCCCCTCTCTCTCTATCTCTCTCCTCCTCTCTCTCTCTATCTCTCTCTCTCTCTCTCTCTTCTCTCATGCTCTCTCTGCGTTCTCTCTCTCTAAGTCTCTCTCTCTCTCTCTCTCTCTCTCTTCTCTCTTCATGCGTGCGTTTTCGTACGTAAGTGCGTGTGTGTGTGTGTGTGTGTGTGTGTGTGTGTGTGTGGCGTGTGCGTGTGTGTGCGTGTGCGTGCGTGCGTGCGTGTGCGTGCGTGTGCATGCGTGCGCGCGTATGCCCGCCCGCCCGCCACCGACCTGCGCGCGCCCGTGTGTGTGTGTGTGTGTGTGTGTTATTTCCTATTGTACGAATGCCATCGTGGGAAAAAACCCAGAACGAGCGAAGACTAGTCGTTGACTAAAAAAAGTACTGAAGGTACCGGTGTGGCGTTCTCAAAATGGATTTGTCCTCAACATGCCTGCGCATGTGGGAAGAGTTAGGGGTTGGTTTAGGGTTAGGTGGGGTTAGGGTTAGGGTTAGGAATAGGGTTAGGGTTAGGGTTATGGATAGGTTTAGGGTCAATTTAGTGTCGAATACACAAAAGATAAAATGTGATGGTACGTCATGATCGATTTCACACACTTCGCACACATGCGCAGACATGTTGAGAACAAATCCATTTTGAGAATGCCACACCGGTGAGAAAAGGTCTGGGTGGGGGCTAATGTGAGGGTGGATGGCAGTGTAATGTGTGTGTGTGTTTGTGGGGGGGGGGGGGTTACCCTCCGACTATAGCGGTTGGGGGGATGGGGTTGGGGGGGTGACATTTTTTGCCTGCCCCTGGCGACAGTTTGTCCGACTATCACGTACCAAGCCATCGCAGCACATGCTGACTGTGTACTGTGTGGTGGGTCTACTGCTCTTTAATTATTAAAAAAAAAGCCATTACTTTATTATCGACTCTGGTAGGTAGGCCTTTAATAAGGCTGGACCTGGACCGTTGGTTACTGTGAAAGCGATGCAGCCTCTACTGGATATTCCGTTAGAATGTGCTTTATTGTTGTGCACACATGTTTGGAGAGACATAGCATAGCGGCGTCGAACACCATTAATTATGTAAGAGTGCGAGCGAGCGTATAAATGCATGCGCTTGCGCAGGGCACACAAGCACACTCTGATATAAGACAACTGCTTGTGTGTGTGTGTGTGTGTGTGTGTTCGCGTGCGCACGCATGTATGTGTATATAATTATGGGTATGTGCATATATGCATGTGTGTGTGTCTCTCTCTCTCTCTCCTCCTTTCTCCTCTTCTCTCTCTCCTGTCTCGGATCTCTCTCTCTCTCTCGTCCCCTCTCTCTCTCTCTCTCTCTCTCTCTCTCTCTCTCTCTCTCTCTCTCTCTCTCTCCAAATCCCTTCAATTTCTTCTTCTTCTTCTTCTTCTTCTTCTTCTTCTTCTTCTTCTTCTTCTTCTTCTTCTTCTTCTTCTTCTTCTTCTTCTTCTTCTTCTTCTTCTCCTCCTCCTTCTTCTTCTTCTTCTCTTCTCTTCTTCTTCTTCTTCTTCTTTCTTCTTCTTCTTCTTCTCCTTCTTCTTCTTCTTCTTCTTCTTCTTGCTTCTTCTTCTTCTTCTTCTTCTTCTTCTCTTCTTCTTCTTCTTCTTCTTTGTCGATGTATCAGTGCATGTTATGTGTGTCTGTCCGTTCTCTCTCTTTGTCTATCTCTGTCTGTAACTGTCTTAGTCTCTGTGTGCACCAGTCCTGTCCAGGTGGTCTCCGATGTTGTGTTTTCCCTCTCTATCTCTCTCTCTCTCTCTCTATCTCTCTCTCTCTCTCTCCTCTCCCATCTCTCTTCATCTTCTCTACATCTCTCCCCGCCTCTCTCTCTCTCTCTCTCTTCTCCTCTTCTCTCTTCTCTCTCTCATCTCTCTCCTCGAGGCTCTCTCTCTCTCTCTCTCTCTCTCTCTCTCTCTCTCTCTCTCTCTCTCTCAACTCAGATGGATGGTAGTAGATACCCCAAAACAGCCTATAATATGCTGTTAAACCTTCAGTAAACAAAATTATGTCGCTCATGGGCTTGCAAAGTTAGAAATATTTTTCCTACCGTTTTGGCTTTGGAGAGGTTTGGGAAGCACAAGGAGTTGGTAGTAGAAAAGCATTCTTGACTAGTATTAAAACAAAGATTTATAGATTGTTTTCAACAAGATTGGCATGCAAGCTTAGAGTCGCACACTTTTTATTATGTATGTTCATGCATCCTTTAAGCAAACTTTTACTTTAAGTACTAATTTGTGTGAAATTGTGAATATCAAAGCACGAAACACTTTGTCCAGGTTTAGAATTTGCATGTCCCCTTTGAATTGTCACTTTTTGCAGTTTAAAATTGACCCAAAATAGAAATGTATATTGTCCTTTTTTGTAATCATATTCCTGAGTCAGAAATTCAGTTTTTTGTTTGTTTGTCCCATGTATGACACCCTTCGAAGAGAACGTATTCCAAAAAAGTATTATAACAATCCTTCTATGTTTAAATTTGTGTTATTATTTTCTTGTACAAACAAAAAGTATTGTAAGAAAGGTGGCTGTTTTTAATCTTTAAAGCTTTGAAAGTTTTGGCAAGATTTATGTAATGTTTTGTAATGTCAGTTTAATTATGTAATCTCCAATTTGTTGTTGTTTTGGTCGATCACAGAAAAGCAAAGGAACTCACTCTCATTGTATGGGCATGGCCTAACAATTAAAAATTTCCCTGACATCTCCTGACTCTCTCCCTCTCTCTGACTCTCTTCTCCCCTCTCTCCGTCATCTCCGAATCTCTCTCTCTCTCTCTCTCCACAGACACCTCTCGTCCTCCTTCTCTCTCTCTCTCTCAGTCTCTCTCCTCTCTCTCTCCTCTCTCTCTCCTCTCTCTCTCTCTCCCTCCCTCTCTTCTCTCTCTCTCTCCTCTATCTCTCTCTCTCTCTCCCTCTCTTCTCCCCCTGCCCCATTTAATCACAGAACCCTCCCCCAACAAGCGCGGATTCGCAATCGTTTGTGGCAGCGGTCTATTTTTTGACCACTCCCACTAGGCCAATCATTACATACACTGAGTAATCTTCGCCTCCCCTGGCTTTTCAATAACTACTTTTAATCTGTAAACCAGAATGTTATCTTTGCGTAACTTTTTATATCTTTTGGAAAACATTTTAAACTATTTACCCTACTTATGCTCATCGAAATAGAAGCACTGCATACTCGTCGTGTAATCCTGTTGCAGTGTCTGTATTACGTCTCTGTTAATTATTTTTGTACGCTTTGAAATGAAGATTCATGTGCTCTGTTCAGCATACAATTCTTTCCATACCTAAGGACTGTAGATATGACAACTGAAATGTTACTTTTGCCCAAGTATTTTTTTCTCTTTTACAATAATTATGTGCGACAATTTTTGACCGACCGACAGACCGACCAACGACCGACAAAGTGAGTTATAGGTTTGTGGGCACAAAGTCAAAAACCGAAAACCGGACACATACGTAGCTTACCCATTATGGCCATATGGCCTGAGAACGCAGAAGAAGAAGAATTCCGATTTCGGAGGAACTCAAAGGAGAAAAAGCATTTTGAAGATATTTTAATGAAAAAAAGGCAGGATAATTTGGCCAATAAGTGTGATGAGCCCATAAAGATAGAAGATGACAGAAGAAAAAGGAGGCGACTCAGTGTATGTAATGATTGGAGTGGTAAAAATAGACCGCTGCCACAAACGATTGCGAATCCCAACCATTCTTACCCAAAGAATTCTAAAAATCCATGATGGAGAAAACACAAAAGAAGCACAAACTGGTCGCGTACACTAAATCTCAACCCTCCAGGATGCAAGCTTACAGGTACCCACGCGTTTTTTAATTAAATAATTGCAATAGTATCATCAATAATTATTAAAATCACAGGATCCTTTGCTGGGCAGTGGGTGGATGCCTCGTGCCTCCATCCATACGGGGAATGCTGGACGACCACCAACCTAGCCCCCTCCAAGAGTCTCTCCCGGTCTCTCTTCTCCTTAGGGATACCGGGGGGTCTTTTTTCGTACAAAATAGTTTTCCCCACCTTCTGGAAGTTCTGTGCTTGTAACTTCCTCTAATCTGCCACTCTCTTTGACTCTGCCTTTTCCCTTTTCTTTCTGTCATCTTCTAACTTTCTGACTTATTGGCCAAATTATCCTGCCTTTTTTTCATTAAAATATCTTCAAAATGCTTTTTCTCCTTTGAGTTCCTCCGAAATCGGAATGTGTCGGCTCTACGCAGCGGGGAGACCAGTCAAAACCCAAAACCGGACACATACGTAGCTTACCCATTATGGCCATATGGCCTGAGAACGCAGAAGAAGAAGAAGAATAAACGCAGGATTAGATTGAGATTTTGAGGAAATATTGCTAGTGAACCGCGTAGCAAGAATAAAAAGAAATCTATCAGCAACACACATCCACCATCTTACCCAAAGAATTCTAAAAACAACAGGTTAATATAAATTTTAAACAAAATGTCGTCCAGAACGGTTCCAAGCCATTGCTGCATTAATGCCATGACTCTCTAGAAATAGAACGAGACTACTTAATTGGACGCGTGCGATTCAGATGATAGACCACCATGCAGAATCTGAGCTAATCCTGTGCAGAGTGGTTCTCGATATATTATTACGCCGTATAAATCTTGAAGTGATTAGGTGCAGCGGTCCACGGGATGAAGCTTTGTACAGACAAAGGGAGGGGGGGGGGGGGGGTTGGCTAGGCTGCGAGCACGATAGCAATGCTCCAGCGGCAGCTCCACCGCTTCACGCAGGAACGATGTGCTAAAAATGTATTCCTTATTCAGCAAAAAACGAAATGATCATAAACCTGGGTCACTGGACCATGCAGAACCCCCCTCCTTCCCCTCGCCTCCACCCTCCACCCAGTTCACCCCCGCCTCAACATCCATGCCCACCCTATCTTCCCTGCAACCCTTCTTCTCTCAGAAGTTCACTCATCTCCACATGATTGAATCCTATGATTTCTCTTGCAGTTCAAACATCATTCCTCCTTCTTGACTGCCAATTTAAAACGGCTCCTGCTTTCCGCCAACCTTAAAATCCACCACGTCATGTATCAAAATCACGGTTTTCACGTGTTTCCCCTCTTATAGCTAGCAAGGAATCGTAATCAAGAATCTTCCCTAGCCATAAGAGGGAATGTGACACGTGACGTGCGGGGTCTTTAACACTCTGCATAGTAAAAAGCCTGCGTTGCTAGTATTGGTATATAATAATATGGAAAGTAGCTTGGCTTGAAGGCGTTTTATACAGTTTCTGAGGCTGTTGTTGACTATGGCCCGTACATGTACTAACAATGGTACTGAACCGTACCTACTGAACTTGACGCTCCTTTCGCAGGCTACCCAAGCACGTCATCCCGGGGCAGTTGTACCAGGCTTCAAGGGGTTGTGGTTTGGGTACAGGAGTAAGAGTTTTGGGCTCACTCGTGTGTCTGGTCGGACGGACGGATGAAGACACAAGAGTGTACACACACAAAAACAGTACTTCCCGAAGCTTCGCTCGGGGACTAATAAGAAAGAGAACACAACCCAGAGGACCCCCAAATCTATTAGCCCTCGTTTCTCTGACACATCGGAGAATACTGTACAGAGTGGAGCTAGGATGAACTAACTGCAGGGATGAGAGAGATAACGAGGTGGCGAGGACGAGGGAGGATTATTGAAATAGGTACTAGGTACAGATGATTCGGGGCATCTCTTTCTCTGCCAAACACTCACTCATACGTCACTATCACTTTATAGGTCACTATCCGAATAATAATGATTTTCTTGTGTTTGCATTTCTACTTCTCTTCTATTCAGTTAAAGAACGTACGTACGTTAAGAAGTGTTGAATGCATAATTACTTGTCCGTTGTACACCTACCTCTCTCTGTGCCCTATCTGTCTCTCCTCTCTCCTCTCTCTCTCTTCTTGTCCCTCTCTCCTCTCTCCTCTCTCTCTCTCACAATCTCTCCTCATCTCTCCTCTCTCGTCCTCTCCTCCTCTCAGTCATCCTCCCAAGCACGTCATCCCGCCTCTCTCTCCCTCCTTCTCTCTCTCTGTCCCTCTCTCTCTCTCCTCTCCCCCTCTCCTCCTCCTCTCTCTCGTTCTCTCCCCTCCGCTCCTCCTCTCTTCCACCTCTCACGTCACATGCCTCTCTCTCCTCGCTCCGCTCTCCCTCTCTACGCTCTCTCACTTCTCACCGCCTCTCCCTCTCTCTCTCTTCTCTTCCTCTCTGCCTCTTCGCCCGCTCTCTTCTCTCCTCCATCTCTCTCTCTCTCGTTCTCTCTCTCTCCTAACTCTCTCCCTCTCTCTCTCTCCTTGAAATAGGTTCTCTCTCTCTTCGCGTTCTCTCTCTCTCTCTGCCTCCTCTCTCTCCTACTCACTTCACTCCTCTCTCTCTCTCTCTTCTCTAATCTCTTTCCCTCTCTCTCTCTCTCTCTCTCACTCTCTCATCTCAGTCTCCAACGTGTCTCTTGCGAATTTCTTTCCTGCAGGTTTCTCTTGTCCGGAAACACAAGCATTTCTCTCTCTCTCTCTCATCGACTCACTTCACACACACTTCTCACTCACACACACAAACACACACACACACATACACACACACACACACACACACACACACACACACACACACACACACACACACATTTGTATGACACACACACACCACATTATATATCACATACACACACCTACAAAGGCACGTACATGCATACACACAAACACTTCGTACATTCACCTCAAGTACATTCACCTCAAGTACATTCACCCAAAAGGTGATGAATATTACGGAAGACGAATGTAACCATCAAAGAAAATGGAGGAGGAGGACGATCTAGGAGGAGGCATCAACGTGATTATTGATATAATTCAATATTGTTACGCTGTTACTGGCTCATAAAATTCGGACGGGCAGTAAACATAAGGATTGTCTATATTTTAATAATAAATAAATAATTAATAATGCTTATATAGCGCCTAATCTTGCAAAGCAACTCAAGATTTTAAACGCTAATCATAGTTTGAAACCGTTGAATTTGCAAAGTCTTTACTCGCTTATAATCGCTTAAAACAAGCCAAAAACATTTTCCCTGCCGAACAGCTCCTTCTTTCTTCAATTTATTATGAATACTCGGATATAAGAAACTCGTTTATAAGAAAACTCGCTTATAATCGTTTTTAAATCAAAATTCCTTCTCCCATCCGCGATGTAAAACTTGGATATAAGAAAATTATGTCATACAAGAGAGTTGGTTTGCAGTTAATTTTCTTGTAAGAGACTTCTATTTTCTTATAAGCGAATTGCCATTGACAACATTTTCTTAAAAGTGAGTTGGACCTGAACTGAAAGGATGTTCGGAGAAAATTATCCTTTCTTTTGCCGTTTTTCCTTCTTTTTTTATGCACCAAATTAGGTAAAAGGATTTTCTCTTTTTTCATTTTATTTTTCTGTTTGTCTTTCCTTTTTTTTTTTTTTTTTCTCTTTTTTTTTTTCTTTTTTCCCTTTTTTCTCATTCAACTAGGTTATAAGAAATTCAACTAACTTCAAAATGGTTTTTCTTTTTTCCGAGTTTCGGATATAAGAAAACACAAAAAATATCTCCCTTCGATTTTCTTATAACCGAGTTTTGCTGTACACTGGTTGATGAGCCGTGTTTAACTTAAAGTTTTGCATACATCTGGCTAACGAAAAGCAACTATGCGTAAAGTCGTTAAAGACCCACCAGATCGCGTGTCAAAATCACGGGTTTCACGTGTTTTCCCTCTTATAGCTGGTAAAGAAATCTTGTTTTGACCAGGTTTGACTCCCATACAAATGCCCCAAATTGAAAAACGAAACATCATCATTTTAAAGAGCAACCTCAATTTGAAGTTGGAGACATTTCTATGCGGGTCACACAGCTACCCAGAAAAAAAACCAAGGGATTTAATCGTGGTGCGTCAGTGTGTCTTTAAACGAAAAGAGAAACTTAGTACCTGAGAAACGCGCATCCACAGGCCTTGACATCTCAAAAAACATTTTTCAAACGCATTCGTATTTGTGCTTCTTTCTTTGTACGTACCCTCTCATCCATTCATCTATGAAAAGGAAGGAAGAAGAGAGGGAAACATAACCTTTGAAGAAAGAATTTATAGCAATTATTACCAAGCGTCTCTATGATTCTGCTTTCATTTGATATATATGACCCAGCATCACGAAAGGGGCATTAAGTCGCTGGGCTAGTTTCTCACAACAGGCTTGCAAAGTCAAAAATCTTATTTTTAGTCAATTTTGAGTGATGTGTATTTTCGTGTTTTCTAATATCTTATCTCTCATATTTATAAAAGATAATCTTTAATATGGTCTCTAAATGGTCTTATAAGTGTTTTAAAACGAGTAGGTCAATGCATTTTCTTCAGCTAGGCTAGACTTTAGACTGTGTTTTCTCAAAATGGCTGACGCTCACCCTACTAACTTTAAATGCTCGTAACTTTGGAACGGATAAAGATACAAGAATGATTCTTGTATAATTAGAAAGAGCACTGTCTGAAGTGTTCAAACTGTATTATTTTCTCAGAATGGTCAGTTTGACACTTAATGTCCCTTTCGTGTGGTGCTGGGTCACATATATTATCATTCAACTGGAAAGTATTCAGTTATGTGCTGATGTATGTGTGAGGACAGACGCGCACACAAAAAATAAATGATATGAATACAGTATAATGATAGCGTTTATGCGTGTATGCGTGTTTCGATGGGGTGGGTGGGGGGGTGGGGGGGGGGCGGGGTGGAGGGGAGATTTGAAGTTTACTCAGGTTTGAGATGTCATGTATCATTATTTTTTGCGGTACCCCGTTTGTCGTTGTGATAATCCGCTCTCATTTTTAGATATTATCGTGCTGAAAAGGTCGAGCCAGCTTGTTTGAGAAGGAATTTCAAAAACGTGCTGAATGAAAAGCAAAAAAAAAATCATTCGTAATTAATGACATTTTCTTTGTACCGTGTGTAGACTGTAGATCAGCATTCCCTTGTGCTCCCGCTTCTATTATTCGGCCTACACAACCAATTAAACAAACGCACGCGCGCGCGCACAGAGAGAGAGAGAGAGAGAGAGAGAGAGAGAGAGAGAGAGAGAGAGAGAGAGAGAGAGAGAGAGAGAGAGAGAGCGAGGAGAGAGAGAGAGAGAGAGATAATACGAATACGAATACGAATGTTTTATTGAGGGTAAAAAGGATAAGCTACAATAGCTTCTTTACACCTTGCCCTCTCACTCACACATTCATACCATGCTTCAAGCGAAGAAAATTTGACATGAAACAATCAAGTCAAGAAAATGGATTAAAAATTGGCACATGAAATAATTGAAAAAGATATCAAAAATGGGAATTAAAGCAAACATTGATAATACTTAGCAGTCCATTAGGAGCTTGCGATAAGATTTTCGAAAGGAAGATACGCTAGATAGATAGATAGAGAGAGAGAGAGAGAGAGAGAGAGAGAGAGAGAGAGAGAGAGAGAAGAGAGAGAGAGAGGAGAGACGAGCTGGAAGAGAGATATAAGTGAGAGAGAAGAGAGGGAAGAGAGAGAGAGAGAGAGTGGAGAGAGAGAGAGAGAGACGGGGTAGGTGTACACTGAAATTAATTATGTATTCGACATTCTAATACGTTCTTTAACTGAAGTGGAAATGGAACAGAGACCTTTAAAAAAACACCCACCCATAAACGTTTCAAATTACTCTTTTC
>CM065691.1:34766835-34776814 GCA_017654935.2 Phymorhynchus buccinoides
CGTGCGTGCGTCCTGTTTTCAGTTCTCAATGGTCTCCCCGCTGTGTGTACAGCCGACACATTGTTTTTACATTACCCGCTGTGCCCTAGGCCCTTTGTGTCACAGGCCCGCTATGTCGTCCGTTTTTCTCAAAATCTATTCAGTCTATCATTATCAAATTTGGTATACTAGTTTGCCAAGATGCAAGCTATCCACTGATGTATTTAGTTTTGCATTACCCGCTGTGCCCTAGGCCCTTTGTGTCACAGGCCCGCTATGTCCCACTTCTTTCCGGCCGTCCATCCGGCCGTGCGTGCGTCCTGTTTTCAGTTCTCAATGGTCTCCCCGCTGTGTGTACAGCCGACACATTAGTTTTACATTACCCGCTGTGCCCTAGGCCCTTTGTGTCACAGGCCCGCTATGTCGTCCGTTTTTCTCAAAATCTATTCAGTCTATCATTATCAAATTTGGTATACTAGTTTGCCAAGATGCAAGCTATCCACTGATGTATTTAGTTTTTGCATTACCCGCTGTGCCCTAGGCCCTTTGTGTCACAGGCCCGCTATGTCCCACTTCTTTCCGGCCGTCCATCCGGCCGTGCGTGCGTCCTGTTTTCAGTTCTCGACAAATGCTCCGCGGCTGTTTATGTGTACTGCACTACATAGGGGGGGGGGGGGGGGTCCTATGAGATAATGGCCTTTAGCATGACTGCGATTAATTATTCAACAAAAATGATTAGCTCACAAAGTTGATAAGATACAGCTTAATGTTTGGTAAGAAAGGCAGGTGTGAAAATGTGGGGAGAGCTGAGACATGTAAGAGGAGGGGGGGGGGGGGCTCAGTGTAGAGTGGCACAGTGGTAGCGCGTTCGCTTCGTGTCAAGTAAACCCGAGTTCGAACCTGGGTACAGGGGATTTTTCCTCTCATTTTGCACTAGGCCTTACGGTCTGAACGTGGAGTCTTTCGGATGAGACAATAAACCGAGGTCCCGTGTACCCATGCACTTAGCATACATTAAACCCAGTGGCAACAAAAAAGTTGTGGTTTGGTCCACATTTACACACACACACCCTTTCCTTCCTCATCAGTCACAAAAAATCGCATGCAAAAAAAATTAAAAAAATTAGGTGGCGCGCCTCGGGCTGCGATGCGATCTCCAGGTGGGAGCAACCCGAATTTCACAGAGACGCCTCAGTGACAATAAAGTACCTAATACCTAATAATAATCTTTACCTTTACCACTTTAGCATTGTTTTCTGGGCAAAAGTATATACTGGTCTTTGTCCCGATCACAATACACTCCTGACACAAGACACTCCTGACAGAGAAATGCAAGCTAAAATGAAAAAGATAACATAAATACAAGTGCAACTCCGAGCGGCTGCAAAGTCCCCTCGCAGCATCGCCGAGCTACTCCGAAATCGAGAGAGAGAGAGAGAGAGAGAGAGAGAGAGAGAGAGAGAGAGAGAGAGAGAGAGAGAGAGAGAGAGAGAGAGAGAGAGAGAGAGCGTCAACCACAGAGCTACAAAGCTGTTTCATGGCGCATGTGTGTTCGGACCTGTGATTTGAGCGCGCGCGATCATGCGCACACGAGCGCACAGAAACATTCATGACAACTGTGTTATAGACCATTCATTAAAAAATGTGAAAAAAACTGCATTGAAATACATGCAAAACTTCGCGAGATATTAGCGATTATGTGTTTTGAGGTTTGAACCCCGTAACTGGCGCGACCTTGACCTTAATGTAAAACTAAATACATCAGTGGATTGCTTGCATCTTGGCAAACTAGTATACCAAATTTGATGATGATAGACTGAATAGTTTGTGAGAAAAACGGACGAATAGCCGGACGGACGGACGGACGGATGGAGGCACGCCGGACGGATCAGACAGAAACAATAGTTCCCGAACCTTCGGCTCGGGGACTAAAAATGTGGACATGATATTTGCTCCAGAATGCAGAAAACGTGGGGGCTATTATCCCCCCCTTTTAAAGTCAGCAGCGCGTGTCAGTGAGTGTGCGTCAAATTACCCCCATTGGCATTCCCGCCCTGTCACTGACTGCCAACACCCGCACACGCTTTACAGGTTGGGTTTCAAACTGCATTATATAAAAAATTATGTTACAGTAAATTTACAAAACTAGTAAATTCGCAAATTTCCTAACATTTTCAGGAAAATTTCACTTTTCCTGTTTCAGTCAGGGATTTTGCAAATTTCCTTAAAAAAATAAGGAAATTTGCAAATTTTCTGAATTGTGCATGCATTTGTTTCTCAAATTTACTGAAGATTGGAAGATCAGTACATTTGCATATTTCCTGAATTTTTGTAGGAAATTGGCAAAATCCCTGAGTGAATTTTGTATGCATTTGTTTCTCAAGTTTACTGAAGATTGGAAGATCAGTAAATTTGCGAATACAGGATTGAACGTACGGAAGGGGAAGGGGGGGGGGGGGGGGGGGGGGGGGGGGGGGGGGGGGGGGGGGGGGGGGGGGGGGGGGGGGGGGGGGGGGGGGGGTAATAAGGAACTGCAAGGATTAGGGGATTAGGTGGGGAGGTGGGTGTGGGAATGGAGGTGTGTAGCTGCAAGACAACTGTTGGCGCGTCTATGTGTGTGTGTGTGTGTTTGTGTTTTGTGTGGTGTGTTATTACAAAGTAGGGGTGGGATCATTGTATGAGAACGTTTTGGCTAAAATGTGCAATTATGATCAGGAATACCGATCCGGGCTAGCTCTCTTTTGTCAGTCTCTTTTTGTTGGCACTTATGTTGTTGTTTTTATAAATGTACACGCATGCATTAACAAGCGTACACGTGCGCATGCACGCTTACGCACGCGCGCAAGTCGCTGACTCGCATCCTGCGGTTTCAAGCTTCGACGCCATGGTTGCTATGGTTTGTCCGTCTTGGTTAAGGTACACAACTCTAATTTTAACGAAATGCCACCCCCTCGGGTTTTTTCTCCAAAAATCGTCTATTGGCTTTTGTCATTGGCTGACATTAGCCTATAGCAAGGGGCCAAAGATGAAATGAGAGCTGGCCAATGCATGATTTGCTACAGTAACGGGAAATCATGGCACAGCTTTGTCTTTTGAGGAACACTATGACTTTCAAACTGGGGGGGTTGAGGGTGGGGGGATTTGCGATGGATTTTCGTGCTACAGGCAAAGGGATTGGTTCGCCTTTGGGGACCTTCCGCCAACGCCAGCTGTCCTCTCGTTGGCCAAGAGAGTGGGGATATACCCTGGGCGAGGCATCTCCACAATAAAACAAAATGTTAACCCAGTCGTCCAGGATAGCAACTGCCCACCCTGTGTTATCTGGCAGTCGGCAATCTTGCACGGGCAGTCATAGTTGGAAACGACGGTCTAAGGGCCTGTATTCACATTGAGATAGTAGTATGAGACTTTATCATCGTGAGATCTTAGAAGTCCTTCTACAGTCCTATTAAATCCTACTACTTTAGAAGGGCTTCTGAGATGTCATGATGATAAGTCTCTTACCATTAGTGTAAGAGTGGCACATAGGTATCGCGTTCACCTCGTGTCAAGTAAACCCGAGTTCGAGCCTGGGTACAGGGGATTTTTCCTCTCATTTTGCACTAGGCCTTACGGTCTGAACGTGGAGTCTTTCGGATGAGACGATAAACCGAGGTCCCGTGTGCCCATGCACTTAGCACACGATAAACCCAGTGGCAACGAAAAAGTTGTCATTTGGTCAAAATTTACCCCCCCCCCCCCCTTCCTTCCTCATCAGTCACACAAAAAATCGCATACAAAAATAAAAATTGGGTGGCGCGCCTCGGGCTGCGACGCGCTCTCCATGTGGGAGCAACCCGAATTTCACAGAGACGCCTCTGTGACTATAAAGTACCTAATACCTAATATACCAGTGTGAATACGGGCCCCTGGCATTCAATACCTTTGACATAGTATGCGGTATTCATCACGTCCCCAGCTTTCCATTTAGCACTGGACTAGGCTGTACCTAATGTCCTTGTTATCGTTGAGATGTCAGTTTGAAGAGGGTAGTTTGTGACAGCGGGAACAAGGGTAATGACACTGATAACTACCCCGCTTCCTTGCTTAACGCTGGCATTGTTCTTAACAATTAGGGTTAAACGTTGAGCACAACACGTAGCCGAGGTTAGAACGAGATACGGGTAGAACTGGTCACACGCCTGATATGAAAGATACATCAACATGCTATAATTCTGTTACAACAAAATTTGATATGTAATAATAAATTGTTTTCCAGTGATTTTTTTCAAAACGCTAAGTCGTTATTTGTTGAAATAGCAGACATCTTTAACCATGTTTATCGGTTAGGTTAGGTTAGGTTAGGTACATTATAGTCACAGAGGCGTCTCTGTGAAATTCGGGCTGCTCCCACCTGGAGAGAGCGTCGCAGCCAGAGGCGCGCCACCCAATTTTTTTAAATATTTTTTTTGCATGCGATTTTTGTGTGACTGATGCCTTATTGAACAAAAGTTATCAGAGTCAAGCTGTTGAAGATCTGTAAAGCCTAGATACGAAACATGGTCAAGCAATATATAACCACCCAGACACAACGAAATAAAACTCCCCCATTGTATTGTACGTCTGTTCACACAGAACCAATTCCTACTATTTTAACTTCCATTTTGTCTGTTTAAAATAATGTGAAGGTGCTTGGAAGAAGAGAATGCGAATCTACTTTTCAGCAAGCAGGGTAAAATAGCCTGGTTAGTGGAGTATCTGACTGGTAGTGTGGATGTCGAGATTTGGGGATCTTAGGATCAAAACCCTATGGGGCCTAACTTCGATATAAGAAAGTGTTGGGGTTTTTTTTCTTTCAAGTTAAACTCATCTCTGATCCCACTTCTAAAACAAAAACCACATGGCAAACGAGACAACTAATCGATATTTTTTTGGGTGTGTCCACACGAATAACATATTAATGCAAAATGCTTTGTCCCATTTCGCTTTGCTAAAGAGTTGTAATAATTATGTTGTGTGCTGCTGGGAACACAAGACTCGACCTTAAATCAATGCTTCCCTCAGATGTTGCTTCCTTAACGTCAGTGCACGAGGTGAAGTTTCTTGTTTTGCAACAAAGAAGAAAACAAAGAACATTGTAAACGCAGATGAAAACCATAAACGTTGCCTTTGCCTCTTTACCTGATAGTCATGTATTCACAGTGAGATAGTATGAGACTTATCATCATGATATATGAGAAGTCCTTCTGAAGTAATAGGGTTTAATTAATAGGACTTTTAGAAAGACTTCTAAGATATCATGATGTTAAGTCTCATACTACTACTACCTCAACATGAATACAGGCCCAGATCATTATAAACCAGCGGCGAAGCAAAACCTGGTTAATGCTGTCATGGCTGTCTGTTTGTTCCTGGCTGACTGACCATCTGTCTGTGTGAACACGATAACGTTTGAACGGAGGGATCCAGGACCCTCACATTTTGCATGCGGATAGGTAGATACGATATCTAGGCCACGTGCGAATGTGAAGGTCGTTGGTCATAGGTCAAGGTCACTGGATCCGAACATGCTGCCGCGGCGCTGGTTGATGTAGAGTTTTCACGCTCTATAGTTACTCGTTGTCATTGCTGGGAATGGCAGGCGTGTTGCCTGTAGATGCAGCGCAGTCAATGTTATGTATGGACATTTTCTGCATTCAAAAGGACTTTCTTGCACATTGAATGAACTGTGCATTGTCCGGTTCTCGTAACCAGCAGCACAATCAATGTTATGTATGGACATTGTCTACATTCAAAAGGACTTTCTTGCACATTGAATGAACTGTACATTGTCCGGTTTTCGTAACAGCAGCACAGTCAATGTTATGTATGGACATTTTCTGCATTCAAAAGGACTTTCTTGCACACTGAATGAACTGTACATTGTCCGGTTCTCGTAACAGCAGCACAGTCAATGTTATGTATGGACATTTTCTGCATTCAAAAGGACTTTCTTGTACATTGAATGAACTGTGTATTGCCCGGTTCTCGTAACCGGCAGCACAGAGAGAAGACCACTGCTTGTGGTCAATATTACAGACGTTGTCAATAACTGTCAATAACTGTCATGCTGTCAATAACCTCTTTAGTCTTTACAGGGATTCTTTAGATCTCCGTATAATCAACGATAGAACCGTTGGGGGGGGGGGGGGGGGGGGGGGGGGGGGGGGGGGGGGGGGGGGGGGGGGGGGGGGGGGGGGGGGGGGGGGGGGGGGGGGGTAATTTTGTTTTTCTCGCCTTCTCTCTGAATTCAAATTGGAGTAAATTTGTTAATTTGGAAGTGTGCTAATGTGGTTTTTCTATACTTTACCTTCTCATATTTCCCTGGTAAAACAAAAAGAAAATGGCCTAACACAGACCCTTCCCTTAATAATATAAAGTGGATGTTTCCTGTTCTAGTACAAGAATATCGAGCCAAGAAAGTGCATCCATCCAGGCATGATACGTGTCAAACCCAGCTTGCAATCGTTGTCGATCCCAGGTTTCGTAACCTTCATCGACAATTGTCAGACCATGTTGATGATAACGGGTAGATAGATGAATGGATAGATGGGTGGAATCAGAGCCGTTTAAGTACAGTCAAACCTCTATTTTAGGACTTCAAAAATGTCAGGAAAAATCGGTCTTAAATTGGAGGTCGGAGGTCGGTTTTATACATATATTATTATAGTAAGATACATTACGTCCGTGCCCAAAACATCAGTCTTAAATTAGTGGTCTTTTAACCCTTTCACCGCCAAAGTCGCATTTTAGCACCACAGTGATTTAATACCTATGTCACTAAAAGGCATCAAAATTGGGGTCTATTATCCAAAGACCCTATTTAATTGTCTTAGTTTTGGGAAGTAAGGATAGACCTTATTTTATATACGTCACAGAAGAATTCCCCAATACTGCAGATGGATTTTGTTCTCTACATGGGCAGGTAAATGTAATGGCAATTTTTGGCTGAAATATGTCTGGCGGTGAAAGGGTTAATGGAGGGTTTTATACTAGAGGTTCGAAGGTAATAGAACAGCTCTGGATAGGCGGATGGAATGACGGGTGGTTGGGTGGATGAGACAAGTAAACCCAGCCACACGGGCTATACGTAAAGGCCTGGAGCCTGGATTGGGTGCTGAGGCTTTGTAATTCTCCCTCCTTAATTGTGTCATGAAGGTCTCTGTCTTTTTGGGGGATCCTCTTGGCTCTGGCACCTTTTGCATGAGAGGTTCTAATGAACTGGACATTGTCTGCATTCAAAAGGACTTTCTTGCACATTGAATGAACTGTGCATTGTCCGGTTCTCGTAACCAGCAGCACAGTCAATGATATGTATGGCACAGAAAGAAGACCACCGCTTGTGGTCAATATTACAGACGTTGGGGCACTTTAGTTTTCTCTCAGGCTGTCTATAAACTCTTTAGTCTGTTCAGGGATTCTTTAGACCTCCGTATAGTCAACGTTAGAACCGCATAGTCAAAGGGCAGCTGTCTGCGGGTTTCGATCTTGGGTAGGCGACGATACTTTATTCTGGAGACGTGTTCTGTCTGTTGGATTATTTAGTTAATACCATAAACATCTACAAAAACAAGATGTTATCAATATCCTCTCATTTGGTATTTGGTGTATTCTAGTCACAGAGACTCACCTCTGTGAAATTCGGGCTGCTCTCCCCCGGAGAGCGCGTCGCCGCAAGTGCAGCGCCTACCCATTTTGTTCTTGTGAGTAAAGTTGTTTTCCGAAAGACAGAAAAACAACAGCAACAAAAACCTACAAAAGTGTAACTTTCTTAATTAAGTCAACAGTAAATGAGGGTTTCAATTCATTTTGAAACCAGTGTGCTTCCATAAGGTGAGCATAATTATGTGTATGTGAATGACTGCATGGTGTGTCCTTTAGCAGTAACGGTAACCTTCGGATCAGACCGGATAAACTTTTAGTGACGTTGGGGTTCTTCAACGATCAGTGTTTACTGGAAGCGTGGTATATTTACAATACACACCCGCACACGCACACAAACTCCTGCGTGGTTTTGGTTTGTGTATGATAGATAGCTCAAACAAAGAGAGGACAACATGTGTCGGTTTTGTCAACAAAGAACCAAAAGCATGCTTCCTTGCGAGGTAATTGTGTTTTCAATTTTCTTTATAATGTAATATTTCCACACACAAAATAAGATCTTTCCAAGAATAAGATGATACATTTTATGTACAGTTTCGAGAAAGAAATATCTCAGTTAGCACATACAAACCTAATCTTCAGAATCTCCAGTTCGATGAAGGTGGAAGATCAAACGGAGACGAAGAAGGACCTAGGAATACAATAGTCGCGTGGTGCTCTCATGGAGTTTAGGAAAGTTCTTCTTCTTGGCTATGCGTGGCCACAATCAACACTTTTGATTATTTTGCCACGGAACCGTAGCAAAAGTTGAAGAGAGAGAGAGAGAGACACAGAGAGAGATGAGAGAGAGGGGGAGATTTTTTTTTTGAAGAGAGAGAAAGAGAGAGAAAGAGAGAAAGACAGAGGGGGGAGGGGAGGGCAATAAGGATATTTTGCATAAACCCAAATTGCATTATGCTTGTATCAAAACATAGCACACTGCACCGAGTAGCCAATAGGCTGCCTTAGGCCGTGTACACACATAAGCAAATATTCCATGCGGAAACCCGTGCGCAATCCATAAATAAGTGAAACAAAGAAGGGAAAAGATTTGCGCACCCTTGCCCCCGTTATCTGACGTTGTCCGAATTTCTCCTATGTGCGTCAACTTTTATCCTTCTTTCCTCCACTGATTTAGGGTTTTCCGTACGGAACTTACACGTCTAATGCGAACCCGGCCTTATAATCCTGCATGGTTTAATTGTTGATTGATGTGTGGTGAAATACGCACAACAGTACCAGCATTGTCATCACGCTGTTTATTTAAATTCGACAGTTTGCACGTTATTTCTGATAAACAATCTCAACATTACATTATGATTGTGTTTATGCATAATGTATATACAAAATAAAAATAAATATATATATATATATGTCTTTGCATAAGGCACTGTCCCTCCCCCATTGGGAGAAAAAGTAAATCAGCACAATTTATATAATTTTTTATTTTTTTTATTTTTTTATTTTTTTTTTTTGAACACGGAACATTACTCAAAGTTAACGTTAACTGGTTTTGTTTCTGAGGTTCACAAATAAAGACATTGGACACAGAAAAGCTTTATCAAAGCAAACTATTCTGCATTTCAAATGCACTAACTTTTCAGTCCTTCAGAGTAGGGGTACGGAGCTGGCTATTCACTGAGATTTTTCTTTCATGCTATATATATATATATATATATATAAAACGTTCACACTAAAAAAAAAAACCACAAACAGGCAAAATAAAAGTTTTCCAAATTTTCGAGGTTTTACTCCTCTTTGTCAAGGACAATGATAAAATGACACAGGTAAAAATCGCATTGCATACAGCAGAAAACATTGGTGATTAAAATTCATTCTTAAAACAAAATAAATTAAAATCCCGTGAATGTTGAACATACAGGTAAAAATGAAGCTCATGCGGGAAAGAGATGAAAAGTGAACGAGTTAAGGTAGGTAGATGGTGTGTGTGTGTGTGTGTTTGTGTGGTGGGCGGGGGGGGGGTGGTTGCAGGCGCGCGCAGAGAGAGTGTGGTGTGTGTGTGTGGTGTGTGTTTGTGTGTGTGTGTGTGTGTGTGAGTGAGTAAGTGTGTGTCGTGTAGGTGTGAGTGTAGAGTGTTTGTGTGTAGAGAGTGTGAGTTAGGGAGTGTGAGGTGAGTGGTGAGTGATGAGTAAGTGTGATGGAGTGAGCGAGTGTGTGTGTGTAGTGTGTGTGTGAGTGAGAGAGAAGTTTGATGTGTAGAAGGGGTAGAGTGAGTGAGAGCTGAGGGTGAGTGTGTGAGTGTGTGAGTGTGTGTGTGTGTGAGTGAGTACTGGATTGTTTGAGTGTGTGACGTGCAGGAGTGTGTGTGTGAGAGTAAGAG
>CM065691.1:34782314-34797314 GCA_017654935.2 Phymorhynchus buccinoides
ACAGCTTAATGTTTGGTAAGAAAGGCAGGTGTGAAAATGTGGGGAGAGCTGAGAAATGTAAGAGGAGGGGGGGGGGGGGGGGCTCAGTGTGTAGAGTGGCACAGTGGTAGCGCGTTCGCCTCGTGTCAAGTAAACCCGAGTTCGAACCTGGGTACAGGGGATTTTTCCTCTCACTTTGCACTAGGCCTTACGGTCTGAACGTGGAGTCTTTCGGATGAGACGATAAACCGAGGTCCCATGTGCCCATGCACTTAGCATACATTAAACCCAGTGGCAACAAAAAAGTTGTCGTTTGGTCAAAATTTACCCCCACACCCCTTTCCTTCCTCATCAGTTACACAAAAATCGCATGCAAAAATTTTTTAAAAAAGAAATTGGGTGGCGCGCCTCTGGCTGCGACGCGCTCTCCAGGTGGGAGCAACCCGAATTTCACAGAGACGCCTCAGTGACAATAAAGTACCTAATACCTAATGATAATCTTTACCTTTACCACTTTAGCATTGTTTTCTGGGCAAAAGTATATACTGGTCTTTTTCCCGATCACGAGACACTCCTGACACAAGACACTCCTGACAGAGAAATGCAAGCTAAAATGAAAAAGATAACAGAAAAACAAGTGCAACTCCGAGCGGCTGCAAAGTCCCCTCGCAACAATCGCCGAGCTACTCCGAAATCGAGAGAGAGAGAGAGAGAGAGAGAGAGAGAGAGATGAGAAGAGAGAAGAGAGAGAGAGAGAGAGAGAGAGACGAGAGAGAGAGAGAGAGAGAGGAGAGAGAGAGAGAGAGAGAGAGAGAGAGAGAGAGAGAGAGAGCGTCAACCACAGAGCTACAAAGCTGTTTCTTGGTGCATGTGTGTTCGGACCCGTGATTTGAGCGCGCGAGATCATGCACACACGAGCGCACAGAAAAATTCATGACAACTGTGTTATAGACCATTCATTTCATCAGAAATGTTGTGAAAACAACTGCATTGAAATACATGCAAAACTTCGCGAGATATTAGCGATTATGTGTTTCGGGGTTTGAACCCCGTAACTGGCGCGACCTTGACCTTAATGTAAAACTAAATACATCGGTGGATAGCTTGCATCTTGGCAAACTAGTATACCAAATTTGATGATGATAGACTGAATAGTTTTTGAGAAAAACGGACGAATAGCCGGACGGACGGACGGACGGATGGAGGCACGCCGGACGGACGGACGTATCAGACAGAAACAATAGTTCCCGAACCTTCGGCTCGGGGACTAAAAATGTGGACATGATATTTGCTCCAGAATGCAGAAAACGTGGGGGCTATTATCCCCCCCTTTTAAAGTCAGCAGCGCGTGTCAGTGAGTGTGCGTCAAATTACCCCCATTGGCATTCCCGCCCTGTCACTGACTGCCAACACCCGCACACGCTTTACAGGTTGGGTTTCAAACTGCATTATATAAAAAATTATGTTACAGTAAATTTACAAAACCAGTAAATTTGCAAATTTCCTAACATTTTCAGGAAATTTGCAAATTTCCTGTTTCACTCAGGGATTTTGCAAATTTCCTAAAAAAAATCAGGAAATTTGCAAATTTTCTGAATTGTGCATGCATTTGTTTCTCAAATTTACTGAAGATTGGAAGATCAGTACATTTGCATATTTCCTGAATTTTTGTAGGAAATTGGCAAAATCCCTGAGTGAATTTTGTATGCATTTTGTTTCTCAAGTTTACTGAAGATTGGAAGATCAGTAAATTTGCGAATACAGGATTGAGCGTATGGGGAAGGGGAAGGGGGGGGGGGGGGTAATAAGGAACTGCAAGGATTAGGGGATTAGGTGGGGAGGTGGGTGGTGGGAATGGAGGTGTGTAGCTGCAAGACAACTATCGGCGCGTCTATGTGTGTGTGTGTGTGTGTGTTTGTGTTTGTGTGGTGTGTTATTACAAAGTAGGGGTGGGATCATTGTATGAGAACGTTTGGCTAAAATGTGCAATTATGATCAGGAATACCGATCCGGGCTAGCTCTCTTTTGTCAGTCTCTTTTTGTTGGCACTTATGTTGTTGTTTTTATAAATGTACACGCATGCATTAACAAGCGTACACGTGCGCATGCACGCTTACGCACGCGCGCAAGTCGCTGACTCGCATCCTGCGGTTTCAAGCTTCGACGCCATGGTTGCTATGGTTTGTCCGTCTTGGTTAAGGTACACAACTCTAATTTTAACGAAATGCCACCCCCTCGGGTTTTTTCTCCAAAAATCGTCTATTGGCTTTTGTCATTGGCTGACATTAGCCTATAGCAAGGGGCCAAAGATGAAATGAGAGCTGGCCAATGCATGATTTGCTACAGTAACGGGAAATCATGGCACAGCTTTGTCTTTTGAGGAACACTATGACTTTCAAACTGGGGGGGTTGAGGGTGGGGGGGGGGGGGGGCATTTGCGATGGATCTTCGTGCTTCAGGCAAAGGGATTGGTTCGCCTTTGGGGACCTTCCGCCAACGCCAGCTGTCCTCTCGTTGGCCAAGAGAGTGGGGATATACCCTGGGCGAGGCATCTCCACTATAAAGCAAAATGTTATCCCAGTCGTCCAGGATAGCAACTGCCCACCCTGTGTTATCTGGCAGTCGGCAATCTTGCACGGGCAGTCTTAGTCGGAAACGACGGTCTAAGGGCCTGTATTCACATTGAGATAGTAGTATGAGACTTTATCATCGTGAGATCTTAAAAGTCCTTCTACAGTCCTATGAAATCCTACTACTTTAGAAGGACTTCTGAGATGTCATGATGATAAGTCTCTTACCATTAGTGTAGAGTGGCACAGAGGTATTGCGTTCACCTCGTGTCAAGTAAACCCGAGTTCGAACAGGGGATTTTTCCTCTCATTTTGCACTAGGCCTTACGGTCTGAACCTGGAGTCTTTCGGATGAGACGACAAACCGAGGTCCCGTTAGCACACGTTAAACCCAGTGGCAGCGAAAAAGTTGTCATTTGGTCACAATTTTACCCCCCCCCCCCCCCCTTCCTTCCTCATCAGTCACACACAAATCGCATACAAAAATAAAGAATTGGGTGGCGCGCCTCGGGCTGCGACGCGCTCTCCATGTGGGAGCAACCCGAATTTCACAGAGACGCCTCTGTGACTATAAAGTACCTAATACATAATATACCAGTTTGAATACGGGCCCCTGGCATTCAATACCTTTGACATAGTATGCAGTGTTCATCACGTCCCCAGCTTTCCATTTAGCACTGGACTAGGCTGTACCTAATGTCCTTGTTATCGTTGAGATGTCAGTTTGAAGAGGGTAGTTTGTGACAGCGGGAACAAGGGTAATGACACTGATAACTAGGCCCGTTTCCTTGCTTAACGCTGGCATTGTTCTTAACAATTAGGGTTCAACGTTGAGCACAACACGTAGCCGAGGTTAGAACGAGATACGGATAGAACTGGTCACACGCCTGATATGAAAGATACATCAACATGCTATACTTTTGTTACAACAAAATTTGATATACAATAATTAATAGTTTTCCAGTGATCTTTTCAAAACGTTATGTCGCTATTTTGTTTAAGCAGCAGACAACGTTAACCATTTTTATCGATGCCTATTAAACAAAAGTTATCAGAGTCAAGCTGTTGAAGATCTGTAAAGTCTAGATACAAAACATGGTCAAGCAATGTATATTAATAACCACCCAGACTCAATGCATTAAAACTCCTCCATAGCTTTTGTATTGTACGCTTGTTCACACAGAACCACACACTTATAGTCCGACTATTTTAACTTCCATTTTGTCTTTTAAAAATAATGTGAGGGTGCTTGGAAGAAGAGAATGAGAATCTACTTTTCAGCAAGCAGGGTAAAATAGCCTGGTTACCAACCGCGATCGTAGAGAACGGATTGGTAATGTTTTCACTCGTGTCTGAGGCGGACTATGTATGTATGTATGTTTGTATGTTTGTATGTATCCTCTCTAGCGTTTGGACGGATGGACTTAGGGCGCTCAAATTTGCATGCGGGTAGGTAGTAGGAAGATCTAGGCCAAGTTCGATAATGAAGGTCATGGGTCAAAGGTCAAGGTCACTGGAGCCGAAAACGCTGCCGCGCGGTTGGTGATGTTCCGTCTTAACGCTCTAAGAAAGTGTCGTTTTTTCTTTCAACTAATCTCTGATCCGACTTCTTAAAAAAAAACCATGGCAAACGAGACAACTAATCGATTTTTTTTTTTTGGGGGGGGGGGGGGGGGGGGGGTTTTGGGGGGGGGTGGGGGGTGGGGGGTGTCCACACGAATAACATCTTAATGCAAATTGATTTGTCCCATTTCGCTTTGCCAAAGAGTTGCAATATATTGTGTGCTGCTGGGAACACAAGACTCGACCTTGAATCAAATACTTTCCTCCGAAGTCGGAGTGTGGCTGCCCATGTGGCGGGGTAATCAAAAACGGTCACACACGTAATGTTCTCATCCCTAGCTGGTGCATTTTGTACCATAGTGTTTGGGGTGTTGGGGTGATCCCTGGAGTCTTTTAGCCAGGGTACGACAACAACAACGACCAACAACAAATCAATGCTTATGCACACCAGTGTCTAGCGCTTAGTTAAAGACGCCCTTCCAGAGTGTGGAATGTTGCTTCCTTAAAGGTGGACCCTGACGGATGAGTTTTTGTAAGAAACACGTCCAGATCACCTGGAAAACACCCTTTACAGAGATTGCAACGCTCACTTTGCTCTGTTTCCTAGACATCAAACCGTCAAATCGGCGATTCCTCTTTGGCGGAGGTGCTGGAAGTCAAATTATTTAACCCAAAGAGAAGGCGTGTGCCGTCTCTTTTCTAATGGCCGCCTGCGTTTAGACCAATCGTTTGCACGAAATTTTCGCAATACAAGCCTTTTTATTTTTTAAATGTTATACAGTTTATTTAAAGGAGTTTCGCTCACAACAAAGGAAATAGCTCCATTTTGGGTTTTTTACTGGAGTACAAAAAAACACACCGCTTCAACCACAATGAGTGACCTCCACCCACCCCATCCAAAATGGCTACTCTCTCCAGCATCTCCGCCAAGGAGGAATCGCCGTTTTGACGGTTTAATTTATAGGAAACCAGAGCAAAGTGAGTGTTTCCGATCCTTGAAAAGGCTGTCTTTCTGGTGATCTCGCCGTGTTTCTTGCAAAAACGCATCCGTCAGGGTCCACCTTTAACGTCAGTGCAGGAGGTGAAGTGTCTTGTTTTGCAACAAGGAAGAAAACAAAGAACATTGTAAACGCAGATGAAAACCATAAACGTTGCCTTTGCCTCTTTACCTGATAGTCATGTATTCACAGTGAGATAGTATGAGACTTATCATCATGATATATGAGAAGTCCTTCTGAAGTAATAGGGTTTAATTAATAGGACTTTTAGAAAGGCTTCTAAGATACCATGAATTTTAAGTCTCATACTACTACCTCAACATGAATACAGGCCCAGGTCATTATAAACCAGCGGCGAAGCAAAACCTGGTTAATGCTGTCATGGCTGTCTGTTTGTTCCTGGCTGACTGACCATCTGTCTGTGTGAACACGATAACGTTTGAACGGAGGGATCCAGGACCCTCACATTTTGCGTGCGGATAGGTAGATACGATATCTAGGCCACGTGCGAATGTGAAGGTCGTTGGTCAAAGGTCAATGTCACTGGATCCGAACATGCTGCCGCGGCGCTGGTTGATGTAGAGTTTTCACGCTCTATAGTTACTCGTTGTCATTGCTGGGGATGGCAGGCGTGTTGCCTGTAGATGCAGCACAGTCAATGATATGTATGGACATTGTCTGCATTCAAAAGGACTTTCTTGCACATTGAATGAACTGTACATTGTCTGCATTCAAAAGGACTTTCTTGCACATTGAATGAACTGTACATTGTCCGGTTCTCGTAACCAGCAGCACAGTCCGTGATATGTATGGACATTGTCTGCATTCAAAAGGACTTTCTTGCACATTGAATGAACTGTACATTGTCTGCATTCAAAAGGACTTTCTTGCACATTGAATGAACTGTACATTGTCTGCATTCAAAAGGACTTTCTTGCACATTGAATGAACTGTACATTGTCCGGTTCTCGTAACCAGCAGCACAGTCCGTGATATGTATGGACATTGTCTGCATTCAAAAGGACTTTCTTGCACATTGAATGAACTGTACATTGTCTACATTCAAAAGGACTTTCTTGCACATTGAATGAACTGTACATTGTCTACATTCAAAAGGACTTTCTTGCACATTGAATGAACTGTACATTGTCTACATTCAAAAGGACTTTCTTGCACATTGAATGAACTGTACATTGTCTACATTCAAAAGGACTTTCTTGCACATTGAATGAACTGTACATTGTCCGGTTCTCGTAACCAGCAGCACAGTCAATGTTATGTATGGACATTGTCTACATTCAAAAGGACTTTCTTGCACATTGAATGAACTGTACATTGTCTACATTCAAAAGGACTGTCTTGTACATTGAATGAACTGTACATTGTCTGCATTCAAAAGGACTTTCTTGCACATTGAATGAACTGTACATTGTCTACATTCAAAAGGACTTTCTTGCACATTGAATAACTGGACATTGTCCGGTTCTCGTAACCAGCAGCACAGTCAATGTTATGTATGGACATTTTCTGCATTCAAAAGGACTTTCTTGCACATTGAATGAACTGTACATTGTCTACATTCAAAAGGACTTTCTTGCACATTGAATGAACTGTACATTGTCTGCATTCAAAAGGACTTTCTTGCACATTGAATGAACTGTACATTGTCTACATTCAAAAGGACTTTCTTGCACATTGAATGAACTGTACATTGTCTACATTCAAAAGGACTTTCTTGTACATTGAATGAACTGTACATTGTCTGCATTCAAAAGGACTTTCTTGCACATTGAATGAACTGTACATTGTCTACATTCAAAAGGACTTTCTTGCACATTGAATGAACTGTACATTGTCTACATTCAAAAGGACTTTCTTGCACATTGAATGAACTGTACATTGTCTGCATTCAAAAGGACTTTCTTGCACATTGAATGAACTGTACATTGTCTACATTCAAAAGGACTTTCTTGCACATTGAATGAACTGTACATTGTCTGCATTCAAAAGGACTTTCTTGTACATTGAATGAACTGTACATTGTCTGCATTCAAAAGGACTTTCTTGCACATTGACTGAACTGTACATTGTCTGCATTCAAAGGGACTTTCTTGCACATTGAATGAACTGTACATTGTCTACATTCAAAAGGACTTTCTTGCACATTGAATAACTGGACATTGTCCGGTTCTCGTAACCAGCAGCACAGTCAATGTTATGTATGGACATTGTCTACATTCAAAAGGACTTTCTTGCACATTGAATGAACTGTACATTGTCTACATTCAAAAGGACTTTCTTGCACATTGAATAACTGGACATTGTCCGGTTCTCGTAACCAGCAGCACAGTCAATGTTATGTATGGACATTGTCTACATTCAAAAGGACTTTCTTGCACATTGAATGAACTGTACATTGTCCGGTTCTCGTAACCAGCAGCACAGAGAGAAGACCGCTGCTTGTGGTCGATATTGCAGACGTTGGGGCACTTTGTTTTTCTCTCATCAGGCTGTCAATAACCTCTTTAGTCTTGACAGGGATTCTTTAGATCTCCGTATATTCAACGATAGAACCGTTGGGGGGGGGGGGGGGGGGGGGGGGGGGTAATTTTGTTTTTCTCGCCTTCTCTCTGAATGTGTTAAGTTTTTGTAAGTGTGATAATGTGGTTTTATTATGCTTTACCTTCTCATATTTCCCTGGTAAAACAAAAAGAAATGGCCTAACACAGACCCTTCCCTTAATAATATAAAGTGGATGTTTCCTGTTCTAGTACAAGAATATCGAGCCAAGAAAGTGCATCCATCCAGGCATGATACGTGTCAAACCCAGCTTGCAATCGTTGTCGATCCCAGATTTCGTAATCTTCATCGACAATTGTCAGACCATGTTGATGATAACGGGTAGATAGATGAATGGATAGATGGGGGGAATCAGAGCCGTTTAAATACAGTCAAACCTCTATTTTAAGACTTCCAAAATATGAGGAAAAATCGGTCTTAAATTGGAGGGGTCTTATAACGGAGGTCGTTTTTATGCATATAATTATTATAGTAAGATACATTACCTCCGTGCCCAAAACAACGGTCTTAAATTAGGTCTTTTAATGGAGGGTCTTATACTAGAGGTTTGAAGGTAATAGAACAGCTCAGGATAGGCGGACGGAATGACGGATGGTTGGGGGGATGAGACAGGTAAACCCAGCCACACGGGCTCTACGTAAAGGCCTGGAGCCTGGATTGGGTGCTGAGGCTTTGTCATTCTCCCTCCGTAATTTCGTCATCAAGGTCTCTGTCTTTTTGGGGGATCCTCTTGGCTCTGGCACCTTTTGCATGAGAGGTTCTAATGAACTGTACATTGTCTACATTCAAAAGGTCTTTCTTGCACATTGAATGAACTGTACATTGTCCGGTTCTCGTAACCAGCAGCACAGAGAGAAGCCCACCGCTTGTGGTCGATATTACAGACGTTGGGGCACTTTGTTTTTCTCTCAGGCTGTCTATAAACTCTTTAGTCTTTACAGGGATTCTTTAGATCTCCGTATAATCTAGAACCGCATAGCCATAGGACAGCTCTCTGCGTGCTTCGAGCTTGGGTAGGCGACCATACTTTATTATGGAGACGTGTTCTGTCTGTTGGGTTATTTAGTTAATACCATAACCATCTACAAGATTTTATCAAAATCCTCTCATTTGGTATTTGGTGTATTCTAGTCACAGAGACTTACCTCTGTGAAATTCGGGCTGCTCTCCCCCGGAGAGCGCATCGCCGCAAGTGCAGCGCCTACCCATTTTTTTCCTTGTGAGTAAAGTTGTTTTCCGAAAGACAGAAAAAGAACAACAGCAACAACAAAAACACCAACAAAAACCTACAAAAGTGTATCTTAAGTCAACAATAAATGAGGGTTTCAAATCATTTTGAAACCAGTGTGCTTCCATAAGGTGAGCATAATTATGTGTATGTGAATGACTGCATGGTGTGTCCTTTAGCAGTAACGGTAACCTTCGGATCAGACCGGATGAACTTTTAGTGACGTTGGGGTTCTTCAACGATCAGTGTTTACTGGAAGCGTGGTATATTTACAATACACACCCGCACACGCACACAAACTCCTGCGTGGTTTTGGTTTGTGTGTGATAGATAGCTCAAACGAAGAGAGGACAACATGTGTCGGTTTTGTCAACAAAGAACCAAAAGCATGCTTCCTTGCGAGGTAATTGTGTTTTCAATTTTCTTTATAATGTAATATTTCCACACACAAAATAAGATCTTTCCAAGAATAAGATGATACATTTTATGTACAGTTTCGAGAAAGAAATATCTCAGTTAGCACATACAAACCTAATCTTCAGAATCTCCAGTTCGATGAAGGTGGAAGATCAAACGGAGACGAAGAAGGACCTAGGAATACAATAGTCGCGTGGTGCTCTCATGGAGTTTAGGAAAGTTCTTCTTCTTGGCTATGCGTGGCCACAATCAACACTTTGATTATTTTGCCACGGAACCGTAGCAAAAGTTGAGAGAGAGAGAGAGACACAGAGAGAGAGAGAGAGGGGGGGGAGAGGGGGAGAGAAGAGAGAGAAAGAGAGAAAGACAGAGGGGGGAGGGGAGGGCAATAAGGATATTTTGCATAAACCCAAATTGCATTATGCTTGTATCAAAACATAGCACACTGCACCGAGTAGCCAATAGGCTGCCTTAGGCCGTGTACACACATAAGCGGATATTCCATGCGGAAACCCGTGCGCAATCCATAAATAAGATAATATTTAAGTGAAACAAAGAAGGGAAAAGATTTGCGCACGTGTCCGAATTTCTCCTATGTGCGTAAACTTTTATCCTTCTTTCTTCCACTGATTTAGGGTATTCCGTACGGAACTTACACGTCTATTGTGAACCCGGCCTTATAATCCGTGCATGATTGATGATTGATGTGTGGTGAAATACACGTCTATTGTGAACCCGGCCTTATAATCCGTGCATGATTGATGATTGATGTGTGGTGAAATACACGTCTATTGTGAACCCGGCCTTATAATCCGTGCATGATTGATGATTGATGTGTGGTGAAATACACGTCTATTGTGAACCCGGCCTTATAATCCGTGCATGATTGATGATTGATGTGTGGTGAAATACACGTCTATTGTGAACCCGGCCTTATAATCCGTGCATGATTGATGATTGATGTGTGGTGAAATACACGTCTATTGTGAACCCGGCCTTATAATCCGTGCATGATTGATGATTGATGTGTGGTGAAATACACGTCTATTGTGAACCCGGCCTTATAATCCGTGCATGATTGAAGATTGATGTGTGGTGAAATACACGTCTATTGTGAACCCGGCCTTATAATCCGTGCATGATTGATGATTGATGTGTGGTGAAATACACGTCTATTGTGAACCCGGCCTTATAATCCGTGCATGATTGATGATTGATGTGTGGTGAAATACACGTCTATTGTGAACCCGGCCTTATAATCCGTGCATGATTGATGATTGATGTGTGGTGAAATACACGTCTATTGTGAACCCGGCCTTATAATCCGTGCATGATTGAAGATTGATGTGTGGTGAAATACACGTCTATTGTGAACCCGGCCTTATAATCCGTGCATGATTGATGATTGATGTGTGGTGAAATACACGTCTATTGTGAACCCGGCCTTATAATCCGTGCATGATTGATGATTGATGTGTGGTGAAATACACGTCTATTGTGAACCCGGCCTTATAATCCGTGCATGATTGAAGATTGATGTGTGGTGAAATACACGTCTATTGTGAACCCGGCCTTATAATCCGTGCATGATTGATGATTGATGTGTGGTGAAATACACGTCTATTGTGAACCCGGCCTTATAATCCGTGCATGATTGATGATTGATGTGTGGTGAAATACACGTCTATTGTGAACCCGGCCTTATAATCCGTGCATGATTGATGATTGATGTGTGGTGAAATACACGTCTATTGTGAACCCGGCCTTATAATCCGTGCATGATTGAAGATTGATGTGTGGTGAAATACACGTCTATTGTGAACCCGGCCTTATAATCCGTGCATGATTGATGATTGATGTGTGGTGAAATACACGTCTATTGTGAACCCGGCCTTATAATCCGTGCATGATTGATGATTGATGTGTGGTGAAATACACGTCTATTGTGAACCCGGCCTTATAATCCGTGCATGATTGATGATTGATGTGTGGTGAAATACACGTCTATTGTGAACCCGGCCTTATAATCCGTGCATGATTGATGATTGATGTGTGGTGAAATACACGTCTATTGTGAACCCGGCCTTATAATCCGTGCATGATTGATGATTGATGTGTGGTGAAATACACGTCTATTGCGAACCGGCCTTATAATCCGTGCATGATTTAAGTTTTGATTGATGTGTGGTGAAATACGCACAACAGTACCAGCATTGTCATCACGCTGTTTATTTAAATTCGACAGTTTGCACGTTATTTCTGATAAACAATCTCAACATTACATTATGATTGTGTTTATGCATAATGTATTTACAAAATAAAAATAAATATATATATATGTCTTTGCATAAGGCACTGTCCCTCCCCCATTGGGAGAAAAAGTAAATCAGCACAATTTATATAATTTTTTATTTTTTTATTTTTTTATTTTTTTATTTTTTGAACACGGAACATTACTCAAAGTTAACGTTAACTGGTTTTGTTTCTGAGGTTCACAAATAAAGACATTGGACACAGAAAAGCTTTATCAAAGCAAACTATTCTGCATTTCAAATGCACTAACTTTTCAGTCCTTCAGAGTAGGGGTACGGAGCTGGCTATTCACTGAGATTTTTCTTTCATGCTATATATATATATATATATATATATATATATATATATATACTGAGGTTCACAAATACAGACATTGGACACAGAAAAGTTTTATCAAAGGAAATAATATATTATATAATATATATACACAAAAGATTCAGACCCTCCCAACCACACCTAAATGCATGCTTAAACATGCTCGATAATAAAACGTGTGTAAGATTATTAGTTCCCGAGCGAAGCTTCGGGAAGTATTGTTTTTGTTTCATCCGTCCGTCCGTGCGTCCGTCCGTCTGTCCGCGATTTCTTGAAAACCATTCAGTCTATTTCAATCACTTTTAGTGTACAAGTTTCAGTATTACCTATCGACTGATTGCTTTAGTTTTATTTTAAGGTCACGGTCATGGTGATTAAGGAATTCAAACCCCAAAACACTTATTCGCTAATATCTCGCGAAGTGTTGCACGTATTTTAATGCGGTTTCTTTCACAATGTTTTATAATAAAAGGGTTATAACATTATTATAATTAATTTATCAGTGCATTCTTGCGCGCGTGCGAATCATGGGGTTTTCGAACCATAAGGCTGTATCGCAAGATCTGCTGCATGGAATCGCTTCAAATATAGTGTAGTGGTGCACCACGGTACACAAAAGGTCCCATGCAAAAATAATAACCATGCTGACCTTGACCGTGAAGTTTGACCTTGAAAACGTAAATTTCTTCTTGTGGTCATATCTTGTTTTGCTTGGTTTCTTATATGTTTGCTTAAATGCTTTATATTCATAGGAAACGTGTTTTAATGGACATGGGTTCCGTCTCTCTCTCTCTCTCTCTCTCTCTCTCTCTCTCTCTCTCTCTCTCTCTCTCTCTCTCTCTCTCTCTCTCTCTCTCTCTCTCTCTCTCTCTCTCTCTCTCTCTCTCTCTCTCTCTCTCTCTCTCTCTCTCTCTCTCTCTCTCTCTCTCTCTCTCTCTCTCTCTCTCTCTCTCTCTCTCTCTCTCTCTCTCTCTCTCTCTCTCACTGTCTCTCTCTCTCTCTCTCTCTCTCTCTCTCACTGTCTCTCTCTCTCTCTCTGTGTCTCCTCCTGTCTTTCTCTATCTGAGTATCTCTGTCTCTGCGTGCGCGCGCGCGCGCGCGCGCGCGTGTGTGTGTGTGTGTGTGTGTGTGTGTGTGTGTGTGTGTGTGTGTGTGTGTGTGTGTGTGTGTGTGTTTGTTTGTGTTATGCGTGTGTGTTGACGCACACTGGCGCGTTCATGCACGTGAATGAATTCCCACTTTTGGTTTATGTCTACAGGTGCCTCCTCCTATGATAGTGTGTGAACAAGGCGCTCCTCCCCTCCCTCTCTCCCAAAGGGACCAGCCTTCCACCACCACCACGATCCCTGCGCACCCAACCAGTCCACCCCCAAACTCCCCCACCCTCCTCCCATGCTCGGCTGGGGGCCGGGAAAGGGAAAGGGGGGCAGAGGAGGAGGCGGAGGAAGACACCGTACTGCCAGGACCCCTCCCAACCTCGCAACGCCTGAGCCACCGCGAACGCCATGGCCCCCGGGAACAGCCTGGTCTTGACCTTGGAGCTGACCAAGGGGCACTGCCCCAAGGAGAGAGAAAGGGGACCTCAGGGTTAGGCTGTCTCCTTCCAACTGGGGGCGAAACTCTGCAAGGCAGTGTGGATCTTTTCAGAGCTGCTGCTTTCTTGAAGGAGGTTTCGGGTGGAGGATACACTGAGCGGTCTTCCTCCTCGGAGTCACCAGCAAGCTGTGAAACTGAGAGCAGGTCAGGTTCTTGTCAGATGTGGAGGGGGAGAAAAGACGTAGGCGCCTGGAAGAGTGAGGAGGGTGGTAGTAGCAGCTATGTGAAACAGCGAGGCGTCGTTCAGAATCAAGGGGGCAGCGACAAGCGCCACGATCTTCTCCCTGCTGCTGTGTTTTCGCGAGACGCCGAGGTGCAGACCCTGTCTGGGTGTGCTCTCAGCTCGGCACACCTCTTGCCGCACGTGGATTCCGCCTGCCAGACCTCGCCTCCAGACAGCAGCACTCTCTCTGCTGCCAGCTCTTCTGCTGAAGAAGAGGAAGAAGAAGACGAAGAAGACGAAGAAGACGAAGAAGCAGGAGGAGGAGGAGGAGGAGGAGGAGGAAAAGAAGAGCGCCGAGTGAGCCTCCCGTCTGAAGATCTTTCGAAACAAACTGGACGAGTCGCGGAGGGCACGGAGATGTCTCCATCTGTTGTTGAAAATGATGGTCATGTGGTGCTTCAGGAAGACCTGACCGTCAGAGGGTTTTCGAACGGTTTGCATGCGCGGCACACATCATCTCCTTCTCGGAGAAGTCGATCTTTTACGGAAGGGTTAAGCAGGGAACATGTCGGACATTTGCGTCTGGTGAAAAGAAGCAGATTTTCATCCGAAAATATGAGGAAGTACCCGTCTCATGACAGTGAGAAAATGAACCTCACACAGACGTTTGGGAGAAAGGCTTTAGAAAACCGTCACCACATAAAAGGCTATAGTCATCCAGAAGATGTTGACGAAACCAAAGACCAGGCAACCTACCAACTTACAGATAAGGTTCTATCAAAGTGTCAGAAACCAAACCAAACGACTCCCAACCATCATCAGCAACTCGAACGAAGACACTCGGACAAACGCCGTGATGACAGCACCCACCACCCAAAGAGTTTCGCGAAGAGAACCCAGAGTGTGGAACATCAAGAGCTTCAAGGGCGGGAGAACTTCAGCTTTCTCCCCGAGGAGGTGCCCGAGATGCAGGTCATGGTCAAGTCCCTCACGCCGGTCCTCCAGCGGAGAAAGTCAGCGGCGCGGCGCAGCAACTCTCACAGCGGAGTCAGCAACAGCGAAGACATCACGGCAGGCACCGAGGACCTCCTCAACATGCTGGCCTCCTTCACCTCAGCCTCTTCGGAGCTCTCTAAGGACAGGGGCGAAGATGGAGTGTCCCCACGGAAGGATCCTTGGTTGTCGGTTGCCCCCTCCTCCTCCTCCTCACGTTTATCCCATCAACCTGACAGAGTCCGTGAGGAGGCGAAGGCCGGCAACACCAAGCACCAGCCCGGC
>CM065691.1:34804814-34817314 GCA_017654935.2 Phymorhynchus buccinoides
ATTTAGGTTTGCATATTATGTTTTTCCTTTGTTGGTCCCTTTTTTCCTTTTGTATTTTGACGCTCTTTGTGTGTACATGTTCTTTGCATGTTGATGATCCTTGTGTATATCGTTTGCTTTGCGTTTTGCTGTTTTATTTTGTGTGTCCTGTTTCTTTCTGAAGTTCACCGTCTGTAAAGCTCAACACTTGTTTTCTGCGCATTTTTTTTTATCTTTAGTGTGTCGTGTTTTGCGTTTGTAATGGATTGTAATGTTTTTTGTGTGTTCCATTGTCTAGTTTTCCCAGATTGTCAGTCTTCCGAATCGTACTGTTCTTTAAAGGGGCACCCTGACGGATGAGATGTTGCAAGAAACACGTCGAGATCACCAGGAAAGCACCCTTTACAGTGATCGCAACACTCACTTTGCTCTGGTTTCCTGGAAATCAAACCGTCAAATCGGTGATTCCTCCTTGGCGGAGGTGCTGGAAGTCAAATTCTTTCAATGGCCGCCTGAGTTTGACCAAATCGTTTGCACGAAATTTCCACAATACAATCCTTTTTTTTCTCTTAAAATTTTTTTTATATACAGTTTACCAAACGTAGTTTCGCTCACAACAAAGGATATAGCTCCGGTGGTTTTTTTTTAATTTACTGCACTACAAAGAAGAAAAAGCTTCTACCACAATGTGTGGCCTCCCCCCACCCCGTCCAAAATGGCTTCTCTCTCCGACATCTCTGCCAAGGAATAATCACCGTTTTGTCGGTTTGATTTCTAGGAAACCAGAGCAAAATGAGTGTTCCGAGCCTTGAAAAGGGTGTATTTCTGGTGATCTCGACGAGTTTCTTCCAAAAACTCATCCGTCAGGGTCCACCTTTGAATTCAGATTTGTTTAAATGCATAATGTGGGTCAGTGTTTTTTAAGTGACCATTATTTTTAGTTTATTTGTGCAGTTCGGCTGATACTCGAGCAGTGGTTACATTTTCAATGTTGGGGCTTCAACAAATTTACCAGTTTACCCTTTGGGTATATTTTTTTTCAAAATGTCAATGACTTCCCTAAAGTTTGTGGCACAATGACTGAGGATTCTTGTCAGTAATTCAAGAATAATGATAAAAACTATTTTTTTTAAACCCAGACAAACATTGAATTCATTGCAGTGTCCAAAAAACTCCCTCCGCGTTAAAATTAATTTCTAACTTGCCATACCTACCACCTATCCATTAAATCTAGTCGCAATCTACCCAGATGATTTGAGCAATCTTGGAAAAAAAGAAAAAGCAAAGCTAATGAGATATATATCTTTTTATATAATTTCAAAACCTCCTGTAGCCAATCTGAATGATCATTTAATTTACTTCCAAACTTTTCTTGAATCTCTTTTTTATGTGTTGTTTGTTTGTTTGTTTGTTTGTTTTGCTTGCTTGGTTTGTTTTGTTTGTTTTTGTTTTGTTGGAAATCTTTTCTTTCTTTTCCTTCTATAAACTTCGTCAATCACTAGATGGCGCTGCATGAAGCAGCAGTCGTTCTGTCTTCTTCTTCTTCTTCTGTATTCCCAGGCCATATGGCCATAATGGGTAAGGTACGTATTTGCCCGTTTTCAGTTGTCACTGGTCTCCCCGCTGCGCACAGCCGACACATTCCGATTTCAGAGGAGCTCAAAGGAGAAAAGTTATTTAGAAGATTGTTTTGGGGGCAACAGGCAGGAGAATGGGCTAATAAGTCAGAACGATAGCAGACGACAGTAAACAAAGGGAAAAGGCAGAGTCAAAGAGAGTGGCAGATTAGAGGAAGTTACAAGCACAGAACTTCCAGAAGGTGGGGAACTTATTTTTTACGAAAGACCCCCCCCGGTGGACAGACTCGTGGAGGGGGCGGGGTCGTCCAGCTCCCTGTATGGAGGCACGAGACATCCACCCACAGCCCCGAGCAGTCGCTCGAAGGTTCTCCTGAAGTTTGCTGAAGAGCTGGTCCACCAGAGGCGTTGTTAGATTGGGGGCCCATGGCTGGCCTGGGGGTCATCATGGAGACGGACATTGTAGACCTACATGCCTATATCTTATCCTCTGCTTTGGTGCGTGTCCTCTTCTGAGCCCATCTTCTTGCTATCTTTCCTTTAAGTTTAACCCTTTCAACGCCAGCCATTGTTCAGCCAAAAATGTCCATTAATCTTACCTGGGTAAAGAAAAGATTCTGTGTACAGTATTGGGGATTCCTCTGTGACATGTATAAAATAGGGCCCAACCTTACCTCCCAAAATTAAGAACACTCATTTGGTGCCTTTTAGTGACATGGGTGTTAAATCATTGTGGTGCCAAGAGGCGACAGTGGCGATGAAAGGGTTTTAAGTGCCAGCCACACGTCAGCTGAAACAAGGAAGACTCACAAAACCGACATTTCCTTCCTTCACGTCCGAGCTGTATCTCATGAACCAGTGGGTAGAATGGCTTCACATTTTGTGTGGTAACGTAACATGGCGAGTAATGAAATAAATACTTGCAATAAATTAATATTAAATTTTTTTTAAAGCAGAAACATGTGCACATAAGGACAAAAAGTGCGCGAGAGGACATACGTACTTTACCCACTATGGCCTTTTGGCCTTGGAACGCAGAAGAAGAAGACGGTGGTAGTACTTTCTGGCTTTCACCCGGCGATTACGATTAAAATATGTTAAAGAGCGTTGTATTTCATTGCCCGCGTTTCAGTTTAAGGGTTTGGAAACTTGAACATTGATTTGAAAGGAAAGTGGGGGATAACAGAAGCTCTGCTCAGGACTGACAATGGGTGATGGTTTACGTTGTTGGTTGTTGCCCCGAGCAACGGAGGAAAGGGGAGCTGGGGATGTTGACGTTGTAGTGGGTGAGTGAATCACCCCCCCGTTAACGTGTATGTTGGACCTGTGGACCGCTGTGTGGCTCCAACACACACTTCATCCATCTTGGCTGTCTCTAGCTTCTGTGTGCAGGCCAGTTCAGTGATTGTGTCATTTTACTGCCTTGGGCTACTGTAGTGAGCTCGTGCTTTGTTCTTCCCTGCATGGATTTTAGCATTTTGTCGTACACCCCGTCTCATTTTTATGGATTAGAAGAATTACGACCTCTAACCAAACAGTGCCAAAAACTAAAAAGACATTGTAATAAGTCAAAGGTCATATTGGGTCAATGCAAGCAGCACAACAACAATAGTACCTTGTTGTTGATGAGTGTTTTGTTGTTGTTGTTTTTCTTCTCCATTCATTATCAAATTTGCTAATGTTTAAAATAATTTGTGGTTCGATTTTCGATCCTTTGACTTGAGCTGGGAAATTGTTCTGGAAATGTATTGCTAATTAACTTTGTCAAATCAGTTCATTTCTGGATGGAAGTTCAGTTTAACGTCGCGTATCGGCTTTCGCCATGTACGACGGGCTGAACAAACCAACCAGGGTATAAACAAAAATTTATGTTCCTGAATCACTGTCTTAGCCAAAAGGCCGAGAAGCGATCAGTCATAAAGTTCATTTCTTGATGATACCTAGTGTTTTACGTCCTCTCGGCCCATAAGGGCACATATGAGACATTTTTACTTGGGTTTGATTGAGGGACAGGACAAAATATAAAAACGTTACGGGGACAGGGACATGAACAGAAAAAATGTTAGGGGAAATATATTTTTAGAGGCGCAAGCTGTTTTTAGAATATTAGTCTGACGAGGTTTTTTAGGCTATTTAAAGGAGTCTGGTAATACTTTGTTAAAATTTAGATAGTTTTTTTTGAAATTTTTAATACACTACTCACAAAAAGTTAAGGATCACTATGAGAAAACAGGTGCGCAATAAACTCCGTTCGCTCCTGTTATTTTTTTCTCAGTCAAGCCAAATTGTTATGAATTCTTGTTCAGCTGTAAGTGGGCGATGTTGTGTTAGTGGAAACATTGCACGTGATTCTCTATTACTGAGCTTGGCAGCAAAAGAAAAAGCGGAAACTTGCGAAAAAGGACCTTGTTTTGGATCGTTCTGCATGAACACATTGCACAAGCCAGATGGAAAAACCATTATGCACGTGCAAGCACTGCTGTTTATGTGTGAGATGCTGTCTCTTGCTTGGCTTTATAAGAAGACATACCACCAGTATTAGGCCTGATTTGACAATGCCTCCACGCCGAAAATTGAGCGAGTTGGATAGGGGACGAGCTGTTGCATGGTTCCAAGATGGTGTTCCCAAGCGAGAAGTGGCCAGGCGACTTCAGGTGTCCATCTCGGTCATTGTCAGACTGATTCAACGCTTCACAGCCACTGGGAGGGTCCATGAAAGACGCAGATCTGGTCGACCGAAGAAGACAACTCCACGTGAAGATCGTCTCATTGAACGACAAGCCCTGCAGACAAGAACAGCCTCTTCCAGCATAATTCGAAGGCAGCTGAGGGTGGCTACTAACATCAACATCAGCCAGCAGACCATACGGAACCGCCTTCATTTTAACCTCCGTTCTCGTCGCCCAGCTGTATGGCCACGCTTAACTCCAGTCCCATAGGGCAGCACGCCGCGCCTTCTGCAGACGTCACGTGAGGTGGACACGTCAGCAATGGTCCCAGGTCCTGTTCAGTGATGAATCACGCTTCACCCTGAACCACAACGACGGCCGACTGAGGGTCTGGAGGCGCCCAGGGGAACGCTTTATTGACGCCACTGTCCAAGAAAAGGTGGCCTTTGGTGGAGGTTCTGTAATGGTCTGGGGGGCCTTCAGCCTTCACCACAGAACACCCTTGTATCATGTACAGGGTAACCTGACTGGCCTCCGATACCGGGATGAGATCCTTCGACCGCTGGCTGTGCCTACACTGCAGCAGATGGGACCGCCGGCTGTCTACCAGGATGACAACGCTCGCCCCCACAGGGCAAGGGTGGTCAACGACTTCCTGCAGCAGTCTGGAGTCAACAGAATGGAGTGGCCAGCATGCAGTCCCGATCTCAACCCGATTGAGAACCTCTGGGATGAGCTGGATCGCAAAGTGAGGAGCAACCACCCCCCTCCCAGGGATGCCCAGCACCTCTACCAGATGCTGCAGGCTGAGTGGCAGGCGCTTCCACAGAGGATCTTCACCACCCTGGTCAACTCCATGAGGACTCGCTGCGTCGAGTGCCAGAACAGCCATGGCGGATACACGCATTACTGAACTTTTGGGAGCATCAGAATGCCCTGTCTTGTGATTTCAATGACTTTGGGAAATCAAATTTCGATACGTACCCACTTTGATCAAATGTACAGACCAAACGATTGCTCGAAATTGAAGGCAATTGTGTATCGTTATCACTAAAGCATTGAATTAAATGTTGGCCAAAATTCAACGCATTGGCTTTCTTATTTGGAAAGTTATGAATTAGTTTGCAAGTGATCCTTAACTTTTTGTGGATAGCTTAGATAAAAATTTCTTTTGTTATTTTGGCCTTTTGTGACCCAACCGGAAACCCTAAACTCCCCCCGGGATTAAAATTTCAGGGTTACAAATTTTAAAAGAAGATTTAACTTCAGTTTTTAATAATAAAAAAACAATAATGGCCCTTATTTATTTAAAAAAAGATTTATATACAAATTTATGTTCAATATTTTACAGGAATTGGTAAGTAAAAGAAAAATCTAAAAATTTTACAAGCCCTACCGGGGGAAGAAGACATCTACCCCCAGGACATCCCTATAAGTTAGGGGAAAAATGTACATCTCGGGCTAAAAAGTTTTAATATGTCCTACCCGGGGAATATAGCTCTGCCCCCGGGACTTCCCTATACAGGGGGAAATTTACATCTCGGACTTAAGTTATAGTCTTTGATTAAAAAAAATTGTTTTTGTTTTAAAATTCTAAGCTGATAAAAGATTTATTAAGATATTTAATTTAAGTAATCGGAATATTTGTTATAATGTATAGTAAAAGATTTATTAAAAGTTTATCTTAGGCGGACGAAGCGAAGCTATATAGAACTTGACATTAAACCGAATTATGATAGAGGGTGCCATGATAAGTTTAGGTAGTGGTATTAGGGGTTAGCTTATGCCAATTAGTGAGCGTCAATCGAGAGATCGTCCTCTCTTAATAAGTAGAGTAATCATGTTGCAATTTAAGTATAGGTGGTTAAGTTTTAAAGATTAAAAGAAGATAAAAGTAGTCAGGGCCTGTATTCATGTCGAGATAGCATGAGACTTAGCATCATGCTAACTTAGAAGCTCTTCCAAAAGTCCTATTAAATCCTATAGGACATTGGAAGAGCTTCTAAGTTAGCATCATGCTAAGTCTCATGCTATCTCGACATGAATACCGTCCCTGGTCATGGTATATATGATGTCCGGGTATAGTTTACAAATTTCGATAAAAGATTGGGAGGTAAGTTCCAATATATTTGGGTAGGTAATAGAGTATGATGTATGGGGTATGTGGAATTGTAAGATTTTAATTGTTGTGTATGGAGTGGAATGTATGCGCGCACCCGACCCCTACAAGCAATCGCGAGGGAGGTCAACCGGCCGACTAGCAGTCAGGAGACTGACGTTGTTTTAAAGGCGTATGGTGAGAAATATTCTCTAAAGTTTTTAGAATTAATCCACTGATTAACCAAGGGGGGGTAGCTACAAAAAAAGTTCATTTCTTAGATTTGTTCACTTTTTATTAATTTCGAATTAGTTGTTTGCTTTTTATTTTCTTAAAATGACTACTAATATATCTTATATTTTTTCAACAGTCGTCATAATATGTAATATTCATGTTGATAGTGAGCACGCTATAAGCTCGAAGTTTGTTGTTGCTCATTCCTTCGTTAAAGTATTTATGTATATGTCCTGTTGAACGTAATAAAAATTTATTTAAACCAATAGTACCGTGTTAGAACAGATTTACATTAAATTGTACTTCCAAAGCGTACATGTCATTGTTGTTTGTTGTCTTACCCTGGCTTAAGGACTCCAGGGATCATCCCAACAGCCGAAACACTTGAACACTATGGTACAAAATGCACCAGCTAGGGATGAGAACATAACGTGTGTGACCAGTTGTTTTTTTATTGCCCCGCCACGTGGGCAGCCACACTCCGACTTCGGAGAATTTTAGACTGATGATATTATGCTATGAGCTTGTCATGGCTTAATTTCGAGGCGTGAATGCCAGAACTGCCCATCTGTGTTCTGTATTCCTTTTGAGATAGACCGTTCTGGCAGACACCCCTCGATTTGAAACCCTTTCAACGCTAGCCATTCCTCAGCCACAATTATTTACCATTAAACTTACCCAGGTAGAGAAAATATTCTGTCTGGAATATTGGAGATTCCTCTGTGACATGCATAAAATAGGGCCTATCCTTACCTCCCAAAATTAAGAACATAAGGTCACTGGATACCAGACCCTCATTTGATGCTTTTTAGTGACATGGGTGTTAAATCATTGTGGTGCCAAGAGGCGACAGTAGCAATGAAAGGGTTTTAAGACAATCCCCGCACAATCGTGCAGAACATAACATTTTGATGTAGCCTTGGTGTTCTAGCTTATGTCAACTGGTCTGACACAGCCTCATGCCAAGACGAGGTACATATAATAATTCTTCATTTGCAAAATGGGTTTCCTCAGCACCGGTTGTTTCACCCTGTCGCAGGTGCGGCAGTAGTTAAACTGTCAACTCTGCTAATTGCTCATATCACTCATACTATACAACGTGGCGGTACCATAGCCGATGAGGTTTAACCGAGGCGTGGTTACCGCTACACCTATCTATAAAAAAAAATTATTGTTTAAAAAAATCGGGACTTTACTGGTGTTGCACTGCCTCCGGGCATTGCAGCCGCTATTGTTCCCACCATCTTTGTATTTACAAATGTCCTATATGTGTCTATGACCGAGAGGACGTAAAACATCAAAGTATGACTTCATTACTGCTTTTTTTTTTTTAAATGATTTTTTATTGACAGGCAAAACATATACACCAAATAAAATGAACATGAATGACGGCAGCAACAAGCTTAAAGCTTATAGTGTGCCTACTCAAAATAAGTCACAGATATGGCGGCTGGCAATCACAGACTGAAAAATCACACATTTAAGAAAAAGAAGAAAAAAAAGGTTAATGCTTTTCTTTTCTTTTCTTTTTTCTCACCGAACGTGTTCAACTCGTCAAATAAAATATTAAAAGAAACCCTTGATAATCTTTTGATTTTTGTGTATTGATAGAAAGCCTGACTGATCGTGTGATGGCACAAGTTTATAATGTTCGCTTCCATGGCCATTCTCAATGAATTAGCGACCACAGACAAAGACAAGAGGTTCTGGCGACATATCTGTGTCACTTCATCATGAATTTCATGGAACTGATAGAGATATCAATGTCATGATAACACGAATTTTATAACAGTTTCACTCAGTAAAGGTATAGGCTCACTTCATATGAATGTCTTTATTTTTTTAGGATAGAGAAGCCATTCACACCAAAAAAAGAGCTCTATTTGATGGCCTCCCTTCTGCTTTGACATCCAGATGTTGTGTGTGCATTTCGACAGAAGGGGAACATGGATGACAATAAATTGGAAAAAATAAATGGGAGCAAGTCAGAGAAAATATCGATACGCATTGCCTGCTTGAAAACCTGTGGAGAACATGATCGAGAGTTGAGTTGATCTTGGTGATTAAAAGAACGGTTTCTCGGTAAAACCTGCTTCGAAACCGTGTTGTCACTGAAGCATGGAACAGGAGGCGTCAACAGCATTGTGAAGGAGGCGTAACAGAGATGGCTGGTCCAGTTATGTGGACGATGACAGCTGAACTTTGATCTCATGGAAGCGGCTTTTAACAGGAGACGTAGAGGCCATTGACATTTAAACAAGAGTTCTATGTCCAAGAAATACACTTCACTGTGCACAGTTAACTTACTAATTTAGCCCAAAGCGCCCATTACAAAAATGTGTCTACTAAATTGATTTTGGTGGAACCTATGGGATAATCTCTATTAACTGAAGCAAAATAAGTTGTCGCATTTGGGGGGGGGGGGGGGGGGGAGATTTTTCTGGGGGAAAAAAGGTTATGTTGGGGAGTTTATGCCAGTGTTTGTTTGCTTGTTGTTTTGGGGTTTGTTTGTTTTTTGGGGGGGGGTGGGAGATGAGATTAGCGTCCAATTAGGCGTTGCCTCTTATGGACGATATTCCTGGAGATGGCGACGTCGTCACGCCAGCCTGTAGGTCCATCAACTCCCACCGGTGAGGGCGGAGGACTGTGTCGCCCTTTCTACTATCTGCCACTTAGTAGGACTTCGTATGCAATCTGCCACCTTGCATCGGAATCAGCGTGCACTGAGAGAGTCAGTATAATCGACCCTCTCTGCACGGATCCCCAAGTGGGAATGATTTTGTTTATTTAAAAAAAAGAGAAGGTTTTTTGGGGGCGCATTGTTTTTATCGAAGCGCCCCTGGTCAAATGCTGTAGAGAAAGACGGTCGTGGTTGAACGGGGTTTAGGACAGGAGGACGCAGTCCTGTCTTGTTGCTGACTTGGCTGGATTTAATTCCAAGGCATCGTTCAACCTCACTTCTCAAAACTATGCCGCGAATCTTTAGCAGATCTTCTTGCCTTCTCTCTGCGTTCCACATAGTGTTACATTCCCAACTGTATGTATACAGTTCCTGTGTCGAATCCTGTGTGTTTGTTACTTCCCCGATGTCGCATGCCTGAGCACTTCCCGTGAGTCATAGTGCGCTGTGTCTTGTGTGTGTATGTGTACTCCCATCAACGGCCAATGTCAATAAGACCCGTGCTCCTCTTAAGACTTGTGATTCAAGCGAAAAGCTCGGCTCAACATTATCGTGAAATCCAGGATGGAAATCTTTGCTCTCGCTGGTGGTGGTCTCTTTGGTGGATGAAAAGTGAGAGATGTAAAAAGCTTTGTCTCTTGAGTTGGACAGGAGGAGTAGTAATGGAGTGGTGTGGTCAAGAAATGAAAGCCGCGAGGTTCACCATACCAGTGTGATGTAGGTGGGGACTGGACATCAACGTGGGCCCCTGTAATAGCGGTGACAGGGGCATTAGAGTGGGGGGTCACGCACCCACATCAGTCTTCTTATCGTTGTCGTTAATCACGGGGGGGATTTGTCAGCCCTGATAATTGACTTTGCTTAGTGGTAGGGCGTGATAGCAAGCATTCTTCGGTTTTCCTAGCAGTAGTATGTAGTGTGTGTTGTGTGTGTGTGTGTGTGTGTGTGTGTGTGTGTGTGTGTGTGTGTGTGTGTGTGTGTGTGTGTGTGTGTGTGTGTGTGTGTGAGAGAGAGAGAGAGAGAGAGAGAGAGAGAGAGAGAGAGAGAGAGAGAGAGAGAGAGAGAGAGAGAGAGAGAGACTTAAAAACTTGAAAACTTTAGCTTTATTTTTCAAGGATAATTGAACTAAAAAACATCAAAACGCTACACTCGCACAAGCACATTTTTCAAGGATAAAGATTTTAGGCAACGCTTAGTCTTCCAATCTGTCCTTGAGAGAGAGAGAGAGAGAGAGAGAGAGAGAGAGAGAGAGAGAGAGAGAGAGAGAGAGAGAGAGAGAGAGAGAGAGAGAGAGAGAGAGAGAGAGAGAGAGAGAGAGAGAGAGAGAGAGAGAGAGAGAGAGAGGGTGACACCATCGTGTGGTTTGCTTACCTGATTTGTTTTTTTTTATAGGAGTGAGGAAATAGATGCTGACTTATAATTATTTTTTAATGTCATTAGTGGTTTCCTTTAGGAGTGGAAAAGTTAAACAAACAAACAAACAAAAAATAAAACGAAACTAAAGGAATTGCAGTATTGTGTGGAAAAATAATAAAAAAACATATACGAACCAGGAGTGCGTATGTAAAAATACACACCAGGCCAAGTTTGTTCTTTCATAGCTCGTCAGAAATAAAGATTAGAAGAACAAACATAGAGAGAGAGAGAGAGAGAGAGAGAGAGAGAGAGAGAGAGAGAGAGAGAGAGAGAGAGAGAGAGAGAGAGAGAGAGAGAGAGAGAGAGAGAGAGAGAAAAGAGAGCGAGAGAGAGAGAGGGGGAGAGAGAGAGAGAGAGAGAGAGAGAGAGAGAGAGAGAGAGAAGAGAGAGAGAGAGAGAGAGAAACAACATGACATTTTAATAATATCCAGGGTAATGAGATAAGCCAATTTACAGCTTTTTTTTTTTCACTCAGCCCTGCCACAAATACAAGAGAGAGAGAGAGACAGAGACACAGAGAGAGAGAGAGAGAGAGAGAGAGAGAGAGAGAGAGAGAGAGAGAGAGAGAGAGAGAGAGAGAGAGAGAGAGAGAGATGAGAGAGGGGGGGTGGGACGAAACGAAATTTTATATATCCAGGGTAATGAGATAAGCAATTTATAGCTTTTGTGCACTCAGCCCTGCCACAAATACAGTTACAGCTTTTTTTTTTACTCTCAGCCCTGCCACAAATGCAAGAGAGATAGAAACAGAGACAGAGATATTTAGTTTGTCAAACTGGCTTTTTAATTAATTTCTTTAAATTCTGGCTGTCCAAGGGAGTGGCGAAATAAATCAGAATGATGTCCCTGGAAGTGAAAAGATCATCGGAAATGGAAACGTTAACGCGCTGAATCCACCACATCCGTTGTCCGGCTGGCCGCTGGTCACTGTCGTGGCCGTCGTTGTGGCTATCTTGTACTTCAAGCAACCTCCCCCTCCCCTTCCTCCCCCTCTCTCTCAAACTTCACCGAGAAGTAACATTCCGCCATTCTCAGAATTAGAATCAGCTTATGATTTTTTTTTATGAAACTGAAAGAAACAGACTTTGAGATTGAGGGTCGTAAACAAGAGGCTAGGGGAGGGAGTGTGTGTGTGTGTGGGGGGGGGCGTGTTAAAGTACAACCGTGGCGCCCGTTTCTTCCGTTGGCTTCTGTGCGCGTGTGTGGTCACGGCGGTGTGAAATCCGGTCAGCGGGAGCGTGTTTAATGAGCCCCGGACTGTCCCAGTGCTGGACCGTACCACAAGGCCACTACTAACACTACAATGTACTACTAGCACACTGTGTTTGGCCCGGCCTTCATGTCAACAGGCATGTCTGTCCACTTGCTAAGTTTACGTGCTAGTTTGCTCGTCAATTAGGTTGTACGATTTTGTTTTTCGTGTTGTGTGTAAAAGTGATAAACACTGCTAGGCATTGTTTGCGTGAGATTCCTAGCTGGAAACCTGTCACTTTTGTGGAATTTCAAATTCTTGAACTGTGTGAGAGAAGCCACACATTTGTTTTTAGTATTCTATTTCAATCATTGGCTTTTAAGTTCATCGTGAAGTCTGTTTTCATTGATGAATTTTAAAAAATATATATTCTATTTCAATCTTTGGCTTTTAAAAGCACGGGTTTCATCCCTCTTATAGCTGTAGGTCTGTTCTTCCTAGCATAAGAGGAAATGTGACACGTGAAATTCAAGAAACGCGTGTGCAAGAGGTGTAAAAAAAACACCCACAAAAACACCACGAACCAGTGTTTTGTTGTGGCGAGTCAGTGACCTATGGATGACCACTTATGTTTTTAAAAAAGTGAAGTGAACGC
>CM065691.1:34822314-34824814 GCA_017654935.2 Phymorhynchus buccinoides
TAAGGTTGATTGAATGTTTGGCTGAAATATGGCTGGCGGTGAAAGGGTTAATACTATTTCCAGGCATGGGAATGAGGAATCGTGAGAAGAAGCTGTTTTTGTGTGGTAATCTAAGCCTTAAAGGTGGACCCTGACGGATGCGTTTTTGCAAGAAACACGTCGAGATCACCAGAAAGACAGCCTTTTTCAAGGATCGGAACACTCACTGGCTCTGGTTTCCTAGAAATTAAACCGTCAAAACGGTGATTCCTCCTTGGCGGAGATGCCGGAGAGAGTAGCCATTTTGGATGGGGTGGGTGAAGGTCACTCATTGTGGTTGAAGCGTGTTCTTTTTTTTTGTAGTGCAGTAAAAAACAAATACAAGCAAAAAGGAGCTGTTTTCTTTGTTGTGAGCAAAAACTCCTTTGGGGTAATCCGTATACATTTTTTAAAACAAGAAAACAAAAGGCTTCTATTGCGAAAATTTCGTGCAAACGATTTGGTCTAAACGCAGGGCAGAAAAGTCATTAGAAAAGAGACGGCACACGCCTTCTCTTTGGGTGAAAGACTTTGACTTCCAGCACCTCCGCCAAGGAGGAATCGCCGATTTGACGGTTTGATTTTTCTAGGAAATCAGAGCAAAGTGAGTGTTGCAATCTCTGTAAAGGGTGTTTTCCTGGTGATCTGGACGTGTTTCTTACAAAAACTCATCCATCAGGGTGGCCCTTTAAGAATAGTATTAGAAATAGAACTAATACGCTTAGTTCATTTTGCATTCACTCGTAAGAAGTCATTCTTACTCAGTTGTTTTCTCTTTCTCTCTTTTAAAAAAAAATATCTAAACAATGTCCTTTGGGCAATCAAAAAAGCTGAAATTTGCTTAAAAGCTAAAATGTCCCATGCCTGGTAAAAATGTTATAACTGAGACGGTCGTCGAACTCTCTCTCTCTCTCTCTCTCTCTCCTCTCTCTTCTCTCTCTCTCTCTCTCTTCTCTCTCTCTCTCTCTCTCTCTCTCTCTCTCTCTCTTCTCTCTCTCTCTCTCTCTCTTCTCTCTCTCTCTCTCTCTCTCTCTCTCTCTCTCTCCCTCTCCCTCTCTCCCTCTCTCCCTCTCTCCCTCTCCCTCTCCATCTCTCTCTCTCTCTCTCTCTCTCTCTCTCTCTCCCTCACTCTCTCTCTCTCCCTCTCCCTCTCCATCTCTCTCTCTCTCTCTCTATCTCACACTCTCTCTCTCTCACACACTCTCTCTCTCTCTCTCTCCCTCCCTCTCTCTCCCTCTCTCTCTCTCTCTCCCTCTCTCTCTCTCTCTCACACTCTCTCTCTCTCTCTCTCTCTCTCTCTCTCTCTCTCCCTCTCTCTCTCTCTCTCTCTCTCTCCCTCTCTCTTCCCTCTCTCTCTCTCTCCCTCTCCCCTCTACCTCTCTCTCTCTCTCGTTTTACCGTGAACTCCATGTGCATTCCCACCCCTCCCCCACCCCATCTCATCTCTTTCTCTTTCTATCCTTTCCTGGATTGGGTTGACACTTGACAAACAGGCGGAGACAAATGGTATCAAAGGTGGTGAGGGGGTGGAGGTGTGGGGTCCTTGAGGAGGGGAGGGGGTTTTGGGGGAGGAGTGACGAAGGGTCATAGGGTTAGCAGCGCAAAACATTTTACACATATGTGACCCAGCACCACGAAAGGGACAAAAACTGACCATTCTGAGACAATTATACATTTGAAAACTTCAGACAATTCTCTTTCTAATGATACAAGAACCATTCTCGTATCTTTTTCTGTTCGAGAGTTATAAGCATTTTACAGTTAGTAGGGGTAGTGTTGGCCATTTTGAGAAAACACATTCTAACGTCTAGCCTAGCTGGGGGGAAAAATGCATTGACCTACCCGTTTTAACCCTTTCGCCGTCAACCATTTTTCAGCCAAAAAATCCCATTAAACTTAGCTGGGTAGAGAAAACAACATGCTATCTGCACTATTAGGAATTCCTCTGTGACATGTATAACACTAAGCCTATCCTTGCCTCCCAAACTTAAGAAAATAGGTTCTTTGGATAACAGGCCCTGATTTGAAGCCTTTTAGTGACATAGGTGTTAAACCATTGTGGTGCTAAAATACGACATTGGCGGTGAAAGGGTTAAAGACCATTTAGATACCATATTAAAGATTATCCTTGTTAGGCGTGAAATATAAGGTGTTAGAGATCATGAAAATACTTTGACTTTGCAAGCCTGTTGTGAGCAACTAGCCCAGCGACTTAATGTCCCTTTCGTGGTGCTGGGTCACATATAGCAGGTCGGTCTCTGGTTTAGTCTTACGAGTTGTACAATGATCTCAAGTTAACATTCATTTTTCACTCGTATTCCCCGTGGCAACGCAGTGATATGCCAGTGATCTTATGACTAGGTATATATCACTGTGTTGGCGTGGTGAAAGGGGGAAAATGTTAGCGTGTATTAAGACTTAAAGCAGTAATGCCCCGAGGATGGCAGACTGGTAGAAGGATTGTCCTGAAACAAAACAAACA
>CM065691.1:34829814-34832314 GCA_017654935.2 Phymorhynchus buccinoides
CCCTCTTTCCCACCATTTCTATTATCGCATTCATTTGTTCACCCCCACCCTACCCCAAACCCCCACCCTCTCCAAGTCACCCCAAGCTTTCACATATTTTGGGTCCCTTCCCGTTCCCAACATTTCATGCACCTCCCTCTTCTCTCTCTCTCTCTCTCTCTCTCTCTCTCTCTCTCTCTCTCTCTCTCTCTCTCTCTCTCTCTCTCTCTCTCTCTCTCTCTCTCTCTCTCTCTCTCTCTCTCTCTCTCTCTCTCTCTCTCTCTCTCTCTCTCTCTCTCTCTCTCACACACACACACACACACACACACACACACACACACACACACACACACACACACACACACACACACACACACACACACTACACACACAGGCATAGAGACATACGGACAGACATACACACACGCACGCACGCACGTACGCACGCACGCATGCTCACATACACACATACAGACACACCCACTACTGTACAGATTGACCAAATATACCTCTAGGCCTAAGCTAATATATAATTCCTAATTATTTGGTCTTAGCAGAGATCTTGTTCAGAAGTTCGACTGACTTAGGGACAAAACTAGCTGAATTTCTAATTGTTCTACAACGAATAGTGCGGAACCGTCTATCAGATGGCAATAGTTCATAGCAATGCGACAGAACGTGACTTGGATCATTAGCGATCTCCATGGCTTTTCGAACTACACGTTTTTCATACAACAAACACAAACTGTCTTGTTTACTACCCACGATCTTGCTACCAACATTCACAATCTTATTCAGAACACCCTTGGGTTTTACATTCAAGCCACCGTACCAACAAATGAACGAAAATGTTATAATAGATTCAAGAAAACAACGATAAAAGCTTTGGAGAAGATCTGTGCTAACATTGAAAGATCTGAGCTTTCTCAGGCAGTACATCCTTGTCTGGCATTTCTTGGAAACATGATCAACATGAGAACTGAAAGTAAACTTATTGTCTATGATTGTTCGCGCGCGTGTGTGTGTGTGTGTGTGTGTGTGTGCGTGCGTGTGCGTGTGCGTGCGCGTGCGTGCGCGCGTGTGTGCGTGCGTGCGTGCGTGTGTGCGTGTGTGTGCGCGCTCTCTCGCTCTCGTGTGTGTGTGTGTGTGAGAGAGGGATGGTGAGTTACGTCCCTTGCTCTGCTTCCACGGAAAGGAAAAACCCTTCCAGAGAAAACCCCAATGACGTCACACTATTGCATAATCAAATTTTACACTTCATAAGCTAATAATGTATTCATGATTTCACGGGGGCTGTAGTTTAGTCGGTAGAATATTCGAATTAGAATCGGAAGACCCGGGTTCGAACCCCGGCAGCTCCACATTTTTTCTAGAGAGAATTGGAGAAGGGAGTTTACCCTGTTCTCGTCAGCCAAAGTGGACAATTATTAAGAAGGAAGAACAAACCATGTGTGATGGAATTATTTAGTACTAAAAGAAAAGGAATAAACATGGTAAGCTTCACTAGGGTTGAACAGAAAAGGTGGGCACTGTGTACCAATTCTAATGGAATGATAAAAAGCCATGATAAATGGTAAATTAACAGCGAGAAATAGACCAAGAATGATGGAATGGTTTACTCTTTGTGACTGTCTCTTTCAGTCTCTCTCGTTCTCTTCTTCTTTCTTAAACTAAAAGGTCGAAGAAATTAATAGAAAGCAAAGAGTCTGCAATATATAAGCTACGTTTTTTTTTAAAAGAGGAAAATGTTCTGAATCATTTTTTTAAATTGTTTGTTTGTAAGATGTCTTTTTTTTTTCCTTTTCTCTCTTTTTTGAGGGGGGGGGGGGGGGGGGGGGGGGGGGGGGGGGGGGGGGGGGGGGGGGGGGGGGGGGGAGGGGGGGGGGGTGGGGGGGGGGGGGGGGGGGGGGGGGGGGGGGGGGGGGGGGGGGGGTGTCTCCAATCTCCAAGGATGACAGGGGTAAGAAAAACTGGGTATCTGATGTACGTACTTGTTTGTGTGAATATGTGTTTGCTGGTGTGTGGTTAATGGTCAACCTATGGCGATATTTTTCACGCCAGAGGGCAGTCAATGCACTAGGGGTTTATCACGCGATTTTCTTACTTGGGCGTAGTGAGAGAGAGAGAGTGATGGTAGGACCACTCACTGTCTCTCTCTCTCTCTCTCTCTCTCTCTCTCTCTCTCTCTCTCTCTCTCTCTCTCTCTCTCTCTCTCTCTCTCTCTATCCCCAACTAATAATATAGAGAGGATTAGCCCCACACGAGCGTCATGCCCTCTGGCGTGAGAAAAATCGCACTAAGTCTCTCATTAAACCAGGGAGTCGGTAATGTAAGGAGATTCCTACACATGTTTCGACAACGATTGTAATTGGCAGAGATGTTCTAAATAGTGATCGATTTAATATGTACAGAACCTTTTGTCATATATTCTACTCATGAAGTAAAACCGTATCTTTTGCTTAGTATGGATAAACACATGAAGTTTATAACCACTCGAGTTAGGTTGGGTATTTCAGAGTTA
>CM065691.1:34839814-34859899 GCA_017654935.2 Phymorhynchus buccinoides
GCAGCCAGTATTCTTCCCACCATCTTTGTATTTACAAATGTCCCATATGTGTCTATGACCGAGAGGACGTAAAACACTATTTTCATCATTTCATCATCGGTGTTGACTGCCTCCGGGCATTCCCTCCAGGATCGTTCCCACCATCTTTATTTCTACTAATGTCCCATATGTGTCTGTTCCAGACCGGAGGACGTTTTAAGCAGAATTTCATTCAAGGGTCACATGTAGAGGTCCTAATAATAAGGAGCCATTCTAACAATGTACGTCATGATCTGTTTAGTAGATTAGGCACTGTGAAGTGGAATACTTTTGTGTCGCATGCGCACGCTCACACACACACACACACACACACACACACACACACACACACACACACACACACACACACACACACACACACACACACACACACACACACACACACACACACATTTATATCATTTATATAACATAACATTATATATGTAATCCATGTGGGTTCTGTGCATTGTTCAGGGAATTACGCAATCATCATGAAACAGAGACCCCTATGGCAAGTTGTATTATCCTCCTGAACTCTATTATTCAGAACCTGAATTTGGAACCTTAGGCGCAAACCTCCGCCAAGAAATTGCCGTCTTTCCTTATTTTGGGGTGGGCCGACCAGTACTGATGTAGGAAAGGTAAAGAGGATCTGTGTGTGTGTGTGTCAAATGGGAAGTAATTCTAATAAGGAGTGATGGGCTGGGCTGGTTTACTTCCCTTGGACTATATATAAGCAGAATGAGAGAGAGAGTGTGTGTGTGTGCGTGGTGCGCGCGCGCGCGCGCGCCGCGAAGCGTAGCGAGTAGGTTTGCTAGTATAGACACAGAGAAACGCACATGCCCTTGTTCTCATTCCAAAGTACTCCCTCCGTTTTCTTACAATACTGTTTGATAAACTGTTGAGTACAAAGACAGGAAAGAAGAGAAGAATAAAGCGGGGTCTGAGACTCGGAACCATGCTGTGTCAGGTGCATCTCAATTGCGCTTCTTTCAATTACCCCTATGCTCAGTTGCGCCCCCCGTTGTGGGTCATCAATTGCGCCCGTTGGAATGGTTGAAATGGTCCGCGAGAAAACAAGGACGTAATGGAAGTTTTGCATAAGTTTTGTTTTGTTTCAGAAGACAACATTCCTTATTAGGGTAAGACGGGGTAAAAAGCCCATGGGCGGGTGAGAAGCCCATGCCAATTATCTCATGAAATAAAGAACATTTCAGTCACATTTGCTCACCGAGACGAATGCTAAACATTAGCACTCGTCTCATGGGCAAAATGTGACTGAAATGTGCTTCATTTCATGAGATAATTGGCATGGGCTTCTTACCCGCCCATGGGCTTTTTACCCCGTCTTAACCTATATGGACGCGGAAATCAGAATCCAAATAGCGTTTGTAATAGTGATTTTATAGTTATCTGAACATTAACTTCTAAGATAATTACAGTGGAACCTCCCTTTTAAAACCTTCAAAAATCATCCAAAATGAGGTCTGAAATGGGAGGGGTCTTATAAGGGATGTAATTTTAATATTTTGAAAGAAGGGCAATGTCTCAGAGAAATAGGTCTTATGTGGGAGGGAGTCTTATAACGGGAGGTCTTATAATGGTAGGTTCCACTGTATATCAATTGTAGAAACCAGGCGCAATTGATGCACATACCCGGATGGGCGCAATTGAGCAATGTTCATACAGGCGCAATAGACGATTTGCGGGGTAAAAAAACCTAGGGGAGAACACTTCGTGAAAATTAGAGTTACTTACCTCCATTACTCGGTCAAATACCATAGCAACGATGCAACAATGGCGTTGAAGCTTGAAACCGCATGGATGCGAGTCAGCGATTTGCAAACTTTTTTTTTTTATAAATTAGGGGTGGCCAGTGGCCACAAACTGATAAAACATGCAAAATGTGACGTGAAAATATAAATGACATCAATTGTAGAATGACGCACGGTGTTAAGTGCTGTATGTCTGCTCAAACACACGACCGCGAGAGCTGATGGTAGAGTAGGTTCCCCCTGTTTGACCGATTGAATTAGGCAAGATCACTTCCCACACACCATGAAATTACTCCCCTTAATTATTTCCGAACAATTCCTATTAAGCAATGTTCAAACAGGCGCAACTGAGCAATGTTCAAGCAGGCGCAACTGAGCAATGTTCAAACAGGCGCAACTGAGCAATGTTCAAACAGGCGCAACTGAGCAATGTTCAAACAGGCGCAATTGAGCAATGTTCATTCAAACAGGCGCAACTGAGCAATGTTCAAACAGGCGCAACTGAGCAATGTTCAAACAGGCGCAACTGAGCAATGTTCAAACAGGCGCAATTGAGCAATGTTCAGACAGGCGCAACTGAGCAATGTTCATTCAAACAGGCGCAAATGAGAAATGCTCAAGCAGGCGCAATTGAGCAATTTTCAAACGGGCGCAATGGAGCAATGTTCAAACAGACTCTGACAAAACATGGTCCTTTTCTTCTGGTCGTGGTCGGCTGCTGTCAACTGAATGCTCTCTTCAGACACCCCTGTCATTCAACTTCCAAACGGGAAGAGTAGGCCTACATCTTCATTATTTTGTTCATTCACTCACTCATTCATTCGTTCGTTCATTCTTTCCTTCATTCAGCTATCCGGTGACACGAACTTTGTCAGGAGAAAAAAAAGAAAAGAAGAAAAGCTGCGAGCCTCTGAAGGAGTGATGTTCTTCTTTCTCACTCTACAGGAAGGTTGGCCGGATAAGAAAGATTAAAAGGAAGACGCATAATAGTTAGTGGTTATGATATGATGAGGGGTCTCTGAGGCCGAAGGAGTTGTCATACTGTGGAACCTCCCTTATAAGACCCCCCCCCGCACACACGCACACACACACACACATAAGACCTACTTCTTTGAGACATTGCCCTTCTTTGTAAATATTAAAATTACTTGCCTTATTAGACCTCATTTTGGAACGGACGAAATTCTGCTTGACGTCCTCCGGTCTAGAACAGACACATATGGGACATTAGTAGATAGTAGTAGATTAGTAGGGGAAGACGGGGTATAAAGCGCATGGGCGGGTAAGAAGCCCACCCCAATTATCTCATGAAATGAAGCAAATTTCAGGTCTCATTTTGCCCATGAGACGAGCGTTAATGTCTAGCATTCGTCTCATGGGCAAATTTGACTGACATTTTCTTTATTTCATGAAATAAATTGGGGTGGGCTTCTTACCCGCCCATGCGCTTTTTACCCCGTCTTCCCCTAGATGGTGGGAACGATCCTGGAGGCAATGCCCGGAAGCAGTGCAACACCAGGAAAGTCCCGAATTTTTAACAATACAGATACGTTTGTTGAAGGGAGGGATGATTTTTGAAGGTCTTATAAGGGAGGGATGATGTTTGAAGGTCTTATAAGGGAGGGATGATGTTTGAAGGTCTTATAAGGGAGGGATGATGTTTGAAGGTCTTATAAGGGAGGGATGATGTTTGAAGGTCTTATAAGGGAGGGATGATTTTTGAAGGTCTTATAAGGGAGGGATGATGTTTGAAGGTCTTATAAGGGAGTGATGATGTTTGAAGGTCTTATAAGGGAGGGATGATGTTTGAAGGTCTTATAAGGGAGGGATGATGTTTGAAGGTCTTATAAGGGAGGGATGATGTTTGAAGGTCTTATAAGGGAGGGATGATGTTTGAAGGTCTTATAAGGGAGGGATGATTTATTAATGTTTGAAGGTCTTCTAAGGGAGGGGATGATGTTTGAAGGTCTTATAAGGGAGGGATGATGTTTGAAGGTCTTATAAGGGAGGGATGTTTTTTGAAGGTCTTATAAGGGAGGGATGATGTTTGAAGGTCTTATAAGGGAGGGATGATTTTTGAAGGTCTTATAAGGGAGGGATGATGTTTGAAGGTCTTATAAGGGAGGGATGATGTTTGAAGGTCTTATAAGGGAGGGATGATTTTGAAGGTCTTATAAGGGGAGGGATGATGTTTGGAAGGTCTTATAAGGGAGGGATGATGTTTGAAGGTCTTATAAGGGTAGGATGATGTTTTGAAGGTCTTATAAGGGAGGGATGATGTTTGAAGGTCTTATAATGGAGGGACTGATTTTGAAGGTCTTATAATGGAGGGAGGGATGATGTTTGAAGGTCTTATAAGGGAGGGATAATGTTTGAAGTCTTATAAGGAGGGATGATGTTTGAAGGTCTTATAAGGGAGGGATGATTTTTGAAGGTCTTATAAGGGGAGGGATGATTTTTGAAGGTCTTATAAGGGAGGGATGATGTTTGAAGGTCTTATAAGGGAGGGATGATGTTTGAAGGTCCTTATAAGGGAGGGATGATGTTTTTGAAGGTCTTATATGGGAGGGATGATGTTTTGAAGGAAGTCTTATAAGGGAGGGATGATGTTTTGAAGGTCTTATAAGGGAGGGATGATGTTTGAAGGTCTTATAAGGGAAGGGATGATGTTTGAAGGTCTTTATAAGGGAGGGATGATGTTTTGAAGGTCTTATAAGGGAGGGATGATGTTTGAAGGTCTTATAAGGGAGGGATGATTTTTGAAGGTCTTATAAGGGAGGATGATTTTTGAAGGTCTTATAAGGGAGGGATGATGTTTTGAAGGGTCTTATAAGGGAGGGATGATGTTTGAAGGTCTTATAAGGGAGGGATGATTTTTGAAGGTCTTATAAGGGAGGGATGATGTTTGAAGGTCTTATAAGGGAGGGATGATGTTTGAAAGGTCTTATAAGGGGAGGGGATGATGTTTGAAGGTCTTATAAGGGAGGGATGATGTTTGAAGGTCCTTATAAGGGAGGGATGATGTTTGAAGGTCTTATAAGGGAGGGATGATGTTTGAAGGTCTTATAAGGGGAGGGATGATGTTTGAAGGTCTTATAAGGGAGGGATGATTTTTGAAGGTCTTATAAGGGAGGGATGATGTTTGAAGGTCTTATAAGGAGGATGATTTTTGAAGGTCTTATAAGGGAGGGATGATGTTTGAAGGTCTTATAATGGGGGGGATGATTTTTGTAAGGTCTTATTAAGGGAGGGATGATGTTTGAAGGGTCTTATAAGGGAGGGATGATGTTTGAAGGTCTTATAAGGGAGGGATGATGTTTGAAGGTCTTATAAGGGAGGGATGATGTTTGAAGGTCTTATAAGGGAGGGATGATGTTTGAAGGTCTTATAAGGGAGGGATGATTTTTGAAGGTCTTATAATAGGAGGGAATGATGTTTGAAGGTCTTATAGGGAGGGATGATGTTTGAAGGTCTTATAAGGGAGGGATGATTTTTGAAGGTCTTATAAGGGAGGGATGATGTTTGAAGGTCTTATAAGGGAGGGATGATTTGTGAAGGTCTTATAAGGGAGGGATGATGTTGAAGGTCTTATAAGGGAGGGATGATGTTTGAAGGTCTTATAAGGTGAGGGATGATTTTTGAAGGTCTTATAAGGGAGGGGATGATGTTGGAAGGTCTTATAAGGGAGGGATGATGTTTGAAGGTCTTATAAGGGAGGTTCCATGATGTTTGAAGGTCTTATAAGGGAGGGATGATTTTTGAAGGTCTTATAAGGGAGGGATGATGTTTGAAGGTCTTATAAGGGAGGGATGATGTTTGAAGGTCTTATAAGGGAGGGATGATTTTTGAAGGTCTTATATACGGAGGGATGATGTTTGAAGGTCTTATAAGGGAGGGATGATGTTTGAAGGTCGTATAAGGGAGGGATGATGTTTGAAGGTCTTATAAGGGAGTGATGATGTTTGAAGGTCTTATAAGGGAGGGATGATGTTTGAAGGTCTTATAAGGGAGGGATGATGTTTGAAGGTCTTATAAGGGAGTGATGATGTTTGAAGGTCTTATAAGGGAGGGATGATGTTTGAAGGTCTTATAAGAGGAGGGATGATGTTTGAAGGTCTTATAAGGGAGTGATGATGTTGAAGGTCTTATAAGGGAGTGATGAGTGTTTGAAGGTCTTATAAGGGAGTGATGATGTTTGAAGGTCTTATAAGGGAGGGATGATGTTTGAAGGTCTTATAAGGGAGGGATGATGATGTTGAAGGGGTCTTATAAGGGAGTGATGATGTTGAAGGTCTATAAGGGAGGGATGAGTTTGAAGGTCTTATAAGGGAGGGATGATGTTTGAAGGGTCTTATAAAAGGGAGGGATGAGTTTGAAGGTCTTATAAAGGAGGGATGATGTTTGAAGGTCTTATAAGGGAGGGATGATGTTTGAAGGTCTTATAAGGGAGGGATGATGTTTTGAAGGTCTTATAAGGGAGGGATGATTTGTGAAGGTCTTATAAGGGAGGGATGATTTGTGAAGGTCTTTATAAGGGAGGGATGATGTTTGAAGGTCTAAAAGGGAGGGATGATGTTTGAAGGTCTTATAAGGGAGGGATGATGTTTGAAGGTCTTATAAGGGAGGGATGATGTTTTGAAGGTCTTATAAGGGAGGGATGATGTTTGAAGGTCTTATAAGGGAGGGATGATGTTTGAAGGTCTTATAAGGGAGGGATGATGTTTGAAGGTCTTATAAGGGAGGGATAGATGTTTGAAGGTCTTATAAGGGAGTGATGATGTTTGAAGGTCGTTATAAGGGAGGGATGATGTTTTGAAGGTCTTATAAGGGAGGGATGATGTTTGAAGGTCTTATAAGGGAGGGATGATGTTTGAAGGGCTTATAAGGGAGGGATGATGTTTGAAGGTCTTATATGGGAGGGATGATGTTTGAAGGTCTATAAGGGAGGGATGATGTTTTGAAGGTCTTATAAGGGAGGGATTGATGTTTGAAGGTCTTATAAGGGAGGGATGATGTTTGAAGGTCTTATAAGGGAGGGATGATTTGTGAAGGTCTTATAAGGGAGGGATGATTTGTGAAGGTCTTATAAGAGAGGGATGATGTTTGAAGGTCTAAAAGGGAGGGTGATGTTTGAAGGTCTTATAAGGGGAGGGATGATGTTTGAAGGTCTTATAAGGGAGGGATGATGTTTGAAGGTCTTATAAGGGAGGGGATGATGTGTGAAGGTCTTATAGGGAGGGATGATGTTTTGAAGGTCTTATAAGGGAGGGATGATGTTTGAAGGTCTTATAAGGGAGGAGATGATGTTTGAAGGTCTTATAAGACCTCAGTGATGATGTTTTGAAGGTCTTATAAGGGAGGGATGATGTTTGAAGGTCTTATAAGGGAGGGATGATGTTTGAAGGTCTTATAATGGAGGGGAGGGATGATGTTTGAAGGTCTTATAAGGGAGTGATGCTTTTTTTGAAGGTCTTATAAGGGAGGGATGATGTTTGAAGGTCTTATAAGGGAGGGATGATGTTTGAAGGTCTTATAATGGAAGGGCTCCACTGTAACGACACCCCGTCCCGCATAGGCCACGTTCTCGCTACGCCCTCCAAGACCAGCCAGAACGTGACTAATCGTGGCGTGGTCGCCACCTAGCGTACTACAGTAGTGGGGTCGTGATAGGAGCGTGGAGAGAGCGTGGTAGGCCGCGTTCTCGTTACGAGCATTTTGAACATGCTCACACAACACACACGCATCGAGACGTCCTGGTGGGAAAAGAAGCGTTGCGCGGGATCGTAGTGAGAACGGGGAGAACGTAGCGACCGCGTGGTGAGTGCGTGGACAGCCAAAATAGTGGCAGAGTTCTGAGAACGTAGCGGGCACGTGGTGAGTGCGTGGACAGCTGAAATAGTGGCAGAGCACTGAGAACGTAGCGGCAGCGTGGTGAGTGCGTGGACAGCTGAAATAGTGGCAGAGTACTGAGAACGTAGCGGCAGCGTGGTGAGTGCGTGGACAACTGAAATAGTGGCAGAGCACTGAGAACGTAGCGGCAGCGTGGAGAGTGCGTGGACAGCTGAAATAGTGGCAGAGTACTGAGAACGTAGTGGCAGCGTGGTGAGTGCGTGGACAGCTGAAATAGTGGCAGAGCACTAAGAACGTAGCGACAGCGTGGTGAGTGCGTGGACAGCTGAAATAGTGGCAGAGCACTGAGAACGTAGCGGCAGCGTGGAGAGTGCGTGGACAGCTGAAATAGTGGCAGAGTACTGAGAACGTAGCGACAGCGTGGTGAGTGCGTGGACAGCTGAAATAGTGGCAGAGTACTGAGAACGTAGCGACAGCGTGGTGAGCGCGTGGACATCCCGAAATATTGGCAGAGTACTGAGAACGTAGCGGCAGCGTGGTGAGTGCGTGGACAGCTGAAATAGTGGCAGAGTACTGAGAACGTAGCGGCAGCGTGGTGAGCGCGTGGACAGCCGAAATAGTGGCAGAGTACTGAGAACGTAGCGACAAGCGTGTGTGAAGCGCGTGGACAGCCGAAAATAGTGGCAGAGTACTGAGAACGTTAGCGACAGAGTGGTGAGTGCGTGGAAAGCCGAAACAGTGGACAGGAGTACTGAGGCAACGCAGTGGCAGCGTGGTGAGTGGCGTGGACAGCCGAAGTAAGTAGGCTAGAGTACTCGAGAACGTTTCAAAGGGACACAAGTAACCAGTGTTTTCTGTCCTCACTACTCATATAAGGGAAGGGATGCTGTTGGAAAGGTCTATAAGGGAGGGATGATGGGGGGATGATGTCCTTCGAAGGTCTTATAACGGGAGGGATATGATGTTTGAAGGTATTATAAGGGAGGGATTGATGTTTGAAGGTCTTATAAGGGAGGCTCACCTGTAACGACACCCCGCACTCCCGCACCAAGGCTCTGCTCATCATATGGGATAAAGAGGACCGGATGTTATTCTTACCCTGTACAGCAGCTCTTTGGTGATGTCAAGGAAATATATGTTCACGTACCTCTTGGACTTCCCCGATTCTCTCCTTCTTATCTTAAAAACAAAAAAGTACATATCTCCCCGGCGCACATAGTAGTAGTGAGGTCGTGGTTTGCAGTCACTATTGTAGCGGAATGATTGTAAATTAATCCATAAAACTAAAGGTTACAGTATATATTTTTAACGGATTTGGTAGAATAAATCATAAATATTGGGGAGGATTTCCTCTACGACCTCGCCACGCTTTCTATACGTTTAACGCGCAGTGGGAACGTAGTGGGGTATTCATCATGTGTGATGGGGGCCTTAGGGGTGGGGTTGAGGTTGAGGGTAATGTCCTGGTGGGGGTCACTGACCTACCGTCATCACCACCCCCACCACCACCGCTCCACTACCACCCGTTTAATCTTTGAAATGTGGAGGGGTGGATGGGTGGATGGGTGGTCGAGTGGATCTTGCTCGATTCTTAGATCTTTTTAATCTTTCTCTTTGTCAGGGGTCTTTTGTATCTGGTGATATGATCCGCACTTGTAGTGTATGACTGATACTGTGGTGGGTGAGAGAGAGAGGGTGAGGGATGAGAGAAAGAGAGAGAGAGAGTTGGGGGGGGGGAGAGGAAGAGAGAGAGGAGAGAGAAGAGAAGAGGGGGGGGGGTAGTGGTTTTCCGCTCCCGTTCTTTCTTTTCTCTCGAGGTTGTTCTCCTTCTCTCTGTCTCTCTGTCTCTCTGTCTCTGTCTCTTTTTTTCTCTCTCTGTCTGTCTGTCTGTCTTGTCTCTCTCTCTCTCTCTCTCTCTCTCTCTCTCTCTCTCTCGCTCCTCCTCTCTCATCTCAGGAAGTCCTCCCAATCTCTCTCCCATCTATCCTCTCCTTCTCTCTCTCGTCCGCTCCTCTCTCTCTCTCCTCTTTCGCTCTTTGGCTTCGCTTAATATATTTATCTTGTAATATAAATGTTTTTCAGTGTTCATGCTCTCTCTCTCTCTTTCTCTCATCTCCCGCTCGTCCCTCCCTCCCCCTCATCTACATCCATCTCCCCAAAAAAACATCGGCCTCTCTCTCGTCTCTCCTCAACACTCGTCTCTCTCTCACCTCTCTCACCTCTCTATCATCTCTCCTCTCTCTCTCTCTACTCTCGCTCCATCTCCCTCCTCTCTCTCCTCTCTCTCCAGGGCTGGTTTTGAAAAAAAAAGCTGTACTTGCTTTCTCATGTTCCTGGTTAATAAATTTCGTTTTCGTTTTTCGTCTCTCTCTCTTCTCTCTCTCTCTCAACTCCCCGGTCGTCCAATGGCTTCCATCTCTCTCTCAATCTCTCTCTCCCTCGACTCGTCTCGGCTATCTCTTCTCTATCCTCCCTTTCTCTCTCTCCTCTCTTCTCCTCTTCTCTCGTCTCTCTCATCCGTCCCCTCCCTCCCCCCCCCCCTCTCTCTCTCGTCATTCTCTCTCTCCTCCCCTCTCCTCTCTCTACGTCTCTCTCTCTCTTCTCTCTCTCCTCCCCTCCTCTCGTCTCTCATCTCTCTCTCTTTTAATGTTTGGGACAGAAGGTGAGGATAGTTAGAAAGTTAGGCTTCGTGACGTGTGTGTTGTGTGTGGTGTGTGGGTGTGTGTGTGTGTGTGTGTGGTGGTGTGTGTGTGTGTGTGTGTGTGTGTTTGTGGTTGTATGGGGCGGAGGGAAAAGAGTGGCAGTGGGGTATGTGTGGGTGGGTGGGGGGGGTCCTGTCTGAGAATTGATACGTCATGTCACGATGATACCACGCTTAGGCATCTCTATTAGGATCACGCATCTATTAGTACTGGAAGGGAGCTATCTAGCATTGGGTGTCAGTCAGCGATATCCCCATAAGCACCGTCATTTGGCGAACATGCCAAAAGCGCGAATGCTTTCTGTATGCATAATGCGCGAATGGTTTTGATAGTCCAAAAAAAACAAGCGGCGAACGCCCTTTCTTAATGTCGATAGTCAAAAAGTTCACAACAATGGCGATATTAGACATTAGATTAAAAACAATCAATGAATTAAATGTGTTGTGTGTTGTGTGTGTGTGTGTGTGTGGTGTGTGTGTGTGTGTGTGTTGTGTGTCCCGTTTGTTTTGTGCTTCGATCTCTGTTCTTTCTGTCTCTCTCCCTTCTCTCTATGTGGGATAGTCGCGCTAAAATTGATTGTATGCTTCATGTTCGTGTCAAATTGTATGGAGAAAAAATAGCGCAAATTGACCGATTCGCGCTATTTTGACCAAACACATCCCATCCCCAGGGGTGGCGAAGGTGCGGGAACAAATAAAGGTCTGGAGGTGGGGTAGATGGGAGAGGGGGGGGGGGGGGAGGGGGGTAACAATATATTGATAATACACCACGTCTCTATGTGTCACCCAATTTTCGTCTATGATATTTAGTGTAGTGTCCCTGTCTCTAATGTGTCCCCTTCTCTCTAATATGTCCCCTCTTCTATTATGTTGGGGGCCCGTCATACACGTATTCGTCGTATGTGACACATAAACTGAAGCCCCGAAGATCTCTGTCACAAAATGTCACTATTTATCCCCATCGGCAAACACAGTGAGTTGTAAGTCACTATATGAATGGCCTAACACCGTGTTGCCATGAGAAAATAAGATATTTTGTGAGTAGGGGAAAGACGGAGTAACAAGCCCATGGGCGGGTAAGAAGCCATGGCGAATTATCCTCATGAAATGAAGGTAATTTTTAGTCACAATTGCAATTTGCCAGCATGAGACGATTAGTTAATGTTTTAGGCATTCGTCTCATGGTCAAAATTTGACTGAATTGCTTTATTTACATGAGATACTTGGAATGGGCTTCTTACCCGCCTGCTGGGCTTTTTTTTACCCCGTTCTTCCCCTAGATGTTGCGTGTAAACCCTAATTCAAGAACACTGAACCTAAATCTGAGAACCTTTATCCCTGTCGCTATAACCTAACCCGAAACAATAACCACAAATCACATATCCCAGGCATGGGGAATTGTCCAGTCTTTGGCTGATTTAGCTTTTTTGAGATGGTCCTCTCCTTTCAGTCTTTTTTTTTTTGCAAGTTTCAGCTTTTTTTTGATGGTCCAGAGGACATTTAGGAGATAAGAAAAAATAGAATCCCATGAAGTAAAACGTTTAAGTTATTGGTTATCAATGAATGCAAAAATGACCTTAGTTATATCAGTCTTTAAGAATCTCTGATACTGGCTTTTAAAAGGCTTACATAACAGAAGAAGCTTCATTTCTGGGGCTGTATCCCACACACTCGGTTTTCAATTTTTTTATTTTTTAATTCCTTGTTTCCTATGCCTGATTCCAGACCAAATTTTTCAGAGTCTTTTTTTTTGTCTTTTTCTCTAATTCCACGATGCCTGTCATCCGTAACCCTACAGGGCCTTAGCAAAACACTGCATACAATTCGATCACTACGACCGATTTTTGACATATTTGTTAGGCTGATTCACCGTGAAATTCCTATCTAGATAAAGCCTAACCGTCGAAATAACTGCGATTGAAATCCTACTATCTTACGACCAGAAAGATAAGCCCAGAAAGACAATCATCGTCGAATACTCACGAACTCAGTACAACGCACCCAGCGCATAACAAAACTGAATGTATTCTTTTAACATTAAGTTCATTGAAAAATCATAACAACCCTTTCACCGCCAGCCATATTTTCGGCAAAAAGTTTCCATTAAGTTTACCTGGGTAGATAACAAATCCCTCTGCATTATTTGGGGATTCTTCTGACATATATAAAATAAGGTCTATCCTTACTTCCTAAGCTCACACAATATGGTTTTGGATAATATAATTAAGACCCCCAGTTTTGATGCCTTTTCAGTGACACAGGTGTTTGATCCAACTTCACTGTGGTGCTAAAATGCTAACTTTGGCGGTGAAAGGGTTAATCAGAAACGAGTTTCAGTTTCAGTCAACAAAATGCCACCTTTCCGTTCCCCCCTCCTCCTGAAAAGTCACACCCAGATCAATGCACTTTGGAACAGTCAGTAATGTGGGGGTTTTGTGTGTGTTTTCTGTCTGTCCCAGGATATCTCCTCCCCGAACCTACCGCTAAACCGAATCGCTATCAAATGTTGTGTGGTGATGTGGGTCACCATGAGAGGAAGGCATCAGCGGCTCAAACAAATTCAGTAATGTGTACTGAACTGTTCCAAAGTGCATCTATTCTGGTTGGTGACTTTTTCAAGAGATGTGGAAGTTGTTGAAAGGGGCATTTTGTTACTGAACTCGTTTTGATTAACCATTTTACCGCCAAAGTCGCATTTTAAGCAACCACAGTGGCTTACCACCTGTATCAACTAAAAGGCGTCAATTTGGGTCTATTATCCAAAGACCTACTGTTTTCTTATAGGTTTGGGAAGTAAGGAGGTCGACTTTATTTTTTATATCTGTCACGAGAATAATCCCCAATACCTGCAGATGGATTTTTGTTCTCTACTTCCAGGTGAATTCAATGGGCATTTTTTTTTGTGGCTGAAATATATGGCTGGCGGGTTGAAGGGTTTGATGATTTTTTTGGGAATGACTTATGTTAAAAAGACTAATTCAGTTTTGGCTATGATCTGGGTGCGTTTGAATTGAGTTCGTGAGTTTTCGGAGATGATTGTCCTTTTTCTGGGCCTTCACTTACTTTTGTGAACAGGGGGGGCTAGTGTTCTTGTGGTGACTATTAGGTATAGATAGATCCCCCCACCTTACACCCGAATCTGATCAAATATCGTATTTCCTTGTAAAGACATATTTTGTTTTGAATTCCCGTAGAAGGTCTACTTAGAATGAGTGAGCGGAAAATAGCCAGAGTTATTTCAGACTGAATATTTCACTGAATCATGACTCACATGACTCACAGGCCTGCGTGTCGTTCACAACCGTATCGTATTGGTGGTCAAAATCGTAGCAGTGGTGGGCTGGCCCCTTAAAGACGCACCCCCCCCCCCCCCAGACGCACCCCCCCCCGCCCCCCCCGCCCCCCCCTCCCCCCCCCCCCCTCCCCCCCCCCCGCGTCCACGGGTCACATTCCCTCTTAGTATGCTTGGAGATTTTTTAAAGGGCAAAAGAAAGCGATTTAAATGCTACCAACGTTTTTTTTAGATGATTTTGACCCAAAAAAACAGATGCTTGTGGCAAAAGAAAAGAACCATCTAACCCTAACCCTATCCCTAAAACCCTAACCACAGAAAGAAAGAGAACACGAAATAGAGCCGGAGGAGGGTGTAAATCGACATATCTGCCGAGAAATCGATGTACAAAAGCCATGCACTTATCCTATTTTTTGGCTGGAATCATTCCTTTTTGTTGGGTACTGATACCTTTGAAGTGCTTTTTTTTAAGATTCCTTATTCCACTATGAATAGAGAAAACGCGTGAAAACCGTTGATTTTTGACACGTGACAGTGCGGGGTCTTTAAGGACGCTGCTACACGGCATACTATTCGACTGTCAATGCGATGCGATTGTGGACTATGTGAGTCATGTTCTCATGAATTTCGTGTATTGGGTGTAACTTTGATGTAATGGGCGAACAGTCGTAGATTTATGTTTAGAGAGAACCTTTAATCACTTGTGAAACCTATCTTTGCTTAATGAAAACCTTCGGGGACTTTCCTGGAATTTCATACCTCCAGGAATCGTCCACACGATTTTATTAGTTATTGATGTCCCATATGTGCCTGTATTCCGGCCGGAGGACCTTTCAAAACGAACTCTCAATCATTATTTCTTAGACAGAAGTATTTGCGCGTGAATCAAGACTCACAGGGGCAACCGTCACAGTCGCGTCGTATTGGGGTCAAAATCGCACGCAGTGTGGCTTAGGCCTAACCTTCAGGGCCATCCAACACGTCCATAGAACGCACGACTGTGCGATACGATTCGATCACGTGGTTCTCCCAAAACAACATGGGATTCGCGCTTCGAAGATCACGTGATCGACATCGCAATCTGTACAGGCGGACCGCTTTTTAGCTGACGTGTGGCTAGCCCTTAGCCCTATCCCCATTCCCTATAACAGACAGACTCAGACAGCGAGACACGGGGCTCAACTGAGAGACGGGGAACCGGAGACGAAATTTTGAAATTTAACGGTCCCTTCATTACATTCAATGCAAACTTTATTCATCCTTGTGTGGACCATTAATTGTGCGATCGACACGCTCGCGATAAACAAACAATACTAGAAAAACATTCCAGATGACATAAATCGAAACACCACAGTTTAAAACAAATAGATGCATATAGCATCGTCAAAGGGAATTAAGTAACAGAGGGAGAGATTTGATTAGACATGATGTGAAAAACAATGAAGAACGGCACTCCAATATAAAACTACGAATATGTACCTACAAGGGGAGAATAATATGAACCATGAAGAATTAATTACTGAAGTTACAAAGGTCAGCAGTGCCGAGGTCACATCTCATTAATATGGACAAATTGGTTGACTATAACTGTGGGGGTAGAGCGTGGACCCATTAGAGTGGGGACATAGTATAGAGACTCGGGGGGGGTGGGGGGGGGGGGGGGGGGGGGGGGGGGGGGGGAAAAGGGAGGACAGAGGGGGGGGAGGAGTGGGGGAGGAGGGGGGGCAACAACGATATATACCATGGGGGTGAGAAGAAAGGATGAATAGCGGCTGATGGTAGGTCCTCTTGGAAGATGAGCGTGGAGACGGGGTGAGACGCATGTTTTTTAATAAAATAAAATAAAATAAAAGGAAATGAAACAAACAAGAACGTCATTTCCAAACCAAGCGCTTTTCAATGTCTGCTACTGAAAGAACACACCCTTCTTTCGATATCATGATATATATAAAGATAAGAGATAAGTCTTTTCCATCACTTTAGCCTAATTCCACTCGCGCGCGCAGTACGCACGCACACGTGCGCGCGCACACTCAAGGTAGGTAAGATGAGGAAGAAAGAAACAAATAGCGGAGAAGAGACAGAGGACAGACATAACCACGGACAGACAGACAAATAGCGAGGAAGAGACAGAGAGGACGGACAAAACCAAGGACGAGACAGACAATAGCGAGGAAGAGACAGAGAGACCAAGACAAACCAAGGACGACAGACCAAATAGCGAAGAAGAGGACAGAGAGAACAGAAGACAAAACCACGGACAGACGACACATAGCGAGGAAGAGCAGAGAGACAGACAAAACCAAGGACAGACAGAACATAGGACGAGGAAGACACAGAGAGACAAAAACCAAGGCAGACAGACAAAATAGCGAGGAGGACAGACAGACAGACAAAAACACGACAGACAGACAAATAGCGAAGAAGAGACAGCCAGACAAAACACACGGACAACAGACAAATAGCGAGGAAAGACAAGACAGACAGACAAGAACCACGGACGGACAGACCAATAGCGAGGAATGAGACAGAAGCAGACAAACCACGGACAGACAGAACATAGGCCGAGGAAGAGACAGACAGACAGACAAAACCACGACAGAGACAGCCACATACGGGAAGAGAGAGCGACAACAGACAACCACGGACAGAAGAAAGGAAAGAAACGACAAATAGCGAGGAACAGCAGCAGACAGAAGACATACAAACCACGGACAGACAGAGACAAATAAATAGAGCGAGACGAGACGAACAGACAAACCAATGACAGACAGACCCTAAATAGCTAGGAAGAGGAACGGCGACAACAAACTAACGGACAGACACAAATAGCAGGAAGAGACATAGAGGACAGACAAAACTATACGGACAGACCACAAATAGGGAGGAGAGAATAGATTACAAAACTAACGGATCAGACACAATATAGGGAGTACGAGACATCGAGACAGACAATAAATACAGACAGACACAAATAGGGAGGCAAGAACTAGACAGACAAAACTACGGAACAGACACAAAATAGGAGGAAGAGGACATAGCACAGACAAACTAGCGGCGGACAGACACAATTAGGGAGAAGAGACGATAGAGACAGACAAACCACGACAGACACAATAGGGAGGAAGAGACATAGTGAGACAGACAAAACAGAAACAGAAGACGACAAATAGGGAGGAGAGAATAGAGACGGACAAAACCCGGACAGACACAAATAGGGAGGAAGAGACATAAGACAAAACCCATGGACGGACACAATAGGTAGTAGAGCCATAGAGACGGAAAAACCACTAACAGACAACAAATGGGAGGAGAGACTAGAGACCGACAAACCACGAACAGACCAATAGGGATGAAGAGACATAGAGGACAAAACCATGGACATACACAAATAGGGAGGAAGAGAAGAGACATAGAGACAGACAAACCAGAACAGACATTACAAATAGGGAGGAAGAGACATAGAGACAAAATCCATGTACAGACACAATAAGGGAGGAAAGAGACATAGAGACACAGAGACACAACCAACGAACAGGAACACAAATAGGGCGGAAGAGACATAGAGACACAACCCTGGACAGACCAAATAGGGAGGAAAGAGACATAGAGACAGACAAAACCACGAACAGACAACAATAGGTAGGGGAAAAGAGACTAGAGACAAAACCATGGACAACAGACATACAAATGGAGGAAGAGACATCTAGACAAACCATGGAACAGACACAATAGGGAGGAAGAGCATAGAGACAACAAACACGAACAGACCCACAAATAGGGAGGAAGAGACATAGAGACAAAACATGGCAGACCCAAAATGGAGGAATAGACATAGAGACAAAACCCCATGGACAGACACAAATAGGGAGGAAGAGACATAGAGACAGAACAAAACCGAAGGACAGACGACCAATAGCGAAAAGAGACAGAGAGACAGAAAAACCACGGACAGACAGACAAATAGCGAGGAAGATAACAGAGAGCAGACAAACCAGGAACAGAAGACAGGACAATAGCGAGGAAGAGACAGAGAGACAGACAAAACCAAGGAAAACGACACAATAGCGAGGAAGAGACAGAACAGAAGACAAAACCCACGGACAGACAGAACAAATAGCGAGTGAAGAGGACAGACAGACAGAACAAAACCCCGGACAGACAGACAATAGCGGGAAGAGATACGACGACAGACAAAACCACGACCATGACCGACAAATAGCGAGGAAGAGACAGAGGAGACAGGACAAACCACGGACAACAGACAATAGGCGAGGAAGAACAGACAGACCGAGACAAAACATCACGGACAGACAGACAATAGCGAGGAAGAGACAGCAAGAACAGACAACAACGGACATCAGAGACAAATAGCGAGAAGAGACAGACAGACAGACAAAACCACGGACAGACAGACAAAGAGCGAGGACTAGACAGACAGACAAACCCAAGGACGACAGGACAAAATAAGCTAGAAGAGACAGAGAGACCAGAACAAAACTACGACAAGACACAAATATCGAGGAAGAGACATAGAGACAGAGACAAAACTAAACTACGGACCAGACACAAATAGGGGGAAGAGACAATAGTGAGAACAAACTAACGGACAGACACAAATTAGGGGGGAGGAAGAGACTAGAGACAGACAAAACTTACAGACGACACAAATAGGGAGGAAGAGACATATAGAGACGACAAAACTAATACTGACAGACAAAAAGTGAGGAAGAGACCATAGAGGACAGAAGCACAAAACTATAACGGCCAGGACACAATTATGGAGGAAGAGACATAGAGACAGACCAAACCACGAACAGACACAATAGGGAGGAAGAGACATACGAGACAGACAAAACCACGAACAGCAGACCCAAATAGGGAGGAACGAGAACATAGGAGACTAGACAACAAAACCACGGACAGACACAAATAGGGGAGGAAGAAGACATAAGAGACACAACCAATGGACAGACACAAATAGGAGGAGAGACTAGAGAACAGACAAAACCACGAACAAGACACAATAGGAAGGAAGAGACATAGAGACAGACAAACTAAACCGGTGAAAAAAAAACCCAGACACAAATAGGGAGGAGAGACAGACATAGCAGACAAACCACGAAAGACACACAAAATAGCGAGAAGAGAAAGAGACAGAGACAGACAGACCCACAGACAGACAGACAGACAGGGGAGACGGGGCGTACACATGGTGGGAATCAATAGGACTGTCAACTCATTCACGGCCCCATTGTCCCACCCACCTCGTCCGTGCCCCACCCCCCCCACCCCTTACGAGCCACGTCAGTAGACCCTTCAAAGCCCTCTCTCCCACCTCCTTGACCTGACACTTTATTGCTTCCTTTCTTACGTTAGCCTCTCCTCTCTCCGCCCCGCGCCCCCTCCGCCCCCCCCCCACCCCCCCCCCCTCCCAACCCCCCCCCCCCCTCGTACCCTTCATAGTTTTTCAAACAATCATTGTTTTCAATTCCCCCCGTGGGATACCGGGGAGGGGGGAGGGGGAGTGTCTTCCCCCCAACGTCCCCCACCTTCTGGAAGGTTCTGTTGCTTGTTAACTTCCTCTAATCTGCCACTCTCTTTGACTCTGCCTTTTCCTTTCCCTTTGCGTTCTGTTGCCGTGCTCTCTTTTCTGACTTATTGGCTCCCCATTCTCCCGCCTTTTAAAAAAAAACCCAATCTTCAAAATGTTTCTCCTCTGAGCTGGCTCCTCCGAATCGGAATGTGATCGGCTGTGCGCTGGGAACGGGGAACCAGTGAAAAAAACTGAAACGGCGACACATAATGTACTTTACACCACATTAATGGCCAAATGGCCTGGAACGCAGAAGAAGAAGAAGTTTTCAGGGGTGCTGCTGGTTGTAACGTGGCTATGGTGTATTTGTCTATATTACATGTTTGTTCTTTAACGTGGTCACATGGTCACAGTCCTGATGACGACCACCAGGGGCACGATACCACAAGTAGGAACAACGGGACTATACAACAACTGAAGAAACTAAAACCATATCTTTTTAACACCTTTCACCGCCGAAAGTCTCATTTAGCACCAGTGATTCACACTTATGCACTATACGGCATCAATGGGTGGGTAACTATTATCAAAACCCTATTGTCTTAGTTTGGGACGTAAGGATGACCTTTTTGTTTGTGGCTCCAGCCACAACCTATACTCCTATACTCACTTTGTCGGCTTTGTCGTCTGTCTTGTCTCGGGTCAAATTGTCGCACTTCCAATCGAGGCTACACTTCAAATTGAGGCCGCTCTTTAAAATGATGTATTTTTAAAAGCGTACAAAATAATAACATACGTATAACAAAAGACACTAACAACAACAGACACGGACGAGTATGATGGCGCGTAGTGCTTCTTTTCTATGAGATAGTAGAATTACCAGTTTTTAAATGTTTTCTCGAGATGGGGG
>CM065691.1:34865399-34867899 GCA_017654935.2 Phymorhynchus buccinoides
GCCAGAGGGCAGTCAATGCACTAGGGGCTTATCACGCGATTTTCTTACTTGGGCGTAGTGAGAGAGAGAGTGATGGTAGGACCACTCACTGTCTCTCTCTCTCTCTCTTTATCCCCAACTAATAATATAGAGAGGATTAGCCCCACACGAGCGTCATGCCCTCTGGCGTGAGAAAAATCGCACTAAGTCTCTCATTAAACCAGGGAGTCGGCAATGTAATGAGATTCATACACATGTTTCGACAACGATTGTAATTGGCAGAGATGGCATGCTCATGTTCTAAATAGTGATCGATTTAATATGTACAGAACCTCATGAAGTAAAACCGTATCTTATGCTTAGTATGGATAAACACCTGAAGTTTATAACCACTCGAGTTAGGTTGGGTATTTCAGAGTTAGCTGTGCATTATTATCGTTATAGAGTGTCCACTAATGCTGAACTTATGTGTCCATTGTGCAAAGAGTGCACTGAAGATGAATTGCATTTTACTCTGCGTTGCCCTGCATTAAATGATATTCGACAAACATTTATCCCACAGAAATATATTCTTAATCCATGTGCGTTTAAATTAACATTGTTGTTAGCTTCAAAGAAAGAAAGTGATATTCGGAATCTTGCCCTTTTTATGTATAAAGCTTTCAAATTTAGAGACATTGCTATTTCATAGTCCTTCTTCTGCCATGTTCTGACTGGATGTTAACTGCCATCTGACTGAAGCCATTGTTATATGTAGCGACACTAGGATCATGTGTATTGATTATTGATGATGATTTGCATTCCTTTTTATATTATTTGATGGATTGCTAAATTTATTATGGCTTTTGATCTTTGTTTGTTCACTTCCCCTTCATAAGGGGCCTTGGTCTATTTGAATAGATTATTCGCATTCGCATTCGCAAAAAAAAAGAAAAAAAAGGGAAAAAAGGAACATCAAAACATCAAAGGCAGTTTAAATAAACAGTAAGGAGGAGGTTTTTGTTTTGTTTTTTCACACACACACACACACACACACACACACACACACACACACACACACACACACACACACACACACACACACACACACTCACGCACGCACGCACGCACACGCACGCACACGCACACGCACACACACAGAGAGAGAGAGAGAGAGAGAGAGAGAGAGAGAGAGAGAGAGAGAGAGAGAAAAGAGAAAGAGAGAGAGAGAGAGAGAGAGAGAGAGAGAGAGAGAGGAATGGGGGGAATTATTGTACAAGAGTATCATATGGAAACCAGTTTAGCTGGAATTTTTCCGATTTACCCGCTATTGTATGAATGTATCGTTCGGTAGCATACCTACATTTTAAGAAAACTAGAAACACTGTTACAAGTGGAACAGAACCATTCCACTTGCACTTGTAAATATAAAGCTTTCCCATCATCACAATGAAGTCAATGACTTTGTCCGAACAGACATTTTGCTGCACACCAAACAGAATACACTGCTCAGAAAATGTTAGGTTATCACAATTCGTGCATGCACTTTTCATCGTTCTTTCAAGATTTAACCAAAACGAAGAAGTAAATGAACTTCAATGTTATTGGTATTTTGGTATTTGGTATATTCTAGTCACAGGGACTTATCTCTGTGAAATTCGGGCTGCTCTCCCCCGTAGAGCGCGTCGCCGCAAGTGCAGCACCTACCCAATTTAATAAATTATTTGTTGTTGGGTGGGTTTTTTGGGGGGACACCGTGACTGGGTGAGGAGGGGGTGGGGGCGCACTTGGAAAACCTAGCTTTCAATTTGGCCATACCAGGCAGCGGGGTGTCTCCCTGCTCTTACCTACTTTCAACTGCCGTGGGATTTGTACGTGCATAAAGCGCACGGGTCAGACTAGCTTTAAGTCCCCATCCGAAGGACTCGACGTTCAGTTCGATTTTCCTGTCGAACTAGAAAGAAAGGGCGAGGCCGGGATTCGAACCCACGTTGCAGTCACTCATTACATTTGGCAGGCGAACGTCTTAACCACTGTGCCACCTTTCTCTCCATGTCAACCAATGATAAAAGCCATTGACATTGAGCAGTGGAGTACGACGCATAAGAAGACGGGGTAAAAAGCCCATGGGCGGGTAAGAAGCTCATGCCAATTATCTCATGAAATGAAGCAAATGTCAGTTACATTTTGGCCATGAGACGAGTGTTAATGTTTAGCATTCGTCTCATGGGCAAATTTGACCCGCCCATGGGCTATTTACCCCGTCTTCCCCTATGGTAGGTAAGTTGCGTAGTACTAGGCCCAGCGACTCCGTTTGATGGGACCCCCACTTCTAGTTCGTGACAGCTTACCACACACACACACAGGTGTGTGAACGGTGCGTAACCCGTGGGTGGTGACCTGGTGTAACGGTGTCACGCATGTCTGTGTCTGTCTGTCTGTCTGTCTGTCTCAGGCGTGCTTGCTGTAAATGAGTAAACGTTCCATGTCCAGGTGTTCAAGGCACGATTGGCATCCTTCTCATATTAGCCCCAGTGTATCT
>CM065691.1:34875399-34902899 GCA_017654935.2 Phymorhynchus buccinoides
AGCTGATGGTAGAGTAGTTTCCCCTGTTTGACCGATTGAATTAGGCAAGATCACTCCCACACACCATGAAATTACTCCCCTTAATTATTTCCGAACAATTCCTATTAAGCAATGTTCAAACAGGCGCAACTGAGCAATGTTCAAGCAGGCGCAACTGAGCAATGTTCAAACAGGCGCAACTGAGCAATGTTCAAACAGGCGCAACTGAGCAATGTTCAAACAGGCGCAATTGAGCAATGTTCATTCAAACAGGCGCAACTGAGCAATGTTCAAACAGGCGCAACTGAGCAATGTTCAAACAGGCGCAACTGAGCAATGTTCAAACAGGCGCAATTGAGCAATGTTCAGACAGGCGCAACTGAGCAATGTTCATTCAAACAGGCGCAAATGAGAAATGCTCAAGCAGGCGCAATTGAGCAATTTTCAAACGGGCGCAATGGAGCAATGTTCAAACAGACTCTGACAAAAACATGGTCCTTTTCTTCTGGTCGTGGTCGGCTGCTGTCAACTGAATGCTCTCTTCAGACACCCCTGTCATTCAACTTCCAAACGGGAAGAGTAGGCCTACATCTTCATTATTTTGTTCATTCACTCACTCATTCATTCGTTCGTTCATTCTTTCCTTCATTCAGCTATCCGGTGACACGAACTTAGTCAGGGGGAAAAAAAGAAAGAAGAGCCTCTGAAGGAGTGATGTTCTTCTTTCTCACTCTACATGAAGGTTGGCCGGATAAGAAAGATTAAAAGGAAGACGCATAATAGTTAGTGGTTATGATATGATGAGGGGTCTCTGAGGCCGAAGGAGTTGTCATACAGTGGAACCTCCCTTATAAGACTCCCCCCCCCCCCCCCCCCCCCACCCCACCCCCCCTCCCCCACACACACACACACACACACACACACATAAGACCTACTTCTTTGAGACATTGCCCTTCTTTGTAAATATTAAAATTACTTGCCTTATTAGACCTCATTTTGGAACGGACGAAATTCTGCTTGACGTCCTCCGGTCTAGAACAGACACATATGGGACATTAGTAGATATAAAAATGGTGGGAACGATCCTGGAGGCAATGCCCGGAAGCAGTGCAACACCAGGAAAGTCCCGAATTTTTAACAATACAGATACGTTTGTTGAAGGGAGGGATGATTTTTGAAGGTCTTATAAGGGAGGGATGATGTTTGAAGGTCTTATAAGGGAGGGATGATTTTTGAAGGTCTTATAAGGGAGGGATGATTTTTGAAGGTCTTATAAGGGAGGGATGATGTTTGAAGGTCTTATAAGGGAGGGATGATTTGTGAAGGTCTTATAAGGGAGGGATGATGTTTGAAGGGAGGATCTTATAAGGGGAGGGATGATGTTTGAAGGTCTTATAAGGGAGGGATGATGTTTGAAGGTCTTATAAGGGAGGGATGATGGGAGGGATTTGAAGGTCTTATAAGGGAGGGATGATTTTTGAAGGTCTTATAAGGGAGGGATGATTTTTTGAAGGTCTTATAAGGGAGGGATGATTTTTGAAGGTCTTATAAGGGAGGGATGATGTTTGAAGGTCTTTATAAGGGAGGGATGATTTTTGAAGGTCTTATAAGGGAGGGATGATTTTTGAAGGTCTTATAAGGGAGGGATGATTTTTGAAGGTCTTATAAGGGAGGGATGATGTTTTGAAGGTCTTATAAGGGAGGGATGATTTTTGAAGGTCTTATAAGGGAGGGATGATTTTTTGAAGGTCTTATAAGGGAGGGATGATTTTTGAAGGTCTTATAAGGGAGGATGATTTTTGAAGGTCTTATAAGGGAGGGATGATGTTTGAAGGTTCTTATAAGGGAGGGATGATTTTTTGAAGGTCTTATAAGGGAGGGATGATGTTTGAAGGTCTTATAAGGGAGGGATGATTTTTGAAGGTCTTATAAGGGAGGGATGATTTTTGAAGGTCTTATAAGGGAGGGATGATGTTTGAAGGTCTTATAAGGGAGGGATGATTTTTGAAGGTCTTATAAGGGAGGGATGATTTTTGAAGGTCTTATAAGGGAGGGATGATGTTTGAAGGTCTTATAAGGGAGGGATGATTTTTGAAGGTCTTATAAGGGAGGGATGATGTTTGAAGGTCTTATAAGGGAGGGATGATTTTTGAAGGTCTTATAAGGGAGGGAATGATGTTTGAAGGTCTTATAAGGGAGGGATGATTTTTGAAGGTCTTATAAGGGAGGGATGATTTTTGAAGGTCTTATAAGGGAGGGATGATTTTTGAAGGTCTTATAAGGGAGGGGATGATGTTTGAAGGTCTTATAAGGGAGGGATGATTTTTGAAGGTCTTATAAGGGAGGGATGATGTTTGAAGGTCTTATAAGGGAGGGATGATTTTTGAAGGTCTTATAAAGGAGGGATGATGTTTGAAGGTCTTATAAGGGAGGGATGATTTTTGAAGGTCTTATAAGGGAGGGATGATTTTTGAAGGTCTTATAAGGGAGGGATGATGTTTGAAGGTCTTATAAGGGAGGGATGATTTTTGAAGGTCTTATAAGGGAGGGATGATGTTTGAAGGTCTTATAAGGGAGGGATGATTTTTGAAGGTCTTATAAGGGAGGGATGATTTTTGAAGGTCTTATAAGGGAGGGATGATGTTTGAAGGTCTTATAAGGGAGGGATGATGTTTGAAGGTCTTATAAGGGGAGGATGATTTTTGAAGGTCTTAAAGGTCTTAAGGGAGGATGATTTTTTGAAGGTCTTATAAGGGAGGGATGATTTTGAAGGTCTTATAAGGGAGGGATGATGTTTTGAAGGTCTTATAAGGGAGGGATGATTTTTGAAGGTCTTATAAGGGAGGGATGATTTGTGAAGGTCTTATAAGGGAGGGATGATGTTTGAAGGTCTTATAAGGGAGGGATGATGTTTGAAGGTCTTATAAGGGAGGGATGATGTTTGAAGGTCTTATAAGGGAGGGATGATGTTTGAAGGTCTTATAAGGGAGGGATGATGTTTGAAGGTCTTATAAGGGAGGGATGATTTGTGAAGGTCTTAATAGGGAGGGATGATTTGTGAAGGTCTTATAAGGGAGGGATGATTTGTGAAGGTCTTATAAGGGAGGGATGATGTTTGAAGGTCTTATAAGGGAGGGATGATGTTTGAAGGTCTTATAAGGGAGGGATGATGTTTGAAGGTCTTATAATGGAGGCTCCACTGTAACGACACCCCGTCCCGCATAGGCCACGTTCTCGCTACGCCCTCCAAGACCAGCCAGAACGTGACTAATCGTGGCGTGGTCGCCACCTAGCGTACTACAGTAGTGGGGTCGTTATAGGAGCGTGGAGAGAGCGTGGTAGGCCGCGTTCTCGTTACGAGCATTTTGAACATGCTCACACAACACACACGCATCGAGACGTCCTGGTGGGAAAAGAAGCGTTGCGCGGGATCGTAGTGAGAACGGGGAGAACGTACATGGCAGCGTGGTGAGTGCGTGGACAGCCGAAAATAGTGGCAGAGCAGAGTACTGAGAACGTAGTGACAGCGTGGTGAGTGCGTGGACAGCCGAAATAGTGGCAGAGTACTGAGAACGTAGCGACAGCGTGGTGAGTGCGTGGACAGCCGAAATAGTGGCAGAGTACTGAGAACGTAGCGACAGCGTGGTGAGTGCGTGGACAGCCGAAGTAGTGGCAGAGTACTGAGAACGTTTCAAAGGGACATAACCAGTGTTTCTGTCCTCACTACTCATATAGGGAAAAGAGACCGGATGTTTATCTTCCCCTGTACAGTCTTTGGTGAGGTCAAGGAATATATGTTTCACGTCCTCTTGGACTTAAAAACAAAAAGTCCATATGGGACATAGTAGTAGTGAGGTCGTGGTTTGCAGTCACTATTGTAGCGGAATGATTGTAGATTAATCCCTAAAACTAAAGGTTACAGTATATAATTATTTTTAACGGATTTGGTAGAATAAATCATAAATATTGGGGAGGATTTCCTCTACGACCTCGCCACGCTTTCTATACGTTTAACGCGCAGTGGGAACGTAGTGGGGTATTCATCATGTGTGATGGGGGCCTTAGGGGTGGGGTTGAGGTTGAGGGTAATGTCCTGGTGGGGGTCACTGACCTACCGTCATCACCACCCCCACCACCACCGCTCCACTACCACCCGTTTAATCTTTGAAATGTGGAGGGGTGGATGGGTGGATGGGTGGTCGAGTGGATCTTGCTCGATTCTTAGATCTTTTTAATCTTTCTCTTTGTCAGGGGTCTTTTGTATCTGGTGATATGATCCGCACTTGTAGTGTATGACTGATACTGTGGGGTGAGAGAGAGAGAGAGAGAGAGAGAGAGAGAGAGAGAGAGAGAGAGAGAGAGAGAGAGAGAGAGAGAGAGAGAGAGAGGGAGGGGGAAAGGGACTGGAGGAGAGAGCGAGAGAGAGAAAGAGAGAGAGAGAGAGAGAGAGAGAGTGAGAGAGAGAGAGAGAGAGAGAGAGAGAGCATTTGAATATTGAAAAACAATTTTCAGAGCTTCTCTCTCTCTCTCTCTCTCTCTTTCTCTCTCTCTCTCCTCCATCTCTCTCTCTCTCTCTCTCTCTCTCACTCTCTCTCTCTCTCTTCTCCCTACTCTCTCTCTCTCTCTCTCTCTCTCTCTCCTCTCTCTCATCTCTCTCTCTCTCATCTCTCTCTCTCTCTCTCTCTCCAGGGCTGGTTTGAAAAAAGCATGTAACTTGCTTATCTCATGTTCCCTGGTTAAATACAATTTCGTTTTCGTTTTCGTCTCTCCCTCTCTCTCTCTCTCTCTCTCTCTCTCCTCTCTCTCTCTCTCTCCTCTCTCTCTCTCTCTCTCTCTCTCCTCTCTCTCTCTCTCTCTCTTTTTTAGATGGTTTGGACAGAAGGTGGAGGATAGTAGAAAGGTAGGGCCTAGTGACGTGTGTGTGTGTATGGGGGCGGGGGAAGGGGAAAAGAGTGGAAAGTGGGGTATGGGTGGGTGGGTGGGGGGTCCTGTCTGAAGAATGGAGACGTCCATGTCACGGATGATACCACGCATTAGCATCTCTATGAGGATCACCATCTTATTAGTAGCTGGAACTAGCTGGGTGTCAGTCAGCGATAGCCCCAGGGCAACCGTCAATTTGAGCGAACATTGACCAAAAATGCCAAAAGCGCGAATACTTTCTGTATGCATAATGCGCGAATGGTTTTGATAGTCCAAAAGCGCGAACCCCTTTCCGTGAATGTCTGATAGTCAAAAAGTTCACAACAATGGCGATATTAGACATTAGATTAAAAACAAATCAATGAATTAAAATGTGTGTGTGTGTGTGTGTGTGTGTGTGTGTGTGTGTGTGTGTGTGTGTGTGTGTGTGTGTGTGTGTGTGTGTGTTGTGTGTCCGTTTGTTTGTGCGTTCTATCTCTGTCTCTTTCTGTCTCTCTCTATGTAGGATAGTCGCGCAAATTGTATGCTTCATGTTCGTGCAAATTGTATGGAGAAAAAATAGCGCAAATTGACCTATTCGCGCTATTTGACAACTCCCAGCCCCAGGGGTGGCGAATGGTGAGGGAACAAATAAAGGTATGGAGGTGGGGTAGATGGGAGAGGGGGGGGAGGGGGGTACAATATAGTGATATACCCCCGTCTCTATGTGTCACCCATTTTCTCTATAATATTATGGTGTGTCCCTGTCTCTATGTGTCCCCTTCTCTATAACATGTTCCCCTCTTCTATTATGTTCCCGTCATACACGTATTCGTCCGTATGTGACACATAAACTAAGCCCGAAGATCTCTGTCACAAAATGTCACTATTTCCCCATGGCAACACAGTGAGTTGTAAGTCATATTATGAGTGGCCTAACACCGTGTTGCCATGAGGAAATAGAGATATTTTGTGAGTAGGGGAAGACGGAGTAAAAAGCCCATGGGCGGGTAAGAAGCCCATGCGAATTATCTCATGAAATGAAGGTAATTTTAGTCACAATTTGCCCATGAGACGAGTGTTAATGTTTAGCATTCGTCTCATGGTCAAATTTGACTGAAATTTGCTTTATTTCATGAGATAATTGGCATGGGCTTCTTACCCGCCCATGGGCTTTTTACCCCGTCTTCCCCTAATGTTAACGTGTAACCCTAATTCAAAACACTGAACCTAAATCTGAAAACCTTTATCCCTGTCGCTAACCCTAACCCGAAACACAAATCATATCCCAGGCATGGGAATTGTCAGTCTTTTGGCTGATTTCAGCTTTTTTGATGGTCCTCTTCAGTCTTTTTTTGCAAGTTTCAGCTTTTTTGATGGTCCAAGAGGACATTTATGAGATAAGAAAAAAGAAGCCCAATGAGTAAAACTTAAGTTATTGGTTATAAATGAATGCAAAATGACCTAATTATATCAGTCTTATCTCTGATACTGTTTTTAAGGCTTACATAACAGAAGAAGCTTCATTTCTGGGGGCTGTATCCCAACACACTCGGTTTTCATTTTTTATTTTTTTATTCCTTGTTCCTATGCCTGATTCCAGACCCAAATTTTCAGTCTTTTTTGTCTTCTCTAATTCCCATGCCTGTATCCGTAACCCTACAGGGCCAGCAACACTGCATACAATTCGATCACTACGATCCGATTTTGACATATTTGTGAGGCATGATTCACCGTGAAATTCTACCGTCGAAATAAATGCGATGAAATCCTACTACACTAGCGACCAAAAGTTAAGGCCCAGAAAGACAATCATCTCCGAAGACTCACGAACTCAGTAAAACGCACCCAGCTCATAACAAAACTGAATGTATTCTTTTAACATTAAGTTCATTGCAAAAAATCATTAACCCTTTCACCGCCAGCCATATTTCGGCAAAAAAGTTCCATTAAGTTTACCTGGGTAGAGAACAAAATCCATCTGCAGTATTGGGGATTCTTCTGACATATATAAAATAAGGTCTATCCTTACTTCCTAAAGCTAAGCACAATATGGTCTTTGGATAATAGACCCCAGTTTGATGCCTTTTCAGTGACACAGGTGTTGAATCACTGTGGTGCTAAAATGCGACTTTGGCGGTGAAAGGGTTAATCAGAACGAGTTCAGTCAACAAAATGCCCCTTTCCCCCTCCTCCTGAAAAGTCACACCCAGAATCAATGCACTTTGGAACAGTCAGTAATGTGGGGGTTTTGTGTGTGTTTTCTGTCTGTCCCAAGGATATCTCCCGAACCGCTTAACCGAATCGCTTCAAATGTTGTGTGGTGATGTGTCACCATGAGAGGAAGGCATCAGCGCCAAAACAAATTCAGTAATGTGTACTGACTGTTCCAAAGTGCATTGATTCTGGGTGTGACTTTTCAAGAGGAGGGGGAAGTTGTTGAAAGGGGCATTTTGTTGACTGAACTCGTTTTGATTAACCCTTTTACCGCCAAAGTCGCATTTTAGCACCACAGTGGCTTAACACCTGTATCAACTAAAAGGCGTCAAATTGGGGTCTATTATCCAAAGACTCTGTTGTCTTAGGTTTGGGAAGTAAGGATAGACTTTATTTTATATCTGTCACAGAAGAATCCCCAATACTGCAGATGGATTTTGTTCTCTATCCAGGTGAATTCAATGGCAATTTTTGGCTGAAATATGGCTGGCGGTGAAAGGGTTGATGATTTTTTGGAATGAACTTAATGTTAAAAGAATAAATTCAGTTTTGTTATGAGCTGGGTGCGTTTGATTGAGTTCGTGAGTTTTCGGAGATGATTGTCTTTCTGGGCCTTAACTTTTGGTCGCTAGTGTAGCTGTGGTGACTATTATGTATATAGTCCCCCCTTACACGAATCTGATCAAATATCTGTATTTCTTGTAACAGACATTTTGTTTGATTCCCGTATGAGGGTCTACTTGAGAATAGTGAGCGAAAATAGCAGAGTTATTTTCAGACGGAAGTATTTCACGTGAATCATGACTCACAGGCATCGTCACAACCGTATCGTATTGGGGTCAAATCGTATGCAGTGTGGCTGGCCCTTAAAGACGACCCCCCCCCCCCCCACGTCACGTGTCACATTCCCTCTTATGCTTGGAAGATTTTTTAAGGGCAGCGATTTAATGCTCCAAAGTTTTTTTTAGATGATTTTGACCCAAAAAACAGATGCTTGTGGCAAAAGAAAAGACCATCTAACCCTAACCCTAACCCTATCCCTAACCACAGAAAGAACCAAGAAATAGAGCAGGAGGGTGTAAATCGACATATCTGCCGAGAAATCGATGTACAAAGCCATGCACTTATACTATTGTTTGGCTGGAATCATTCCTTTTTGGGGTTGATACATTTGAAGTCTTTTTTTTAAGATTCCTTACTAGCTATGAAGAGAGAAAACGCGTGAAAACCGTGATTTTGACACGTGACGTGCGGGGTCTTTAAGGACCTGCTACACGGCATACGATTCGCTGTCAATGCGATGCGATTGTGACGATGTGAGTCATGATTCTCATGAAATTCGTGTATTGGGTGTACTTGAGTGTAATGGGCGAAAGTAGTAGAATTATGTTTAGACCTTTAATCACTTGTGAAACTATCTTGATTATTGAAAACCTTCGGGGACTTTCCTGGAATTTCAGTACCTCCAGGATCGTCCCACGATCTTTATAGTTATTGATGTCCCATATGTGCCTGTTCCAGGCCGGAGGACTTCAAACGAACTCTCATCATTATTTCTTAGACAGAAGTATTTCGCGTGAATCAAGACTCACAGGCACCGTCACAGTCGCGTCGTATTGGGGTCAAATCGCACGCAGTGTGGCTTAGGCCTTAAACCCTCAGGGGCCAGCCACACGTCCACTAGAATCGCACGACTGTGCGATACGATTCGATCACGTGGTCTCCAAGAACAAATGGGATTCGCGCTTCGAGATCACGTGATCGAATCGCATCGTACAGGCGTACGATTTTAGCTGACGTGTGGCTAGCCCTTAGCCCTACCCCTTCCCTAATACAGACACGGACTCACAGACACGGGGCTCACAGAGACGGGGACACGGACGAAATTTTGAAATTTAACGTCCTCTTCAATTCAATTCAATGCAACTTTATTCATCCTTGTGTGGACATTAAATTGTGCGATCACAGGCTCGATAAACAATACTAAAAACATTCAGATTACATAAATCGAAACACCACAGTTAAGACAATAAGATGCATATAGCATCGTCAAGGAATTAAGTAACAGAGGGAGAGAATTTGATTAGAATGATGTGAAAAACATGAAGAACGTACACTCATATAAAAACTACGAATATTTACCTACAAATATATGAACCAATTAAGATTAATACTAAGATTACAAGGCCAAGCCAGGGCCCGAAGGGCACATACTAATTAATATGGGACATTGTTGACTATAAATGTGGGGGTAGGCGTGGACACATAGAGTCGGGGACATAGTATAGAGACGGGGGGGGGGGGGGGGGGGGGGGAGGGGGGGAGGAGGGGGGGAGGAGGGGGGGCACAACGATATGATCCCAGGGGGGGTGAGAGAAGGATGAATAGCGCTGATGGTGGTCCTCTTGGAAGATGAGCGTGGAGACAGGGTGAGACCATGTTTATAATAAAATAAAATAAAATAAAAGGAAATGAAACAAACAAAAGAACGTCATTTCCAAACCAAGCTGCTTTTCATGTATGCTACTAAGAGCACACACCCTTCGATATCATGATATATATAAAGATAAGAGATAGTCTTTTTCACTTTAGGCCTAATTACACTCGCGCGCGCAGGTACGCACGCACGTGCGCGCGCACACACAAAAGGTAAAGATGAGGGAAGAAAGACAAATAGCGAGGAAGAGACAGAGAGACAGACAAAACCACGGACAGACAGACAAATAGCGAGGAAGAGACAGAGAGACAGACAAAACCAAGGACAGACAGACAAATAGCGAGGAAGAGACAGAGAGACAGACAAAACCAAGGACAGACAGACAAATAGCGAAGAAGAGACAGAGAGACAGACAAAACCACGGACAGACAGACAAATAGCGAGGAAGAGACAGAGAGACAGACAAAACCAAGGACAGACAGACAAATAGCGAGGAAGACACAGAGAGACAGACAAAACCAAGGACAGACAGACAAATAGCGAGGAAGAGACAGACAGACAGACAAAACCACGGACAGACAGACAAATAGCGAGGAAGAGACAGACAGACAAAACCACGGACAGACAGACAAATAGCGAGGAAGAGACAGACAGACAGACAAAACCACGGACAGACAGACAAATAGCGAGGAAGAGACAGAGAGACAGACAAAACCACGGACAGACAGACAAATAGCGAGGAAGAGACAGACAGACAGACAAAACCACGGACAGACAGACAAATAGCGAGGAAGAGACAGACAGACAGACAAAACCACGGACAGACAGACAAATAGCGAGGAAGAGACAGACAGACAGACAAAACCAAGGACAGACAGACAAATAGCGAGGAAGAGACAGAGAGACAGACAAAACCAAGGACAGACAGACAAATAGCTAGGAAGAGACAGAGAGACAGACAAAACTACGGACAGACACAAATATCGAGGAAGAGACATAGAGACAGACAAAACTACGGACAGACACAAATAGGGAGGAAGAGACATAGAGACAAAACTACGGACAGACACAAATAGGGAGGAAGAGACATAGAGACAGACAAAACTACAGACAGACACAAATAGGGAGGAAGAGACATAGAGACAGACAAAACTACGGACAGACACAAATAGGGAGGAAGAGACATAGAGACAGACAAAACTACGGACAGACACAATTAGGGAGGAAGAGACATAGAGACAGACAAAACCACGGACAGACACAAATAGGGAGGAAGAGACATAGAGACAGACAAAACCACGGACAGACACAAATAGGGAGGAAGAGACATAGAGACAGACAAAACCACGAACAGACACAAATAGGGAGGAAGAGACATAGAGACAAAACCATGGACAGACACAAATAGGGAGGAAGAGACATAGAGACAGACAAAACCACGAACAGACACAAATAGGGAGGAAGAGACATAGAGACAAAACCACGGACAGACACAAATAGGGAGGAAGAGACATAGAGACAAAACCATGGACAGACACAAATAGGGAGGAAGAGACATAGAGACAAAACCACGGACAGACACAAATAGGGAGGAAGAGACATAGAGACAAAACCATGGACAGACACAAATAGGGAGGAAGAGACATAGAGACAGACAAAACCACGGACAGACACAAATAGGGAGGAAGAGACATAGAGACAAAACCATGGACAGACACAAATAGGGAGGAAGAGACATAGAGACAGACAAAACCACGAACAGACACAAATAGGGAGGAAGAGACATAGAGACAAAACCATGGACAGACACAAATAGGGAGGAAGAGACATAGAGACAAAACCATGGACAGACACAAATAGGGAGGAAGAGACATAGAGACAGACAAAACCACGAACAGACACAAATAGGGAGGAAGAGACATAGAGACAAAACCATGGACAGACACAAATAGGGAGGAAGAGACATAGAGACAAAACCATGGACAGACACAAATAGGGAGGAAGAGACATAGAGACAGACAAAACCACGGACAGACAGACAAATAGCGAGGAAGAGACAGAGAGACAGACAAAACCACGGACAGACAGACAAATAGCGAGGAAGAGACAGAGAGACAGACAAAACCAAGGACAGACAGACAAATAGCGAGGAAGAGACAGAGAGACAGACAAAACCAAGGACAGACAGACAAATAGCGAGGAAGAGACAGACAGACAGACAAAACCACGGACAGACAGACAAATAGCGAGGAAGAGACAGAGAGACAGACAAAACCACGGACAGACAGACAAATAGCGAGGAAGAGACAGACAGACAGACAAAACCACGGACAGACAGACAAATAGCGAGGAAGAGACAGAGAGACAGACAAAACCACGGACAGACAGACAAATAGCGAGGAAGAGACAGACAGACAGACAAAACCACGGACAGACAGACAAATAGCGAGGAAGAGACAGAGAGACAGACAAAACCACGGACAGACAGACAAATAGCGAGGAAGAGACAGACAGACAGACAAAACCACGGACAGACAGACAAATAGCGAGGAAGAGACAGACAGACAAAACCAAGGACAGACAGACAAATAGCTAGGAAGAGACAGAGAGACAGACAAAACTACGGACAGACACAAATATCGAGGAAGAGACATAGAGACAGACAAAACTACGGACAGACACAAATAGGGAGGAAGAGACATAGAGACAAAACTACGGACAGACACAAATAGGGAGGAAGAGACATAGAGACAGACAAAACTACGGACAGACACAAATAGGGAGGAAGAGACATAGAGACAGACAAAACTACGGACAGACACAAATAGGGAGGAAGAGACATAGAGACAGACAAAACTACGGACAGACACAATTAGGGAGGAAGAGACATAGAGACAGACAAAACCACGAACAGACACAAATAGGGAGGAAGAGACATAGAGACAGACAAAACCACGAACAGACACAAATAGGGAGGAAGAGACATAGAGACAGACAAAACCACGGACAGACACAAATAGGGAGGAAGAGACATAGAGACAAAACCATGGACAGACACAAATAGGGAGGAAGAGACATAGAGACAGACAAAACCACGAACAGACACAAATAGGGAGGAAGAGACATAGAGACAGACAAAACTACGGACAGACACAAATAGGGAGGAAGAGACATAGAGACAAACCACGGACAGACACACAAATAGCGAGGAAGAGAAAGAGACAGAGACAGACAGACCCACAGACAGACAGACAGACAGGGGAGACGGACTACCAACATGGTGGGAATCATAGGACTGTCAACATCATTTCACGGCCCCTTGTCACCCACCTCTCCGTGCCCCCCCCCCCCCCCCTCACAGCACTCATTACCCCTCACCCCCCTCTCTCCCACCTCCTTGACCTGACCCTTTATTGCTATCATTTCTTACGTTAGCCTCTCCTCTCTCCCCCCGCCCCCCTCCCCCCCCCCCCCCCCCCCCCCCCCCCCTCGTACCCTTCATATTTTCAAACAATATTGTTTTCAAAGTCCCCCCCGTGGGGATACCGGGGAGGGGGGGGGGGTGTCTTCCCACCTTCCCCCACCTTCTGGAAGTTCTGTGCTTGTAACTTCCTCTAATCTGCCACTCTCTTTGACTCTGCCTTTTCCCTTTGCTTTCTGTTGCCTGCTCTCTTTCTGACTTATTGGCTCCCCATTCTCCTGCCTTTTAAAAAAACCCAAATCTTCCAAATAATGTTTCTCCTCTGAGCTGAGCTCCTCCGAAATCGGAATGTGTCGGCTGTGCGCTGCGGGGAGACCAGTGAAAACTGAAAAGCGGACACATACTGTACTTTACCCATTATGGCCATATGGCCTGGGAACGCAGAAGAAGAAGAAGTTTTCAGGGTGCTGCGTGGTTGTAACGTGGCTATGGTGTATTTCTATTAATTACATGTTTGATCTTAACGTGGTCACAGTCCTGATGACGACCACCAGGGGGCCGATGACCACAGTAGGAACGGGACTATAAAACAACTGAACAACTAAAACCTATCTTTTTAACCCTTTCACCGCCAAAGTCTCATTTTAGCACCACAGTGATTCAACACTTATGTCACTATAAGGCATCAAATTGGGGTATATTATCCAAAGACCCTATTGTCTTAGTTTTGGGAAGTAAGGATAGACCTTTTTGTTTGTGGCTCAAGCCACAAACCTATAACTCACTTTGTCGGTCGGTCGGTCTGTCTGTCTGTCGGTCGGTCCAAAATTGTCGCACTTCAAATCGAGGCTACACTTCAAATTGAGGCCGCTCTTTAAAATGATGTATTTTAAAAGCGTACAAAATAATAAACATACGTAATACAGACACTACAACAGACACGACGAGTATGCGGTGCTTCTTTCGATGAGTATAAGTAGGATACATAGTTTTAAATGTTTTCCAAAAGATATAAAAAGTTACGAAATGGTGCAGAGATAACATTCTGGTTTACAGATTAAAATGATTGAAAAGCCAGGGGAGGTGACTCATGATTGGAGTGGTAAAAATAGACCGCGTGCCACAAACTATTGCGATTTCGCGCTTGTTTTTATATCTGTCACAGAAGAATCCACAATACTGCAAATGGATTTTGTTCTCTATCCATGTAAATTTAATGGAAATGTTTGGTTGAAATATGGCTGGCGGCGAAAGGGTTAACAGCACCGATAGTAATGTCCCATATGTGTCCTGTGGACCGGGAGGACTGTAATTAGGCATAAACTTTCATTCAAACATATCTGATCAAACATAGATCTATAAAAAAAATTGTCTTTCTTTCTTATTTTTCTTTTTCTGCTTTGAAATGTTTCAGTTTTGCTGTTTTCTAAATTTCCCTTGTTGTCATATTGTTACCCCCTACCCCCTTTTCCTCTCCTTTTTTCATGTTCATTTTTTCCAACTTTCTTTCATTTGGTGTTGTTTTTATATTTTCGAGGGCATGGCGTAAAAAAACACACACGCTTATAATAACATTCGTAATCGTATTCGTATTTTTTCTTATTCCCTTTCCTTCTCTGTTTTCGTTTGTCGTTTCCCACGTCAGTCTGATGATTTTCATACAAATGTTAACAAACACCACACACAGCCAGTGGCAGTATCGGAAGTAAGCCTAGTAGTACCAGCAGCAGCAGCAGCAAACAATAGTCTAGCTACAACGATGTGGCATCATTAGGTATTAGGTATTAGGTACTTTATAGTCACAGAGGCGTATTTGTGAAATTCGGGTTGCTCCTACCTGGAGAGCGCATCGCAGCCAGAGGCGCGCCACCCATTTTTTTTTAAAAATTGCATGCGATTTTTGTGTGACTGATGAGGAAGGAAAGGGTTCGTGGTAAAGTTTGACCAAAATGACAACTTTTTTGTTGCCACTGGGATTAACGTGTGCTAAGTGCACGGGCACACGGGACCTCGGTTTATCGTCTCATCCGAAAGACTCCACGTTCAGACCGTAAGGCCTGGCGCAGAGTGAGAGGGAAAATTCCCCTGCACCCAGGTTCGAACTCGGGTTTACTTGATACGAGGCGAACGCGATACCTCTGTGCCACTCATCATCCCGGCAACAACCGACCAAAGCAGCAACGATATCAGCAACAGCAACAGCAACAGCAACACCAACAGCAACTCAACAATTCCAATAATACATAATTACTTCTTCTTCTTCGGCGATCCCAGGTCATGCTTAAATCTCCAATCCTGTGGTGAGAGCGAAGTCTGTCGTCTTTTTCAGCACCTCTGTGGGTCCCCACAGCTTCTGTTGGAGCTCCATCCCTTCCGGCCAGGTTTGACATCTGATGTCATGGTAAGTGGGGCACTCTTGGAGGATGTGCTCTGGGGATTGGATTCCAGTGCCACAGGGGCACTCACTTGTGTGTGTCAGGTTGATCCCGTGAAGGTGTCACAGGAGTCGGCAGTGTCCCGTTCTCAATCTGAACAGTAACACCTGTTGTTGACAATACATATTGCTAATTTAGTACATTTTCGACCGTGGGAGTTGGTTTGTATGGGAAAAACCTGGAGGGGAAAAGCTAATCCCACCAGATGTTTCGCCATTTTGTCAGAAAAGGGGGAGGTCAGACTTTAATTCATGGGTTGACTGTATGGATCGGGCTGGTGTCTTTGATAGTTATCTTTTCCTTCCGATCTATGACGTCAATAAGGCGGAAGCTGAAGGGGGGTGGGGTGGAGGAGGGATGTGGGAGGAAACGAAGACTGATTTTAAGTTATGATAAGTCAGAGTTGTTTTTTTCTTGGTTGTTGTTGTTGTTGTTAGTTCCCGAGCGAAGCTTTGGGAAGTATTGTTTTTGTTTCTGTTTCGTCCGTCCGTCCGGCCGCGTTTTCTAGAAAACCGTTCACTCTATTTCAATCAATTTTGGCGTACAAGTTTTAAAGGATTTAGCTATCGACTGATTGCTTTAATTGTATTTCAAGGTCAAGGTCATGCTGATTAAGGAGTTCAACCCCCAAACTCTTAATCGCTAATATCTTGCGATGAGTTACGTGTATTTCAATGAGGTGGTTTTCTTCTCAATGTTTTCTGATGAAAGGGCTATAATATTATAATCACGAATTTGTCTGTGCGCTCGTTCGCGCGTGCGTGCGAATCACGGGGTTCGAACCCCAAGGCTGTGTCTCAAGAACTGTTGCATGGAGTCGCTTCAAATTTACTGTGGTGGTGCATCACGGTACACAAAAGGTCCCATGCAAACACAATAACCATGCTGACCGTGACCTCGAAGTTTGACCTTGAAAACATACATTTCTTCTTGTGGCCATATATTTGACACCGTTGAACTTACAGTGTTCAAATTTGGCATGCAGATGCATTGGCGTATGGTAATTCCGAATATTTAGTACACGGAAGGTCAGGGTCAAGGTCACAGCGGCTATAGTCTGCCGATAGGACCATCTGTAACCGGTCATTTACAGCTACACATGTTTGAGACATTTATTATTTATTAAGTGGTGGGTTTTTTTTAATTGCCCAGTTTCTTTTCTCTGGAGCGCAGATGCGTCATGCTGCTGTTATATGCCCAAGTTCAGCCGCTCGGAAACTTATCTGCCGCTCGGCAATACATTGCTATTTGCTTATTTGTAGAAAGAGGACATGGGGGGGGGGGCTGATTTGAGTCAAGGAAGGGGCCTATGAACCGTGAAAGATCGAGAAAGATGGATAAGTGATAGCTGATGGAGATCATAGGTACAATGTACCTTAGCTCAAACTATGGAATCAGACTTTAGTACTGTGCCAGCAATTCACTGATTTTGTTTTTGGTTCATATCTAAAACAAAACGTATCTATGCATAAAATGCGTATAATTATATACAAACGTGCATTTTTTGTTTTCGAAAGAAGAACGCAACAAAAAAAGCGGGTACCTGTATATAATTAATGGTGTCCAGAATGTACAAAGTGGGTCAGTGGCCTTGGCCGGCCAGTCCACTTGGTCAGTACCCTGCATGTCCTGCATACCTACCGGTCAATGTAGCGAGTGAGAGAGAAATGGAGAGAGAGAGAGAGAGAGAGAGAGAGGGGAGAGAGAGAGAGAGAGAGAGAGAGAGAGAGAGAGAGAGAGAGAGAGAGAGAGAGAGAGAGAGAGAGAGAATTCTGACTTCAAAAACTCCTTCTTCTTCTTCTTCTTCTTCTGCGTTCCCAGGCCATATGGCCATAATGTGCCTGGTGTTCAGTTTTCACTGGTCTCCCCGCTGCGTACAGCCGACACATTCTGATTTCGGAGGAACTCAAAGGAGAAACAATATTTGGAAGATTTGTTTGAAAAAAGGCAGGAGAATGGGCCAATAAGTCAGAAAGATAGTAGATGATAGAAAGCAAAGGGGGAAAAAAGGTAGGGTCAAAGAGAGTGGCAGATTAGAGGAATTTACAAGCACAAACTTCCAGAAGGTGGGGGAACTATTTTTTTACGAAAGACCCCTCCACGGGGAGAGACTCGTGGAGGGTGCGGGGTCGTCCAGCTCCACGTATGGAGACACGAGGCATCCACCCACTGCCCCTCAAAAACTCTAACTTACAAGGATGTAGTGTGTTTGTAAAAGGATCAATAAAATCCGAAGTATACCCACCAGCTAAACTTGGGGGGGGGGGGGGGGGGGGGAACACCATTATCGGTAGCAACACTAGAGCGTGAGAACGCTAGATCAACCAGCCGCGGAGCAGCATTTTCGGTTCCGGTGACCTTGACCTTTGTGACCAACGACCTTCATCTTCAAACTTTAAAAAAAAATTATTTAACTTTTTTTTTCAACACATTTTATAGTGAAATATGAAAAGGACAGAACGCACACATATATAAAAAAAAAGAGAGAAAAAAGTTCATCTTCAAACTTGGCCTAGATATCCTAACCGCCTATCCGCTTGCAAAATGTGAGGATCCGAGGTCCCTCCGTTCAAACGCTGTCGTGTTGATTATAGTCAGTCAGGAACAAGCGGAACAGACAGACAGTCCTCAAAGCATTAAGCAGCTCTCGCTTCGCAGGCAAGACAGAGACAGAGACAGACACACAGAGAGGACAGAGAGACATAGACACGGAGACAGACAGGAAGACAGACAGACGGAGGGATAGAGGGGTCAGAGAGGATAGAGACAGAGAGACAGACACAGAGAGAGAGAGAGAGAGAGAGAGAGAGAGAGAGAGAGAGAGAGAGAGAGAGAGAGAGAGAGAGAGAGATGATGGAGGAGGAGTCAACGAATAATTGGACGTAAAACCAACTGTCACCACAACACACACATGCACCCCTACACACATACCTCTACACACACATGCAGAGAGAGAGAGAGAGGGAGGGGAGAGAGACAGAGAGAGAGAGAGAGAGAGAGAGAGAGAGAGAGAGAGAGAGAGGAGAGAGAGAGAGAGAGAGAGAGAGAGAGAGAGAGAGAGAGAGAGTGCGAATGGTTTATTCAAAAGGCCTTGGCCATATTTGAAGAGGGGAAACATGAACATTCAAATAATACATTCATCTAATTTATATATCTATCTCTGAGCTTAAATGTAGGAGAGAGAGAACACTGGAGAGAGAGAGAGAGAGAGAGAGAGAGAGAGAGAGAGAGAGAGAGAGAGAGAGAGAGAGAGAGAGAGAGAGAGAGAGAGAGAGCGAGCGAGCGCGAGCGAGAGAGAGAGAGAGAGAGAGAGAGAGAGAGAGAGACAGAGAGAGAGAGAGAGAGAGAGAGAGAGAGAGAGAGCGAGCGCGAGCGAGAGAGAGAGAGAGAGAGCAAGCAGTAGCTAACCATTCGTCTATGTTGACGTTATAGGTCTTCACTATTCTGGCGGCCCTAACCTACATTCGCTGTGCCCCTGGTCTGTATTTGTACAGTGGATTTATTCTTTCTCAATGGACGACCAGTGTGACTCGGGGTACCAGTTAATGAATGGCTCCAGAACCCAAGTCCTGAAGAAATCTAGAGCGTGAAAGCGCTACATCAACCAGACGCGCGGGAGCATGTTCGGGTCCTGTGACCTTGCAGTAACAAACAGACAAACACCCCATGAAGCTAAAGTCCGATCAAACGGTCTACGCCTGCACTTTACAGTACCCCCCCCCCCCCCCCCCCCCCCCCCATGCGCTAGCGAGGATCTCGCGCGGCAGCGTTTTCGGCTCCAATGACCTTGACCTTTGACAACGACCTTCGTTTTTGGACTTGGCCTAGATATCCTAAATACCTATCCGCGTGCGAAATGTGAGCCTCCTAGGTCCCTCTCAGTTCAAACGTTATTGTGTTAACATAGACACATAGACACATCGACACAAACAGACTGTCCTGAACACATTAACCAGCTTTCGCGTCTCGCGGCTGGTTAAAACAAAAGCTGCGGTTACAAGTTCGAGGGGTGGCGTACCGAATCGCCTATTCCCATTTTGTCTTACCGTCGGGAACGCCCCCCCTTTTTTTTTTTAAAGCCCGGCCAAGAATGTGGTCAAACAGTTGTAAATCGCCTTATTAACTACTACCCTCTTGCTAAAAATACATGATAGCTTCGCCTTATCCACAGTGTCATTTGCGCCTTCTTTCCCTCGATCGCTCGATCCCACTCTCTCCCATCGGGCTCTCTCTCTCTCTTTTCTCGGCTCTCCGTTCATCTCGCTCATCCTCCTCTCTCTCAAAATCTCTCGTCTCATCTCTCAAGCGTCACTCTCCCTCTCAATCTCTCTCTCTCTCTCTTCGAGAAACTCCACTCAATCTTCTCTCTCTGGCACCTCACTCCTCTCTCTCATCTCCTCTTCTCTCTCATCTCGCTCAAGCGGCTTCATTCGCCCTCTCATCTCTTCGTGAACAGTCTCCTCCCTCGACTCCTCACTCCTCTCAGTCTCTCCCCTGTCTTAGCTCCTCATCCTCTCTCTCCCCCTCTCCCTCTCCCTCTCGACTAACTCTACCTCTCTCCTCTCCTACTCCTCTCTCTACTCGAAAGCTTCTCTCTTCAGCTCTCCATCTCTCCGCTCCATCTCCTCTCTCTCTCTCTCCGTCCTCTCTTCTCCATCTCTCAGATCGTGTCGTCGATCCTCACTGTCATCCTCTCTTCTCACTCTATCTCTCTACATCTCCTCACATCGCTTCTCTCCTCTCTCTCCCTCGTCTACTCCCTCTCTCTCTCCATCTACATCGAGTTCCCTACCCTCCTCTTCCACTCATCTCTCAATCTCCTCGTCCCTCTACCCCTCTCTTCTTCTCTTCCTCCTCCGCTCTCCATCTACCGTCTCTCCCTCCCTCCAACTCGTCTCTCTCATCTCTCACCGTCGTCCTTTCTCTCTCTCCTCCTCCTTATCTCTCTCTCGCGAGTCTACCTCCGTCTCAAATACTCTCCTCAATCACCCCCTCAGAGCTCTCTCTCCCTCTCTCCCTCACCTCTCTCCTCTCTCTTCTCTCTTCGTCTCGTCAGTCTCCTAGCTCTCATCGTCTCTTCTCGCACTCGGGGGCCGTCCTCTCAATCTCGCCCTCTCACTCTGACTCTCTCTCTCATACTCCTCTCCTCTCTTCCCTCTCCCATCTCCTCTCACACCTCTCTCTCGTTCTCCTCTCGTCTCTCTCTCTCCTCTCTCTCCCTCCCTCTCTCTCACCTCTCTCCTCTCTCTCCCCCTCGTCTCCTTCCCACCCCCCTCTGCTCCCTCGCCATCCTCCTCTCATCTCTCCCTCTCGCCCTCGTCTCTCTCCTCTCTCTCCCTCCCCTCTCCCTCTCTCCATCGTCCATCTCTCTCCCTCCCTCTCAACTCTCTCTCTCCTCTCCACTCCTCTCTCTCTCCTCTCTCCTCCCTCCTCTCTCTCTCTCCTCTCTCTCTCTCTCCTTCTCTCCTCCTCTCCTCTCTTTCTCTCTCATTCTCTCTCTCGTCTCTCTCTCCCTCTCTCTCTCTTCTCTCCTCTCCTCTCCTCCTCTCCCTCTCCTCTCTCTCAGATATCTCCACCGTACTCCTCTCTCTCTCCTCTCTTCTCTTCTCCTCCCTCTCTTCTCCTTCTTCTCCTCATCTCTCTCCTCTCTCCAATCTCTCTCTCTCCCTCTCTCTCTCTCTCTCCCTCTCTCTTCTCTCTCTCTTCTCTCTCTCTTCTCTCTCCTCTCTCTCCCTCTCTCTCTCTCTCTCTCTCTCTCTCTCTCTCTCCTCTCGCTCTCTCTCTCTCTCTCTCTCTCTCCCTTCCTCTCTCTCTCTCTCTCATCTCTCTCCCTCCCTCTCTCTCTCTCTCTCTCTCTCTCCTCCTCTCTCTCTCTCTCCACTCTCTCTCTTCCCTTCTCTCTCTCTCTCTCTCTCTCTCTCCCGCTCTCTCTCCTCCTCTCTTCTCTCTCTCAGTCTCTCTCTCCTCTCTCCCTCTCCAAATCCTCTCCTCCATCTCTCCTCTCTCATCTCTCTCATCTCTCGTCTCCTCTCTCTCTCTCCACATCTCTCTCTCCTCTCTCCTCTCTCTCTCCTCTCCTCTCCTCTCCTCCTCTCTCTCCTCTCCCTCTCTCTCTCTCTCCGTCCTCTCTCTCTCCCTCTCTCTCTCTCCTCCTCCTTCTCTCTCTCTCGTCTCTCTCCTCCTCTCCTCCCTCTCTCTCCCTCTCCTCTCTCTCTCTCTCTCCTCTCTCTCTCCTCTCTCTCCAGTCTCTCCTCTCTCTCTCACTCTCCTCTCTCCTCCTTCATCTCTCTCTCTCTCCTCCCTCTCTACTCTCCTCTCCCTCTCCTCTCTCTCTCTCTCTCTTCTTTCTCTCTCTCTCTCCTCTCTCACTCTTCTCGTCTCTCTCTCACTCCTCTCTCTCTCTTCTCATCTTCCATCTCTCCTCTCTCCTCTCTCCTCTCTCTCTCTCTCCTTCTTTTCTCCTCTCTCTCGTCTCTCTTTCTCTCGCTCCTCTCCCTTCCTCCCTCTCTCTCCTCTTCTCCCTCCTCTCTCTCTCTCTCTCTCCTCTCTCTCTCTCTTCTCTCCTCTCTCTCACCTCTCTCCTCTCTCTCGTCTCCGGCTCTCCTTCTCCTCTCCTCCTTCCTCTCTCTCTCTCTTCTCTTCTTCTCTTTCTCTCTCTCTCTCCTTCTCTCTCCTCTCTCTCTCTTTCTCATACTCCCTCTCCTCTCTCCTCAAATCACTCCTCCTCAATCACTCTCTCTCCTCACTCTCTCTCTTCCTCCTCTCTCCTCCTCCTCCTTCTCTCACCCCTCTCTCCTCCGTCTCCTCTCTCTTCTCTATCTCTCTCTCTCTCTCCTCTCTCTATCTCTCTCCCATCTCCTCTCGCTCTCTCCATCTCTCTCTCTCTCCTCTCCCTCTCTTCTCCTCTCTCTCTCACTCTTTCCTTCCTCTCCCTCTCTCTCTCTCATTCCTCTCACTCCTCTCTCTCCTTCTCTCTCTCTCTTCTCTCTCTGTCCTCACCTCTTCCGACTCTCTCTTTCTCTCACCTCTCTCTCTCCTCATCGACTCCTCTTCATCTCTCTCGTCTCTCCATCTCTCTCTCTCTTCCTCGTCTCTCATTCCTCTCTTCTCTCTCCTCTCTCGTCTCTCCCTCTCTCACCTCTCCTCTCTCTCTCCGTCTCTCTCTCCTCATCTCTCTCCCTCTCTCTCTCTCTCCCTTCTCCTCTCTCTCTCTCTCCCTCATCCTCTCCTCTCATCCTTCTTCTCTCTCGTCCAACCTCTCCCTCTCTCTCCTTCTCTCTCTCAATCCTCTCTCTCTCTCTCTCCCACTCCTCTCCCTCTCTCCTCTCTCTCCATCTTCTCTCTCTCTCTCTCTCATCTTCTCTCGTCGGTCCTCAATCTCGTCTCTCTTCAATCTTTCTCTCTCCTCCTCGTCTCTCTCTTCTCTCTCCTCTCTCTCTCTCTCCTCTCTGTACTCTCTCTCACTCTCCTCCCATCTCTCTCTCAACTCTCTCTCCCCGATCTCTCTCATCAGTCTCTCTCTCTCTCTCCTCTCCTCTCTCTCTCTCTCTCATCATCTCGGCCTAATCACTCTCTCTCTCTCTCTCAGCTCCTCTATCTCTCTCCTCCTCTCTCTCTCTCTCTCCCCAACTCTCTCTCTCCTCTCCTCACTTCTCTCTCGACTCCCTCTCTCTCATCTCTCTCTCTCTCCTCTCTCTCTCTCCTCTCTCTCTCCTCATCTCTCTCTCTCTCTCTCTCTCCTCTTTCGTCACTCTCATCTCCTCTCTCGCTCATCTGCTTCTCTTCTCTCTCTCCCTCTCCTCTCCCTCTCTCTCTCGTCCACTCTCTCTCTCTCTCCTCTCTTCTCTCCCCCTCCATCCTCTCCTCCTCTCTCTCTCTCGTCTCTCCTTCCCTCACTCTCTCTCTCTCTCCTCCTCTTTCGTCCTCCCTCTCTCATCTCTCTCTTTCTCTCTCTCTCTCCCCTCCCCGTCCTCTCCCCTCGTCCTCATCCCTTCTCTCCTCTCTCTTCTCTCCTCTCTTCTCCGCTCTCTCCTTCACTCACTCTTCCTCTCTCTCTCTCTCATCTTGCCCTCTCTCTCAAAAACTCCTCTCTCTCTCTTCTCTCTCTCCTCATCCTCTCTCTCTCCAGCTCATCTCTCCTCCCCTCTTTCTTTTTTTCATCTCTCTTTCTCTCTCACGTCCTCTCCTCTCTCTCTCTTTTTCTCTCTCTCCTCTCTCTCATCTCTCTCTCTCTCTCTCTCTCTCCTCGCTCTTCTCTCTCTCCCTCTCTCTCTCTCCCTCATCTCTCTCCTCTCTCTCTCCCTCTCTCTCATCTCTCTCTCTCATCTCCTCTCTCCTTCTCCTCCGATCTCCTCTCTCTCCTCTCTCTCCATCTCTCTTCATCTCTCCTCTCTCGTCCTCTCTCTCTCTCTCTCTCCTTCTCCTCTCTCTTCTCTCGTCCTCTCTCTCCTCTCCCCTCGTCTCCTCCTCTCTCTCCTCTCATCTCTCTCTCCCTCCCTCTCTCTCTCTCACCTCTCCTCCTCTCTTCGCTCCTCTCCCCATCTCTCTCCTCTCCTTCTCTCCTTCTCCTCTCTCTCTCTCTCCTTCTCTCTCTCTCTCTCTCCTCTCTCTCTCTCGTCTCTCTCATCACCTCTCTCTCTCTCCCTCTCTCCTCTCTCTCTCTCTCTCTATCTACTCCTCCTCTCTCTCTCTCTCTCTCATTCTCTCCTCCTCCTCTCTCTCGTCTCCCTTTCTCTCTCTCTCGTCCGTCTCAAAAACATCTCATCTCTTACTCCTTCCTCCTTAACCTCTCTCCGTCATCTCTCTCGCTCCTAGCTTCTCCTCTCTCTTAACTCTCTCTCTCTGTCTCTCCTCTCTCCTCCTCGTCTCTTCTAACTTCTCTCTCTCCTCCTCTTCTCTTCATCTCTCTCTCTCGATTCTTCATCAATCCCTCTCCTCTCCATCGTCTCTCCTCCTCATCTTCTCTATCTCATCTCTCCTCTCTACTCCTCTCTCCTCTTCTTTCCATTGTCTCCTCATCCTCTCACTTCCTCCTCCTCCCATCTCTCCTCATCTCTCGTCTTCCTCCCTCCTCCTCTCTTTCTTCCATCTCTTCCCTCTCTCTCCTCTCTCCCTTCTCTCTTCTCCTCTTCAGCTCTCACTCGTCTCCTCCTCCTCACAGTTCTCCTCTCTCTCCTCCTCCTCTCTCTCCCTCTCCTAATCTCCTCCTCTCTTAGCTCTCTCTCTTCTCTCTCTCTCATCTCTCTCTCTCCTCTCTCTCTCTCTCTCCTCTCTGGTTTCTCTATCTCTCTCACCTCCTCTCCTGCTCCTTCTCTCCTCCTCTCTCCAAGTCCTGAAGGGAGCTCTTATCCTAAACATCTGTTCTCTCGCTCTCTCATACAAAATCTCTATCTCAAAATTCTACTCTTAGGATTTATTCTCGCTCTGATCTGGCGCTCCTCCCTCTAAATCATTCATCGTATCTCTCTCTCCTTCCCTCCTCTCCTTTCTCTTTCTTTATCTCTCTCTCGCTTTCTTTCCTTCTCCGTCATCTCCCTTCTCTCGCTTCTCCTCTCTCTCTGCTTTTTCTCTCCAACAGTCTCTCTTTCTCTCTCTCTCCCTCTTCTCTCTCTCTCTCTTCTCTCTCTCTCTGTCTTCTCCGTACCTCTCTTCTCCGACTCCTCCCTCTCTCTCTCCCCCTCTCTCTCTCTCTCTCTCTCTCTCTCTCTCTCTCTCACTCTCTCTCTTTCTTCTCTCGTCTCTCTCATCTTTCTCTCTCATCTCTCTCCTCTCTCTCTCTCTCTCTCTCTTCTCTCTCTCTCTCACACCACTCTCTCTCTCTCTCGGTCATCTCTCTTCTCTCTCTCGTCTCTCTCCGCACATCTCTCTCATCTCTCTCTCTCTCTCTCACGCTCCGTCGCTATCTGTTTAACACGGTATCTCGCTCTCACAACGTGGTCCGTCACGCCATTTTCCAATCCGAGCACATTTTTGTTTAATTCTCTTGACACACATTCCTCCGGCCGTGTCTCGCGGTCTTTCCGCGTTGCTTCGTGAGGGTGTAGTTAGAGGGCAAGGCGCAAAGAAGCTATTCTATCTTATTCCGTGAATTACCCTCAATAAAACATTGTAAATCGTATTCGTAAAGAGCTGGAAAAAAAACCATAATCTCTCGCTCTCAGTCTCACGTCTCTCTCCATCTCATCTGAGTCTCTCTCACATCTCTCCTCTCTCTCCCTCGCTCTACTCGTGTTCTTTCGTCGTCTCTCTCTCACTCTCTCTTCTCTCGTCTCGTCCCTCTTTCTCTCCTGTCACTCCTCTTTCCTCTCTCAAATCCTCTCCCTCCTATCTCTCTCTCTCGATACAACATGTTCAGGCAATGCATTTATCATCTAAATAACTGGGAATCCTTTTCTCAACTCGCTTAAGCTTCACTGCTGCATGTAAAATAAATAATAAGGACCTTGCAAGCAGAGCAAAAAATGCTTTAATCTATTTGTTAAGAAGGTCAAATTCTCTAAATAATAACTCTTTTCGATTGTTTATAAAATTGTTTGACTCACAAATTCAGCCCACTGTTCTCTACGACTCTGAAATATAGGGGTTAGATCATGCTGTTTCCCATTGTGAGTCGGTACATTTGTTTGCTTTAAAGTGTGGACATGATTAAGAAAATGGTGAGACTAGCTACATGTGAATTCTACTATTAGATGTATTAATTAGTCCCCGAGTCGAAGGTTCGGGAACAATCGTTTCTGTCTGGTCCGTCCGGTGTCCGTCCGTCCGTCCGGTGTCCGTCCGTCCGTCCGGTGTCCGTCCGGCTATTCGTCCGTTTTTCTCAAAAACTATTCCGTCTATCATCATCAAATTTGGTATACTAGTTTGCCAAGATGCAAGCTATCCACTGATGTATTTAGTTTTACATTAAGGTCAAGGTCGCGCCAGTTACGGGGTTCAAACCCCAAAACACATAATCGCTAATATTTCGCGAAGTTTTGCATGTATTTCAATGCAGTTTTTGTCACAACATTTCTTGATGAATGGTCTATAACACAGTTGTCATGAATTTTTCTGTGCGCTGGTGTGCACATGATCGCTATATATATATATATATAAACACTATTCAGTTACGTGCTGTTTTGATGCGTTTTTATGTAGTTACGTGCTGTTTTGATGCGTTTTTATGTATGTGTACAGCCGACACATTCCGATTTCGGAGTAGCACGGCGATGCTGCGAGGGGACTTTGCAGCCGCCCGGCGTTGCACTTGTTATTAGTTCAAGTTATTAAAAATGGAAATGTTAAGAACAAGAGTTAAGACGAAGACTGCTATATGCGTTAGTATAGTGTGAGCTAAGAAAGAAAAGACAAGTACTAGATAAACAGCTAGAGTAGCACACACCAACAAAAAACACACACAAAAATAAAACAACAAGCAGTGTATGCACGCTCTGTGAAAGCTTACTGCTGAACTACTTGCTGTAAACTTTCATGGTGGCAGCACAATGTCGTCACGGTTGCAAGCACGCGCAACACTGTCCTTGTTTGTGTGTGGCTAGTTGGGTTGCTTGGGACAGCAGAGAATAATAACATTACTGATATTTCAAATGTCATTGACTTCAACCCCGCTTTGACCATTATCTCTTGGAGGAGCGTGGGTACAATATATGTACTGATGGACAATAATACAGTCAAGTTATGGAGCCGGGTAGAATGAAAATGGACAAATAAAAGACCCCACAAATTATAATACTGGGGAAGGGGGAGAAAAAAATATACAGTTGAGCGAAGGAATGTTGACGAGGGTCAACCAGTGTGAGCAAGTGGTGTTGGCTTTGGCCAGTGTCCAGTCCAGTCCAGTCCCAGTCCACCGCCCCAGTGCAGATGTCCAAGATAGGCACAGAGAGTCCAGCGGTGATGCACGCTGGTCAGTGACTTCTAGAGCATCGGTGGTGTCCCGAGCAAGACAGACGCCTAGATTGGTTTGGTTAGGGTCCCTATGGATGAACCTCAGTGCAGAGGGGTTGAGAGGACTAACAGGGAAGGTGATAGATTAGGAAAGTAATTGGTGAGAGGGGGGGGGGGGGGGGGGGGTAGATGGGCATGCGTAGGGTAGGGAAAGAAAGATGGG
>CM065691.1:34910399-34925399 GCA_017654935.2 Phymorhynchus buccinoides
TTCCTACCAGCTATAAGAGGGAACCAGTGATTTTGACACGTGATCGTGTGGATCTTTACGGGCCAGCCACACGTCCACTAAAATCGTACGACTGTACGATACGATTCGATCACGTGGTCTCCAAGAACAAAATTGATTCGCGCTTCGAGATCACGCGATCGAATCGTATCGTACAGTCGTACGATTCCAGCTGACGTGTGGCTGGCCCTTTATAAATGTCCCCTCTCGAACTTGAGAATGTTGGGCCGCAATTTCAATGAACAAAGCAAGGCAACTGATGCGTCATTATCCTTTGACCACAGTAATGTAGTTAGATCGAGAGATCACTCTTATCTACGCTCTTCTTTTTATTACACGATTTTGGTTTTATCTCTCTGACGCTATCCAAGCGTGGTGGTGTAGAGTGGCACTGTGGTATCGCGTTCGCTTCGTGTCAAGTAAACCCGAGTTCGAACCTGGGTACAGGGGATCTTTCCTCTCATGAGACTAGGCCTTAAACTGAACGAGGAGTCTTTCGGATGAGACGATAAACCCATGCCCATGCACTTAGCATACGTTAAACCCAGTGGCAACGAAAAAAGTTGTCATTTGGTCAAAATTTACCCCCCCCCCCCCCTCCCTCCCTTATCAGTGACAAAAATCGCATGAAAAAAAAAATTGGGTGGCGCGCCTCTGGCTGCGACGCGCTCTCCAGGTGGGAGCAACCCGAATTTCACAGAGACGCCTCTGTGACTATAATATACCTAATACCTAATGCCCTAACCTAATACATTACAACTTACAAAATGTCTGGAAGAAAGAAAAAAAAGATAGCTCTTGGTTCAAATGCTTGAGTTTTACCGTTTGGGGTTTAATTGTATTGCAAACTGCACAAACTCTGAGGCAGGGGATTGCTTGGTCTGTGGGGTACGATTCTGTTCCTACGTTGTGCAATAATTGTAGAAGGGGGTACAAAAAGTAATCAAGGAGGAGGTATACTCGCTTTGGTGATAATTGTTGGAAGTGAAACCTAGACACACACACACACACACACACACACACACACACACACACACACACACACACACACACACACACACACACCGTGGGGATACCGGGGGGGGGGGTGTCTTTTGCATAAATAGTTCCCCCACCTTCTGGAAGTTCTGTGCTTGTAACTTCCTCTGATCTGTCACTCACTTGGACTCTGCCTTTTCCCTTTGCTTACTGTCATCTACTATCTTTCGGCCTTACCAGTCCGGACCATTCTCCTGCCTTTTTTTCTCTCACGAAACACTTTTTAAAAAAAAACATTTCCTCCAGCCGAAGTCGGACTTGCTGCCAGGCCTAGCTGTTTCTTAGTTAGGCGCATAGCGGCAGCATGACGCATCTGCGCTCATGATTGACAGGAATGTGTCTGAGCGGTCGAAGAAGAAGAATAAGAAGACCTAGAAACGTTCTTTGGTGAACGCTTGTGTCAAACTGAACCTGTCCCTGATCTAGGGGAGCGGAATAGAAGGGCACGGGGACAGGTGAGAAACAGGGGGAGGGGATGGGAGGGTGGTGGTGGTAGGAAGCCCTTATGATGCTGGATCTGGCTGTGTGAGGAGAGGTGGATGTACAGGGATAGGCCCTGGTGGTTCAGTGAGGAAGGGGAGGAGGGAGGGGGAGGGGGGAAGGGAGGGGAGCGGGTGACAGTCGCTGGAGCGGAATGTGGGGGGTAACGGGGCGGAAGGGCTGACGCTGGGCTGGCCGCTGGTTGCAGGTCCCTGACCATTGTCCCCGGCACACTCCACTGACCACCACGCTCAAACCGGAGCACCCACAACGCTCCGTCACCACCCCCTGTAAAAAAACAACCCACCCAAAATGACCCACCCCAGTTATTTTAGTTTCAACAACTTTTGACTGATGGAAAGAAATGTACAACTACAAAATTGCCGCGTACTTGATTGATTACAGCAAGCCAAGGCTTGTGAAAGGCACTGAACAAAATATACTAATAGTACAAGCAAGATTAAGATTAAGGTTAAAATTATAGCCCCGTCGACAACAAAGGCCATGTCAGGGCTGTCACCACGTTAAATCTTACCACGTATTAAAAAGGGATCAAACACAAGGTAAAAACAAAATCAAAGTACAAGCAAGGATAGTAACGTCCTGTGGTGCGGTAGAATCTCCCTTGTAAGACCTCCCATTATAAGACTCCCTCCCATATAAGACCTACTTCTCTGAGACATTGCCATTCTTTGTAAGTATCAAAAGTACCTCCCTTATAAGACCTCATTTTAGATGATTTTTGAAGGTCTTATAAGGGAGGTTCCACTGTGTACAAGAAACAGGTTGCATCGCATTTCCCTCCTCCCAAGGTCCATTCCAGTTCATTTGATTTGGTTTAAATGATTTTGTATTGACAAGCAAAACATATACACCAAATACAATGAATATGAATGACGGCAGCAACAAGCTTGCAGCTTATAGTGTGCCTACAATTAATTTTATTTCTTGAGTAGTCTTCAATGATAGCTCCACCGTCCTTCAGATGTGTAGGAATTAAGGGGCAACACAATTGCATGGATGCTCCTGCTTTCAGGATGTCCTGAAGTTCAGGATTTTGTTATTGCCTGGAGCCGGCGTCGCCGGATTATGAGAATTTGAGAAGATGCATTTTTCTGGTTATGGAGGTCATGAAGTTTAACCAGACGCAAAAGTGCAACGAGAGCCTGTCAATTACATTGGAAACTGTTGTTTCCATTCAGCTTCCAGGGGACATTGCCCCCCGGAACCCCCAGGAGGGGCGCTGTCCCTGCACTCCGCCGGGGCCTGGGCAGCCCCTGGACCCCTGTCTTGCAGGATGTTTTTTAATTTCCCAGGAGCACCCATGCAATTATAATTTATCGGTTTTAAAATAGGGGGAGAGGGGGGGAGGTGGGTGTCTGCTCTGAAGACTTTCTTATTCCATCTCTATGTCTAGTTTCTTCTTCTTCTTCTTCTTCTTCCAACTGTTGTTTTTGTTCCCTGAGTGGTACAGAAAAAAGATGGAGAAGGAGAAGTTGAGATTGTGGGGAGTTAGCAACATAAGACACTTCGGCCCGCATTAAGTAAAGGTATTGACTGTACACCACTTTACACGCTGTGTACAAATACAACGTCCATGGAAAAGTACAACATAAATGAAGCCTTTTTTGTTTGTGGCTCAAGCCACAAACCTATAACTCACTTTGGTCGGTCGGTCGGTCGGTCTGTCTGTCTGTGGTCGAGGGGGGGGGGGGGGGGGGGGGGGGGGGGGGGGGGGGGGGGGGGGTCGGTCCAAAATGGTCACACTTCAAATCGAGGCTACACTTCAAATTGAGGCCGCACTTTAAAATGATGTATTTTAAAAGCGTACAAAATAATAAACATACGTAATACAGACACTACAACAGACACGACGAGTATGCTGTGCTTCTTTTGATGAGTATAAGTCGGATACATAGTTTTAAATGTTTTCCAAAATATATAAAAAGTTACGAAATGGTGCAGAGATAACATTCTGGTTTACAGATTAAAATTATTGAAAAGCCAGGGGAGGTGACTCATGATTGGAGTGGTAAAAATAGACCGCGTGCACAAACTATTGCGATTTCGCGCTTGTTTTTATATTGACTGTCATTATTGGGGTGGGGGGTGGGGGTGGGGTGTGTGTGTGGGGGGGGGGGGGGGTCCCCATAGTATGGTGATATTTGGCGGGGTTTTAATTGGTTAAGAAAAAGGGTCTCTGTCTCCCATCAGAGAGCAGAAAGTTTACTTTGGCCCAAACTGGGTCTCATGAGTCATACCATGTGTGAATGCTGCCAGTGTAAGAAATGAGGTTTCGTTCTGCGATTCTCAAAATACACTGCAGCCGCAAAACGTCTTATCAGACCTAACCGGGGGATGCACAATCATTGCCACTTTATACCTTCTCTCCTCCTTCTTTCCTTCCTTCTTTCCTTCTCCTTATCTTTATTTTCTTAACTGAAGAAAAACCGACACAGACTCTTAAAGACCCACCACGTCACGTGTCAAAATAATCATTTCCACGTGTTTTTCCCTCTTTATAGCTGGTAAGAAATCTTCCAAGCATAAGAGGGAATGTGACACGTGACGTGGGGGGGGCTTTAAAGGCCAGCCACACTGCATACGATTTGACCCCAATGCGATGCGATTGTGACGATGCCTGTGAGTCGCGATTCACGTGAAATACACTCCGTCTAAGAATGCATTCTGCTATTTTTCGCTCACCACACTCAAGCAGACCCCCAATACACGAACCAAATCAAATCTCCGATACAGAAATACAGACATTTCATCAGATTCGTGTACGACCGGGGACTAGAAATATAGTGAACGTAACTAGTAGGATTTCACCAGATTTATTCGAACAGTAGAATGTCTTACACCATAATGTCAAATCGCAACGCATTTATTGGTATTTGGTATTTGGTATATTCTAGTCACAGAGACTTATCTCTGTGAAATTCGGGCTGCTCTCCCCCGGAGAGAGCGTCGTCGCAAGTGCAGTGCCTACCCAATTTATTTTTTTTAAATTGTTTTTTGGGGGGGCGAGGATGAGGTGTGGGCACACTTGGAAAACCTAGCTATCAATTTGGCCATACCAGGCAGCGGGGTTTTCTCCCTGCTCTTGCCGACTTTCAACTGCCGTGGGATTGTTACGTGCGTATAAAGCGCACGGTTCAGACTAGCTTTAAGTCCCCCATCCGAAGGACTGGACGTTCAGTTCGATTTTCCCGTCACACTAGAGAGAAAGGGCTAGGAGGCCGGGATTGGAACCCGGGTCACTCACGCTGCAGTCGCGCATTACATTTGGCAGGCGAACGTCTTAACCACTCTGCCACCTTTCTCCCTCGAACTGGATCGAATCGTATGCAGTGTGGGGACCCCTTTAGTTTGTACAATAATAAATGATGCTCCTCTTCAAGATAGTGCACTGAGGCTTTGCGCTGTGCAGTGAAAGGTTATCTGTTTAGGGGAAGACGGGGTAAAAAGCGCATGGGCGGGTAAGAAGCCCACCCCAATTATCTCATGAAATAAAGAAAATGTCAGTCAAATTTGCCCATGAGACGAATGCTAGACATTAACGCTCGTCTCATGGGCAAAATGAGACTGAAATTTGCTTCATTTCATGAGATAATTGGGGTGGGCTTCTTACCCGCCCATGCGCTTTTTACCCCGTCTTCCCCTACCGTCTACTTAGGCTGGGTTCACATTAGACGCGTAAGTTCTGTACGGAAAACCCTAAATAAGTGGAAGAAAGAAGGATAAAAGTTTACGCATATAGGGGAAATTCGGACACGTGCGCAAATCTTTTCGCTTCTTTGTTTCACTTATTTATGGATTGCGCACGGGTTTCCGCATGGAGTATCCGTTTATGTGTGTACACGGCCTAATGCTCCTCTTCCAGATAGTGCCCTGAGGCATTGTGCGGTGAAAGGTTATCTGTCTGTTGTCTACTTACTGTGCAGTTCTCTCTTTCTTTGATCAAATTCACTTACTTGATATATTACTGATAATGTCGATGCGTGATGTTTCAAGGACCCGACTTCGGAAGGAGTGAGGAGGGTAAGGTAAATTGACGCACGTGCAACTACAAGGGTTGGGGTGTGTAGGAAAGATCTGTTTATCTGGAAATGCAGGGTGGGGTGGGGGTGGGGGGGGGGGGGGGTGGCACATCACCCCCTACATTTCACGGTTAATTCCATTTTTCCGTTTTTGCATTTTTTACCAAACATGAAGCTGTACTTTATGAACATTTTCAGGTATTTACTTATCTTTGTTCAATAATTAATTGCAGTCATGATAAAGGCCATTATCTAATAGGACCCCCCCCCCCCCTATGTACTTCAGTACACCGCCGCATTTGTCACAGTCGTGGTTCATTGCGTTTTCCCGTCCTATGGGGGGGGGGGGGGGGGGGGGGTAGGGTAGGGGTAATTAGCCGAAAATGTTCATAAAATACAGCTTTATGTTTGGTGAGAAAGGCAAAAACGGAAAAATGGAATTAACCGAGAAATTCAGGGGGGGGGGGCACATCTTTACCTTTACCTTTTGTTTATCTATCTGCTTGTCTGCCTGTGTGCTTGCCTGTTTGTCTGCCTGTTTGTCTGCCTGTCTCTCTGCCTGTTTGCCTCCGTCTGTCGCTTCAATCGGATAGTGGGAAATGGCCATCAGTAAAATGACACAATGCTGTCTAGTCATCCAGTTCCCGTGCCAAGTCCCTATTGTTGTTTCAAGGTCATATTTATTTTGATACAGACTTATTTTATGGTGACTGTCTATCGCAACTATGAAAAGGTTTTTTTCGGTGCACAATCGATTTATGCATTAAATAAAAGGGGTATTCTTTTTTTTTTAGATATTGCAGTTTATGAAACTTTGAAGTCATTATAATAAGACAGACCTTAACCCTTTTACCGCCAGCCATATGTCAGCTAAAATTGTCCATTAAATTTACCTGGGTAGAGAACAAAATCCATCTGCAGTATTGGGGATTCTTCTGTGACGTATATAAAATAAGGTCTATCCTTACTTCCCAAAGCTAAGACAATAGGGTCTTTGGATAATAGACCCCAATTTGATGCCTTTTAGTGACATAGGTGTTAAATCACTGTGGTGCTAAAATGCGACTTTGGCGGTGAAAGGGTTAATGGAAAAGATTGAGGATTGACCCCTGAGCGCATTATTTTGTTGTTGTTAGGATTTCTTTTAGTTTTTTTAAACCGCTGACAGAATCAACAAACAACATTTTACGAAAAAAAAAATTCCGGGGACAGTATTTCAACCGGGGTCCTTTTCTGAGAACGAAAGTGGACCCCACATAAGAGTAAAGGCTTCCTCTACCTCTTGGCTCCTAACCGGACCCCCCACCCCCCACCCACAACCTTACCCCTACCTTACCCCACCTCCTCCTTCTTTCCCTTCCTCCTCCCTTTCCTCCTCCTCCTCCTCCTCCTCCATTCCTCCCCCTGTTGTTACTTTTCAGCATAGTAGGTAAGCAAGCAGTGAAGTGAAGAAGAGGACGAACAAGAAAGACAGAAAGAAAGAAAGACAAGTAGGGGAAGACGGGGTAAAAAGCGCATGGGCGGGTAAGAAGCCCACCCCAATTATCTCATGAAATAAAGAAACTTTCAGTCAAATTTGCCCATGAGACGAATGCTAGACATTAACGCTCGTCTCATGGGCAAAATGAGACTGAAATTTGCTTCATTTCATGAGATAATTGGGGTGGGCTTCTTACCCGCCCATGCGCTTTTTACCCCGTCTTCCCCTAAAAGAGAAAGAAGAAGAGGGGACGAGGGAAAGAAGTTGGTTACCTACCTGCCTTTCCTACCTTGCAGAGCAGAGACATTGTAGAATGCTAAGGGTGCGGTGGACACTGCTGTTCTTCCAGTGCTCGCATACTGTGTGGATTGTCCGCGCTACAGGCTTCGATGCTGGAGGTGTCTATCTCTCACAGGTTGTGACCTCACACGCTGAGGCCTCTACACGTAGAGGAGAGAGAGGGAGAGAGAGAGAGAGAGAGAAGCTGCAGAACTTCGTTCAGTCTCTCTTCTCCTTCTTCTTCGTCTTCTTCACGTCTTCACGTCTTCATGTGTATGAGGAAAAAAACAAAAACCGTCTTTCAGTGTTGGGAAATTTGAAGACTTATTATTTTTGCCTCATCAGTCAGTGAGCGTGAGGACTGTTCTCAGTCCAATCATTCAAATGGTTGCCAAGTTCGTAGTGAGGATGTTGCGCTTCTGTGCGTGTCGTGGTGGATTTATTGGCGTGATTGATCCGCATAACTGATCTGTGTGTGTTGCTATACCGCTCCGGTTTGCTCTTCACTTTAAAGATATTGCTTTTTTTTTAAATTTCCTTTCGTTTCTTTTCCTGTTTTTTTTTGGTGGGAATTGTGGAGATGCTGGGGTGATGCTGGGGATGCTCTTGTTTCAAATATTCGCGTGAATTAAAATGAAATAATTTCAGCTGTTCATTAATGTTCATGGTTGAACCATGGCGTTGCACGCTTTTAATACAACCCCATGTTGCTGGTGTAGAGAAACAAAATCAGTGTTAAATGTACATTAATGTGGCTTCTGCTCTGCTGGTATGGTAACGTTCTACTATGGCGTAGCGATTGTTTGGAGACGTTTCGCCAGAATGAAGCTTTTGTTATTCTTTACTTGAGATGAATGAGTGGGTGTTGTTGGGTGGGTTTTTTTGGGGGGTATTCAAATAAGTAGCAACAGAGATTATAACTACCCTGGTGATTTAAAATGAGATTATTCGCTATAATTTAAAATATCTCTCTCTCTCTAGATCTCTATCTCTAGATCTCTCTCTCTCTCTCTCTCTCTCTCTCTCTCTCTCTCTCTCTCTCTCTCTCTCTCTCTCTCTCTCTCTCTCTCTCTCTCTCTCTCTCTCTCTCTCTCTCTCTCTCTCTCTCTCTCTCTCCCTCTCTCTCTCTCTCTCTCTCTCTCTCTCTCTCTCTCTCTCTCTCTCTCTCTCTCTCTCTCTCTCTCTCTCTCTCTCTCTCTCTCTCTCTCTCTCTCTCTCTCTCTCTCTCTCTCTTGAAATTTTCTGGGAGTTGTCATTGCTAAACCTTGTGTAAGGCCTTATCTAAGGAGCAAGGGGCTGAGAGTAATGGAAGATGAAAGATACAAAGTGGAGTTTTCCAAGCTGTCGAAAGGGCGCATAAGTCAACCGTGGGTCTGTCATCTCTTCATTTCTGAATGGTGTCTGCTGTCAACGAGGGGTTTAGTGTGTGTGTGTGGGGGGGGGGGGGGGGGGGGGGGGAGGAGGCTGGGGGGTTGTAGATGTGGGGACAGGATTTACATGGAATGTTCAGATTGTCTGCCCATCCTTCCATGTGTTGTCGAGGTGCGGCCATATTGAGGGTATTGTTTATCGCCGTTTCAAAACTTAGGCCTATTCCTTCTCCTTCACTTCTCAATCTCGCCATATCGACCCCCCCCCCCCCCCCCCCCCCCCCACCCCAACCGTCATCCGTAAACATCGTATGATGTCATGTGTCTATCCAATCATCAGCGGTGACCACAATTATAATCAAATTTCTTTATAAAAAAGAAAAAAAAAGAAAAAAAGAAATGCGGATCTGAAATTTATTAAATTTATGGAAAATTAAAATGCATAGTCAGTATATTTGTAAGTAGAATTTGTTTCATATCAAATGCTAAGTTTTATTGATTGTGGGACACTACACGTGGTAAACAGGGAGACCCTCAGACAGCAAAGACACACAGACTGAGACAGACATAGCGCACGCGCGGCATAGGATGGCACTAAGAGACGGAGACAGACTCAAAGAAAGAGAGAGAGAGAGAGAGAGAGAGAGAGAGAGAGAGAGAGAGAGAGAGAGAGAGAGAGAGAGAGAGAGAGAGAGAGAGACAGACATTGGGGGGGGACAAAGAGAGAGAGAGAGAGACAGACAGAGAGAGAGACAAAGACAGAGAGAGAGAGACAGAGAGAGAGACAGACAGACAGAGAGAGAGAGAGAGAGAGAGAGAGAGAGAGAGAGAGAGAGAGAGAGAGAGAGAGAGAGAGAGAGAGAGAGAGAGAGAGAGACAGACAGACAGACAGACAGACAGAGAGACAGAGTCAGACAGAGACAGATAGTAAGTATTAAGCAGGAAAGAGTTACCTTTGAGAAACAGAAACTTCCAACAGAAAGTAGTAAGAGACAGCCAGCCAAAAGACAGACAGAGGTCGGAATACAAGACCCATATTTCACTGCCTCTCAACGGTCTCCTTGGAAGGGGATCCTACCGACTGCCGCGGACAGCTCGTGAAACACAAGGCCCTGTAAATCACCGCCGGACACCACTTGACCATCGCCCCACTTGTCACCTACCACCCCCCCCCCCCACCCCACCCCCTTCCCCCGCTCTCCTCTACCAAAAAAATACGCCCTTGTTCTCTTCTTATTCCCAAACTAAGCCTTATGGTGAATGTAACCCCCGTCTGACAATGGGGCCTGTAGAGGGGGGTGGGGGTAAGAAAAGAAGAGAGAGAGAGAGAGAGTGTGGGGGGGGGGGGAGGTGAGAAACCAGACAGGTTACATAGTGTCGACAAAGACAAAAGACTTATGCGTTTATTAGGATTGACGGACGGATGGGGGGGGGGGGGGGGGGGGGGGGGGGGGGGGGATGTCATGAATATGAAGAAAAAACCCTGAGAAAATGCTAACTTTATGAAAGCTGATATTTATATATAAAAAAAGGGGGGGGTGAGGGAAAAGGCATAGCAGTCACCATTTCATTGAAGGAAAAGGCATAGCAGTCACCATTTCATTGAAGGAAAAGGCATAGCAGTCACCATGTCATTGAAGGAAAAGGCATAGCAGTCACCATGTCATTGAAGGAAAGGGTATAGCAGTCACCATGTCATTGAAGGAAAAGGGTATAGCAGTCACCATGTCATTGAAGGAAAGGGCATAGCAGTCACCATTTCATTGAAGGAAAAGGTATAGCAGTCACCATTTCATTGAAGGAAAAGGTGGGTATAGCAGTCACCATTTCATTGAAGGAAAGGGTATGGCAGTCACCATTTCATTGAAGGAAAAGGTATAGCAGTCACCATTTCATTGAAGGAAAAGGCATAGCAGTCACCATTTCATTGAAGGAAAAGGTGGGTATAGCAGTCACCATTTCATTGAAGGAAAAGGCATAGCAGTCACCATTTCATTGAAGGAAAAGGGTATAGCAGTCACCATTTCATTGAAGGAAAAGGCATAGCAGTCACCATTTCATTGAAGGAAAAGGCATAGCAGTCACCATTTCATTGAAGGAAAAGGCATAGCAGTCACCATTTCATTGAAGGAAGAGGTATAGCAGTCACCATGAAGGAAGAGGTATAGCAGTCACCATTTCATTGAAGGAAAAGGTATAGCAGTCACCATTTCATTGAAGGAAAAGGCATAGCAGTCACCATTTCATTGAAGGAAAAGGTATAGCAGTCACCATTTCATTGAAGGAAAAGGCATAGCAGTCACCATTTCATTGAAGGAAAAGGCATAGCAGTCACCATTTCATTGAAGGAAAAGGTATAGCAGTCACCATGAAGGAAGAGGTATAGCAGTCACCATTTCATTGAAGGAAAAGGCATAGCAGTCACCATGAAGGAAGAAGTATAGCAGTCACCGTGAAGGAAGAGGCATAGCAGTCACCATTTCATTGAAGGAAAAGGCATAGCAGTCACCATGAAGGAAGAGGTATAGCAGTCACCATTTCATTGAAGGAAAAGGTATAGCAGTCACCATTTCATTGAAGGAAAAGGCATAGCAGTCACCATTTCATTGAAGGAAAGGGTATGGCAGTCAACATGAAGGAAGAGGTATAGCAGTCACCATTTCTTTGAAGGAAAGGGTATGGCAGTCAACATTTCATTGAAGGAAAAGGTATGGCAGTCACCATGTCATTGAAGGAAAAGGCATAGCAGTCACCATTTCATTGAAGGAAAAGGAATAGCAGTCACCATGTCATTGAAGGAAAAGGCATAGCAGTCACCATTTCATTGAAGGAAAAGGCATAGCAGTAAACATTTCATACATTTATGAAAGCAGGTTTCCAGAGTCCGTTTGAAAACAGAAAAATGGCGTTGTTCTCTGGAATCGGCCTACAAGCGAAACGTGTTATGCTTAAAAAATACAAAGGAAAAAGTGGTTTATCTGTAAGAATGCTGGATGAATCGGCTTTAACGTTGCCTCAAAGAAGACGCCGTTCCAGTTAGCCACGTGACTGCGTACGATCATGCGAACCGACAAACGCTCGCGTTGGAAAGGCGTCAGAGTGTTCTGTTACTAATGCATAGAGCTGTGACAGGGCTGCAGATTATGATAAAGATGACTGTCACCACTTGGCTTAACATCTGTAATAGATACACCTCGCCCATTGACAAAGTTAATTATCGGTAACACTGAGAAATAGGCTCGTGTCGGCAATCTTACGGAAATCAAACACCTTCACGAGCTCTCTGTTGACCACATCATGGAAAACAACCCATTCTTTAATAAACCGACAGACATAATTATCGCCTGGAATCTGGGATCTTTCACTAGGCGCAATAGTCGCCACTGTTAGCTATTAGAGGTGGGGGGAGAAACCGGTTTGAACCGAAAAACCGGTGCTAAACTTTCGCGGTTCGGAAAATCGGTTCGAGTTGCTGTGAACCGGTTTTTTGTTTTACTGCAAACTGAAAGTAACTTTTTCTTAGAATAACGCATTCTTTTTGAAGAACGACACTGATTCTCAGCGCAGATTAGGTGTTTGTAAGCCAAGAGTAGCTCTTTCTAGTTTGTGGTGGTGTATGGCTTTGACTTTGACTGAGTGTTGAGTTGAGTGTGTGTGTGTGTGTCATTAGTCATAAGCTTAATTATTGTGTGTCTGTGTGTATGTGTGCGAGTGCGTGCGTGTGTGTGTGTGTGAATATCCTGACAAATAAATATGTGTTTGCATAGGTGAAACTAGTGATGCGAGTAGTGGTTGAAAAAACCGGTTAGGTAAAACCGGTTCGAAGAGGGGGGAAACCGGTTTTTAAACCGGTTCGGATTTTTGAACCGGTTCTCAACTCTATTAACTATGATGGTACATGTATCTGAACAGACTCGTCATAGTCGGTGGAGGGTTAAAGTTACATTAGGGTGAGAATGAAGCTGTGAACCGGGTAGATGCTTGTCTTCTGATGTTGGAGACATCGTCGTCAGACAGGGCTTTGTCTGCTGAAGCTGAGACCTTGGGGTAAAGCCGACTTATTGTGCTGGGATTACGGCAGAATGCGTCATCTCACTGCTCAAGATTCGATAAGAAGAGGAGTAGAAAAGGTAGACAGACAGCTTAGCCATGGACTTCTGCCAGCCCGAGTCTTTTTCATTGGCCACCAAGTTTCAGCAGTTTTGTCAGTCCCCGTCCTCGCCCAGTCCCGCTTGCGGCGTTGAAAATATAAGTTTATACAGCGAACGAACGAGAGGTGGTAGTCAGGTTGCTTGCCTTTTCATTTCCCGCATCTTTTTTCTTCTCCCCCCTCCCCACTCTTCCCCTTCAAGGTATACACTCGTAGAACACTGAGCTAGTTGTGTGGGAGCTGATAGGAGGGATCCCTCCTCCAGCGGTTTTTATCGTTCTCGTCTTTCCATCATCAACGTATGAGTGGTGGTTACTGTGCGCTGGCTGCTTCAAACAGTTGTAAGTTTGCGAGGAGTCGAGGCCAGGAACCCTACGGAGGTTTTATCAGCAGCTGTGTTTATGAGCAGAACACAGTCCGGGGATTTAGGGTGATGGTGTGGGGGGTTAGGGACTGGACTGCCCGCTGGTCCAGTTTTATGGACCTCCACCTTTGATGGTATTGTCCTTGAAGTCTGGAGTTTGGCTGACACAAAGCTCAGTACGTCATTTCCGCTTCCTGCTGGGTTGTTGGGAAAACTTTTCCTGCGACATGCAACACAAAACGTTGTGAATGTTTTGCTTCTTTTCCATTTATCATCATTAGTTGTTTGTTTATGAAGTAGCGTGTTTACTTATTTTCCTGTGCATTTGGGTAAGAACGTGGATGGGATTGAACTACATTTGGAAATGGTGCATTACTGTAATATCAAAATGAATCTTTGTGATGTTTTATGTACAGCGGTGGTGGGAAAAGTAATATCAAATTCTTGTAGCGTGTCTGTTTCTTTCGTGAAGTGACATAAGACAGGCATGGGAATTGTCAGTCTTTTGGCTGATTTCAGCTTTTTTGATGGTCCTCTTCAGTCTTTTTTTTTTCAAGTTTCAGCTTTTTTGATGGTCCAAGAGGACATTTATGAGATAAAAAAAAGAAGCCCAATGAGTAAAACTTAAGTTATTGGTTATAAATGAATGGAAAATGAACTAAATATATCAGTCTTATCTCTAATACTGTTTTCAAGGCTTAGATAACAGAAGAAGCTTCATTTTCTGGGGGCTGTATCCCAACACACACGGTTTTCAGTTGTTGTTTTTATTCCTTGTTCCTATGCCTGCTTCGAGACCCCAATTTTCAGTCTTTTTTGTCTTCTCTGATTCCCATGCCTGATAAGAATGCTTGAAAGAAAAAAGAAGCTATGTTCTTGGTTTGGGGAAGTACAAAGTCGAGCCTACATGATGCTCACCCCATGGTGAAGTAATTCTTTCGATCTCTCCGTATGATATTAATGTGACATTAGAGTCTGACCCTGTCCCTGTTAACCCTACAACTGCCGTTTAGATACTGTATTTGTCATGTTTATTGTGCTTCCTTTCTCCTCGAGGGGTCGCCTTACCCACAAAGACTACAGTTGTCTGGAACCTCTGTATGACCTCTTCCTCTTCTGTTGATGTGAGAGAAAGAGAACGACTTTGTTTTCTCGCTTCTTGTCATGTTTTTGTTTAGGCCCCTCTCATTTGCATCGAGGGAGAGAGATGTCAGTGCGTGTGTCGGGGTGGGGGTGGGGGATGGGGTGGGTGGGTGGGGGTAGATGGGAGCAGACAGATTCAAGTAAACTATTTAAATTAATATAAACGATATCGTGGGTGCAACTTTTCCTGGTATACAAGGATTTCCTGTTTTTGAGTTTTACCAGAAAAGGAAGTTCCTTCTTTTTTTAATTTGTCAAACAATATTTGTGTGTCTACTGCATTTTTCAAACACTTTTAAATAAGCATTTGTATAAATCGTGAAAAAAACACCCACTAACATATCTTCATAAATCAATGTTTGCTTCAGCTGCAGGGGACATTACCCCTGGACCCTGGCCTTTCAGGGGGTTTTCATGTTGTGCAGTTGCACCCATGCGATATTGATCAAGGCTTAAGTATACAGTCATGTCAACAAAGCTTGAAACACGAAACCTTGTACTTGCATTATTATCTTAAACAAACGCTAATGCTGTAAGCTCATGTGAATTTGGCACACACAAACGTATCTGTTTGCTTTGGTGTTGTGCTAGAATTAGAAATGAAGGAAAGCTTTTTGCTGCAGATACGCCTTGCC
>CM065691.1:34930399-34932899 GCA_017654935.2 Phymorhynchus buccinoides
TCTTTTCTTAAAGGGTCAGCCACACTGCATACGATTCAATCCCAATGCGATCGGATTGTGACATTTGTGAGGCATGATTCTCGTGACATTCTACTGTCTAACTTTCTCTTATGCGTGGTCGAAATGTACGTGGTGACAGTCCTGAGATGACCATAGCTGTCGACGGGACTATAATTGACTCTCTCTCTCTCTCTCTCTCTCTCTCTCTCTCTCTCTCTCTCTCTCTCTCTCTCTCTCTCTCTCTCTCTCTCTCTCTCTCTCTCTCTCCTCTCTCTCTCTCTCTCTCTCTCTCTCTCTCTCTCTCTCTCTCTCTCTCTCTCTCTCTCTCTCTCTCTCTCTCTCTCTCTCTCTCTCTCTCTCTCTCTCTCTCTCTCTCTCTCTCTCTCTCTCTCTCTCTCTCTCTCTCTCTCTCTCTCTCTCTCTCTCTCTCTCTCTCTCTCTCTCTCTCTCTCTCTCTCTCTCTCTCTCTCTCTCTCTCTCTCTCTCTCTCTCTCTCTCTCTCTCTCTCTCTCTCTCTCTCACAAAACTGCACAATTATGTCTTAAAAGACCTTGCTATGAGTACATTGTTGCAACATTTGTTACCCTATAGAACCTTCTAGTCGGAATTCACGGTTTTGCGTATTGATGTTTATTAGACATGCAGGTTTAAGATGTACACGGATCTGGCAGAGTGTGAAGGAGGGTGCGTGTGACTAGATAGATGTGTGCGTATGAGGGCGTGTGAACACTCTTCTCTGTGAGTTTGTTTGTAAGAAAAGGGGGAGGGGGTGGGATGGGGGGGGGGGGGGAGGGAATAACAGTTTCTGGTATATTGCTTGCCAAATTTTGCATGATTTTTTCGGCGTATTCTATGTTATTTTTTTTATTTGTTATCGCCCCTACCCCACTGTTCCGTTTGACATGGGCAGATGGCCCAGTTCATTAAATCGTTGTTCTGTTCTGTTGTTCTGTTCTCTTTCTCTCTCTCTCTCTCTCTCTCTCTCTCTCTCTCTCTCTCTCTCTCTCTCTCTCTCCTCTCTCTCTCTCTCTCTCTCGATCTCTCTCTCTCTCTCTCTCTCTCTCTCTCTCTCTCTCTCTCTCTCTCTCTCTCTCTCTCTCCTGGCTCTCTCTCTCTCTCTCTCTCTCTCTCTCTCTCTCTCTCTCTCTCTCTCTCTCTCCTCTCTCTCTCTCTCTCTCTCTCTCCTCTCTCTCACTCTCTCTCTCTCTCACTCTCTCTCTCTCACTCTCTCTCTCACTCTCTCTCACTCTCTCTCTGTGTCTCACACACACACACACACACACACACACACACACACACACACACACACACACACACACACACACACACACACACACACACACACACACACACACACACACACACACACATTTCTTTGCTAAGAATGTCCATGTCAATCTAGGCCTGTGCTACTCATTAAGCTTCCCAATCACGCCGCTCTTTCTCTTTCATGTTGAAATACTGTAAGTTATTAAGTGGGTTACTGTGCACGGAAGGTTCACATTCCACGGCCACTGGTATTTCACTGCTTTGATCTTGTTGATAACTTGCATGCTTTTGAGCGAATTCAACTGGTTAGCTTGTAGCCGAGTTTTACCTCATCCTCCATCATCCAACAGAAAGTGGATTCAAGAACAGACGAACGGACGAACGAACGAAACAAACGAACATTATTTCATATGAGAGAGAGAGAGAGAGAGAGAGAGAGAGAGAGAGAGAGAGAGAGAGAGAGAGAGAGAGAGAGAGAGAGAGAGAGAGAGAGAGAGACTCGGAATGTTTAATGACTTAGGCCAACAGCCCCTATCATGACCATAGCACAAAGAGATACATCAAGAGAGAGAGAGAGTAGCTCTTATTCCTCTACTTGATAAGTGGTATTATATAGTGCAAAGCAATGAAGGCGCTCATGTTAACTATTTTTGTACGGTACCCCTGAGCGTTCGGGGATGCCAGGGAGACGAGCGGTCCGCGATAGCTCTACTGTCATATAACTGCAGTCTGTGATTCTCTCTCTCTCTCTCTCTCTCTCTCTCTCTCTCTCTCTCTCTCTCTCTCTCTCTCTCTCTCTCTCTCTCTCTCTCTCTCTCTCTCTCTCTCTCTCTCTCTCCCCCTCCGTCTCTCTCTGTCTCCGATTTTCACCTCTTTTTCCCCTCTGTCTTTTTTTAACGTGTTTGATAAATATAAGTATCCCATCCCTTTTCATCATTCTTTTAAAAACAGACTTTCAGCCCATTGAGAGGCTGATGCTTCTGCTGATGCCAGTTGCTGCGAATGCTATTCTGGTTGTTATCGCTTCTTGTTGTCATTGCTATCGCTGCTGTTCTTATCGTTGCTGTTGAAGTTGTAAATGTTGTTGTTGTTGTTGCTGAGTTGAAAGCAATAGCCTGGTTTTCTGCCGACTGAATGAAAGTTAGTGCTTATAACGTCCATTGGTCACACACATTAAGTCCGACAGGGGTGACCATTCGGCGACAGTCAAAGACCTTTATCCCCGCGGGGA
>CM065691.1:34955399-34972899 GCA_017654935.2 Phymorhynchus buccinoides
GTAATATAAAGGATTTATACATAATTTCTAATGCTTTTCTGCTCAACTTATGTTTATACGTTTTCAGACATGATATCAACATGGCAACAGTGCTAATTATACTTTTAATATGAATGTCCCATTTACAGTTATGTTGAAGTGTGATGCCCAAGTGCTTGTGATATTCAGTGCTTTGCAAGTGTGTTAAGCCAAATGTCAAGGGTAAAACAGTGTGTGTGCTACGTATAATGTTTAATAGCTCTGTTTTATCATCATTAAATTTCATTTTCCAACGTTTAGACCAAGCATACAATTTCTCTAAATCAGAGTTAAGAACTTCTGCACGAAGAACTGGGTTGTTCGATGCTAATGCCATGCTTGTGTCATCTGCAAACAGTTTAATAATTGATTGAATTCCTTCTACAATATCATTAATATATATCAGAAATAAAAGAGGACCTAAGACAGATCCCTGAGGAACACCTGCAGAGATATGTTTATAATCAGATTTATTGCCTTTAATGACAACAGCCTGAAAACGATTAGAAAGATAATCGACAAACCACCCAAGCAGCTTCCCTCTTATGCCATTAGCATTAAGTTTATGAATTATTGAAATGTCGCATCTCCCCGTGGGGATACCGGGGGTGGTCGTGTCTTTTGTCTAAGTAGTTCCCCCACCTTCTGGAAGTTCTGTGCTTGTAACTTTGTGTAAATAGTTCCCCACCTTCTGGAAGTTCTGTGCTTGTAACTTCCTCTAATCTGTCACTCTCTTTGACTCTGCCTTTGTTTTCCTGGGTGCTTATTACCATCTACTGTCTTTCTGCCTTGCCGGTCTCTTCTCCTGCCTTTTTTTGTTCTTTCAAGAAACGCTTTCAAAAAGATGTCCTCCTCCAGCCGAAGTCGGGCATGCTGGGCCTAAGTATTTCTTAGTTAGGCGCATAATGGCAGCATTTGACGCATCTGCGCTCATAATCGACAGGAAACTGTCTGAGCGATCGAAGAAGAAGACGAAGAAGAATTATCGCATGTTTTGTTCTTTGCTCGTCAATACAATAGCGTCACGTTGCACTTGTTGTTGTGTGTTTGTTTGTGTGGTGTTTGATTCAGTGACGTTGCAGTCTGGTTCAGGTTTGTTTTATATTGTTAAATATGGATATGAGTCGCCTATATAAGGGAAGGGGAAGGGCGGCATGATGATCATGTGATCATTGTCACCAATGATTCTCCCCCCTCCTAACATTGGAATGGGGAAGGGGGGGGGGGGGGGGTGAAGGGGGGGTCTAGTCGGGTCGGATTGGATGGATGCTGCTGGTTTGAAATATCGTACGTGTCAGGGGATCCGTTTTCGCGAAATCCCAATCCCAGTCTACCCCGCCCACCCCATTCCTCTCTGTCACCCCACCCCACCCCACCCTACAACCACCAACACCACATTTCCTTCCACCCCCCTCCCACTAGTATTCCCCCCTCCCCCCCCCCTTCCCCTCACCCCCTTTTCCCTTCCCCTCATCCCATCTACTTGTAATGCCCTCCATCCACTCCATCAGCAAAAATCCTGCAAGGAGTTCAGTTTCATCGCTATGGGGGTGGGTTGTTAGGGTTAGGGTTTTTGATTACTGTTCTCAGGGTAAATGCGAACAGTGCTAGAGCCATTTTATTTTTATGGGACTCGGAGGTACTCAACTTCAACGAGAAACAAAGACTTGAAGTGTAAAAGTGGTTATAATTAGTTATTTTCCTCCAGGGTAAATGATTTGGGTGACATCCGTAATTCTAAAGTTTATGTGGGTCACAACAAAGTTTTGGCCAACAATGGCCTGAACAAAAAGTGCGTGACACACTTGGAAATTTGCCAAGACTAAGGCCGGGTTCACATTAGACGCGTAAGTTCCGTACGGAAAACCCTAAATAAGTGGAGGAAAGAAGGATAAAAGTTTACGCATATAGGGGAAATTCGGACACGTGCGCAAATCCTTTTCCTTCTTTGTTTCACTTATTTATGGATTGCGCACGGGTTTCCGCATGGAATGTCCGCTTATATGTGTACACGGCCTTATGGGCGTTCGTTTTCTTTGTTTACTTATGATTATAATTTATGGCATGTTGTTTAAAACTTGAATTTCATTGGAAACCGACGCATGTGAAGTCTATTAGGCGCATTACATCAAGCTAAATGTCTCCGTATCGTAAAATTGTTGTTTTCGACCATATCGAATGATAAAAAAAGGAATTGAGGTATTTGTCCTTGTTTGTTTGTTTGTTTTGTCGATAAAATAAACGTCACTTTGCACTTGCGTCATTTGTTTGTGTGGTGTTGTGGTCACTCTGTTTCAGTTTGTTTGTTTGTTTGTTGGCATATCCGAGTCTTTAACAGACCTGTTCACTCTACTCTTTTGGAGTAGCATTCTACTCAATTCAGACCTCTACTACTCTTCTAAAATTGGAAATAATGCTCTTTACTACTCATTTTCAGTGAACATTGTTTGGTGGTTTAATGAATAAAACTAGGGGAAGACGGGGTAAAAAGCGCATGGGCGGGTAAGAAGCCCACCCCAATTATCTCATGAAATGAAGCAAATTTCAGTCTCATTTTGCCCATGAGACGAGCGTTAATGTCTAGCATTCGTCTCATGGGCAAATTTGACTGAAATTTTCTTTATTTCATGAGATAATTGGGGTGGGCTTCTTACCCGCCCATGCGCTTTTTGCCCCGTCTTCCCCTACACATTTTGCACCCAAACTACTCATTTCAGCTATCCAAAGACTACTCAAGACTTGTGTAGGGAGTAAACAGGTCTGCTTTAATCAGTCTTTTGGGGGAATTATTTTAAAATTGGAATCGGTGTAATGAGATTAAGACGAGTGTCACAACCAACTTCATTTTGAGCTGTGCTTTTCCAAGAAACCTAACAAAGTGGAGAACATTGGGGTGGGGGGGGGGGGGGGGGGGGGGGGGGGGGGGGGGTGTTGTTGTTTTGTAAAGCTCAACTATGACAGGGTCGACGAAAATGGTGTTTTACGTCCTCTTGGTCTGAATCAGACATATGGGACATTTGTAAATACAAATATGGTGGGAACAATACCGGAGGCAATGCCCGGAGGCAGTACGAAACCAGTAAAGTCCCGATTTTTTAATTAATACAGATAGGTGTAGCGGTAACCACGCCTCGGGTAAACCTCATCGGCTATGGCACCGCTACAAGTAATTGAAGAACTAAGCGATGAACTATGACAGGGTGGCATCCGTCGGATGTTATATCCACACACTCCCTTAGGAACCCAAAACCGTTGAAAACAATCATGTGACCGTCACTGAGAAGGTGCGAGGTTCCACTGGCCGGCCACACACGAACTAAACGGTTTTCGTTTGACTTTAAAAAGTCCATTAATTTAAGCTCCTACCACTACATCTGAATTCAAGACCACTCCAGTGGGTTTGCTCATTGTGAGTCACTTAGGGGAAGACGGGGTAAAAAGCGCATGGGCGGGTAAGAAGCCCACCCCAATTATCTCATGAAATGAAGCAAATTTCAGTGTCATTTTGCCCATGAGACGAGCGTTAATGTCTAGCATTCGTCTCATGGGCAAATTTGACTGAAATTTTCTTTATTTCATGAGATAATTGGGGTGGGCTTCTTACCCGCCCATGCGCTTTTTACCCCGTCTTCCCCTACGTAGACGTACTTTTTTTTAACCTTCTAATCGCTGAGTGACCTGGCTGATTCTGTGACCTCTGGTCAGTCTTTCTACCTGACCCCATGTGAACCTATGACTGATCTTGTATTACATCCCCCCCCCTCCCCCCCCCCCCCCCCCCCATCCCCCCCCGATCTCTCTCTCTTTCTCTCAAATTAGCAAATTATATCATAGTTTTCGCTGTTATATTCGAGTTCTTTTCATTGTTTCATAATTTGTTCTCCCCTTCACAGGGGCCAAAGGCCTTTCTGAATAAAATGTCCCGTGTTCTCTCTCTCTCTCTCTCTCTCTCTCTCTCTCTCTCTCTCTCTCTCTCTCTCTCTCTCTCTCTCTCTCTCAAATGAGCACATTACGTGTCATAGTTTTCGCTGTTATATTCGAGTTCTTTTCATTGTTTCATATTATTTATCGTTCCCCCTTTCACAGGGGCCAAAGGCCTTTCTGAATAAACTTTCCCATGTTCCCGTGCTCTCTCTTTCTATCCTTTATTCTTTCTACTCCCTTGCCCTCTTTAAAAGTACAAACTAAGCTTGTAATACTGATGATCCCGAGATCGGCAGAAGCACGGACTTTGTTCTGAACCAACGTCAATAATTATTATCCCAGTGATAACCAGAACTTACCTCTCTGTCTTGGAAATTGGAACCTCAAATTTAAACTTTTTTTTGCTTAACCATTTGGTTTAACCCTTTCACCGCCAAAGTCGCATTTTAGCACCACAGTAATTTAACACCAATGTCACTAAAAGGCATCAAATTGGGGTCTATTATCCAAAGACCCTTCTTGTCATAGTTTTGGGAAGTAAGGATAGACCTTATTTTATATCTGTCACAGAAGAATCCTCAATACTGCAGATGGATTTTATTCTCTACCCAGGTAAATTTCATGGACATTTTTGGCTGAAATATGGCTGGTTAAACAAAGTTTAGTGACATAATACATAGCAGTGTACACACGTTAGTTCATGAGCACAACAAGCTGTAAGCGCACTCAAAAACATTTCAGTTACAAACATAAGGCTGCGTCGTGTGATTGCTTGAATAGCTATAGGAATATCAATTACATTGGTGCATGTCCCATATGTGCCCTGCCGGGCCGAGAGGACGTAAAACTCTATATTTCAATTACATTGAAATAAGAAAAAGAAATAAACTAAACTAAGATAACAACATCTATAACTTGAAAGAACAATACACACAAAAATGCAGGAAAGGGGGGGGGAGAGAAGAAGAATGGGGGTGGTGTTACAAAATACAACATACTAAGTACACTATAAACCAACAATCAGAGAGTGGAAATTTAAGCTTGCCTTGATCAGCTGAAGCGCAGGAGTGGATGGAAGTTCAGTTTAACGTCGCGTATCGGCTTTCGCCATGTACGACGGGCTGAACAAACCAACCAGGGTATAAACAAAAATTTATGTTCCTGAATCACTGTCTTAGCCAAAAGGCCGAGAAGCGGTCATTAACAGGAGTAATGTGGCCTCTAATTATGTAGAACCAAAAAGGATTTTGGTAGGACTCGCCTACCATCCAGACTTTCAGATTGTTAGGGGACCCGGATGAATGACCTGTTTTAGCCCCTCATATTGTGCAGCCAGGGATCATAATATAACCCATAAAGCCTGCACTAAGTTTTGAATGCAATACTTAGTAACACGTTATTGGCCCATTATTTCGAAAATTGACCCATCATCTTTTTTTTCTGTAATCAGGGGTAAACCCATGAAGTTTGGAAAATAAATTGAAGCTCTACCATCCCTTGCTGGCTCTTGCGTCTTTCCATTCCGTACTCGTACAGGTCTAGTTTGGCGCGTGTGTGTTGGAAGGGAGAGAGAGACACAGACAGAGAGAGAGAGAGAGAGAGAGAGAGAGAGAGAGAGAGAGAGAGAGAGAGAGAGAGAGAGAGAGAGAGAGAGAGAGAGAGAGAGAGAGAGAGAGAGAGAGAGATGTTTAAAGGTGAACCCTGACGGATGAGTTTTTACAAGAATCACGTCCCGAGATCACCAGGAAAACACCCTTTACAGAGATCGCAACACTCACTTTGCTCTGGTTTCCTAGACATCAAACCGTCAAATCGGCGATTCCTCCTTGGCGGAGGTGCTGGAAGTCAAATTATTTCAGTGAAAGAGAAGGCATGTGCTAGATTAGACCAAATCGTTTGCACAACATTTCCACAATACAAGCCTTTTTATTTATTTTATTTTTTTTAATTTGATACAGTTGACCAAAAGGAGTTTCGTTCACAACAAAGGAAATAGCTTCAATGTTTTATTTGTGGTGGGTTTTTTTAACTGCACTACAAAGAAGGAACAGCTTCAACCACTCGAGTGACCTCCACCCACCCCATCCAAAATGACTTTTCTCTCCGGCATCTCCGCCAAGGAGGAATCGCAATTTTGACGGTTTGATTTCTAGTAAACGGCTGTCTTTCTGATGACCTCGACGTGTTTCTTGCAAAAACTCATCCGTCAGGGTCCACACACTGACGCACCACGATTAAGTCCCTTGAATTTTTTCTAGGTAGCTGTGGCCCACATACAAATGTCCCCAACTTCAAATTGAAGCTACTGTTTAAAATGTTTCGTTTTCAATTTGGGGACATTTGTATGGTCAAAAGAAGATTTCTTACCAGCTATAAGAGGGAAAACACGTGAAACCCGTAATTTTGACACGTGACCTGGTGGGTCTTTAAAAGACAAAAAAATGGCAGCAGGTGGGAAACAGAGTTGAATGGAAATAAGGAGTAAAAGGAACTGGCACACTTTCGCGGTGAACCTCTGTCCTTTTGGGTGACATTCTCTTGTGGCAGGACAGGGCTATAATAAACAGCAGGAACGCGACCTTTGCGGTCGGCCTGACGGAAAATGGCAATGAAGACCACCACCACCACCAGAGGAACTCTCGGTGACACCTTTACCACCCCCGCTCAGCCTGGAGGACAGGGGACAGTGAGGAGGAAGACATCAATTAGGATTAGGGGTGGGTTGGGTAGATAGAGTGGCGTGTCCCGAGTTTCGGTTCAGACCTGGTATTGCAGTACCTCCATGATCTGCTCCCAGCATTGAATGAGCTGGTTGATGGTTCGTCCCATAATTATATGCTGTTTTGCAGCCGAGTGGACGTAAAACCTAACTTAGGGTTAGGTAGAGGCTGTCCGTTGCTGGGTTTGTTGTGTGTGTGTGTGTGTGTGTGTGTGTGTGTGAAATATGATATCCAAAGCAAAAGCAGAAAGGGTGTTTTCCCTTTTTTTTTGGAGAACGGTTGAGCATGCGCGCGCACTCACGTACTAACAAGTACGCAAAGGCATCAAAAAACGAGAGTAGGCGCCAGCAGAGTGCGAATGCTTTTAAAAAGAGAGAGGGAGAGGAGGGAGAGAGAGAGAGAGAGAGAGAGAGAGAGAGAGAGAGAGAGAGAGAGAGAGAGAGAGTACAGACATTTGCAGTGCAGGGGGGAAAACTCCACTTTGTATCTTTCATCTTCCATTACTCTCAGCCCCTTGCTCCTTAGATAAGGCCTTACACAAGGTTTAGCAATGACAACTCCAGAACATTGAGAGAGAGAGAGAGAGAGAGAGAGAGAGAGAGAGAGAGAGAGAGAGAGAGAGAGAGAGAGAGAGAGAGAGAGAGAGAGAGAGAAGAGTACAGACATTTGCAGTGCAGGGGGGGTAGGGGGGGGGAGGGACGATGCACAGGGGAAGAGGGGGTGGGGGGAGTCTTGAGATGAAGAAATGAAACCAAGAATAATCAAGTTTAAAGAAGTACGAATGAACCGCAGCAACAAATACTAAAAGTCATGATGAAGGCCTAAACTTTCTGCTTCGAGGGGGGGGAAAACACGATGGAAACGAATAGGGGAAAGCCGTCAGACGTGGGAGAGATCGAAAAAGTACATGCAAAAGATGACATATTTCTTGTACGCATCGCACCGACATAGTGATTGTTTTGCTTGAGCAACCTGTCCATCTCCTTGGGATTGAATTTGTATTCGTATTCGTCCAGTTTGTTAACTACAATATTGCAGTGTTATTAGTTATTAGTTTATATTCTTTAATTGTTGATAAATGTGTTTATTGTTGTTGTTTTTGTTGATAAATGTGTTTATTGTTGTTGTTTTTCTTATGTGCACCTGGCTGCAATTTCTCAGTTATGAGATAATAAAGATGATTTGATTTTGATTTGATTTGAAAGTTGCTAGGTGAGGTCCTATGAAGATGGCGGACTAAGTCTCACCCAAATAATATTATCATCATGGTGCATACATGTGCACATAGTGTTAAGGAATAAGAACAAGAGACCCCCAGAGAGGGAGGGAGGGCGGGGGGGGGGGGGGCTGAAGGGTCCGAGGAGGAAATAAAACAAGGGTGTGGTCTCATAAATGACAGGAATCTCAGACACTCTCCAGCAGTGGACTAACCTCCCAGGGTCGATCCGTAAGCAAATACACACAGATACCACTCAGCTCAGCGTCTGTTTCCCCGCGACCCCGATCGTCCCCATTCACAGAACAGGGACACTGCGAGTCCACCTGTAAGATACAAGAGGATGAACGTTTCTTAATTGGACCCCCACCCCCAGATCTTGCGTGCACACTCTGATCATTCCCTTTACCTTGTTAGTAATACCCAAGCTTGTCCTCTTGGAACAGGCTTTATCCCGAAGACGAGGTCTAGGACCTACTAGCCCAAGAACCGGTTTTGTTTTTTGCGCGGGAAAATGGATGTCTTTAAAGACCCACCAGATCGCGTGTCAAGATCACGGGTTTGGCGTGTTTTCCCTCTTACAGCTGGTAAGAAATCTTGTTTTGACCAGGTTTGACTCCCATACTATTGCCCCCAAATTGAAAACGAAACATAATTTTACAGAGCAGCCTCAATTTGAAGTTGGGGCATTTGTATGTGGGTCACAGCTACCGAGAAAAACAACAGCAAGGGACTTAATCGTGGTGGGTCAGTGTGTCTTTAAGGTCAAGGTTTTGGGGTCGTCGTCGATCCAGGGGGCGCCTTTTACCTACGTGACGTCATTGGCATTGTTGACGTGCCAGTTTCTCCCTGGAACAAGAACAGTAGGTTTGAAAACGTTTCTACAACCAGAAATGTGTGGACGCCTCGTGAGAAAAGTTGACGGTATCGCGAAAGACTAAGTACCCTTTGATAACAACTGGGAAACAGTGTAAAGTGCTGATAAGGTCCGGCAGGGGGGGTACTGCACTGTGTTAAGTGTTAAGTATGGGGCTATGGCGGGGTAATCGCCTGCGATCCTTGGACGTGTGTGACGAAAGTCAAGGTTTTATGGCTTAAAAAAGGGGTGGTGGGCAATGACCTTGGGGCTACGCTGGAAATGTTCGATAGTGTAGTTAGAGCTGGTTGGTTGGGGGCTGATTCTGTTTCTGATAGCTATTTTCAACAACAAATTGCAAGGAAGAGATTAGGCCTTTTACCATTTTCAATATTTTGAGATGACAGTTTTGCAACTGATTGAAATTGCAAATTATATATATTTTTTTTTCAAACTTTTTTTTTTAATGAACGAATGAATCAAACACAAGCAAACATATACATGCAGTTTACATTTTAACATACATCCATTCATTCTTTTTAATTGCAAATTATATTGATTAATTCTTTTTTATAGTAATATTATCGGCAAATGTATTTGTCTGTGGTGCTGGAAGATATTAAATGTTATTGTTTTTGTTGTTTGTTTGTTTGTTGCTTTATTTTTATTTCAACATGTTTTAAATTGTGTTCATTAGAGCTTTGAACTCTTGCTGTTTACTTTCTGTGTTGTTCAGTTTAACCCTTTTCACCGCCAATGTCGCATTTTTGCACCACAACGATTTAACACCCATGTCATTAAAACCCTTGAAATCAGGCTCTATTATTCAATGATATTGTGTTCCTATATTTGGGCGGTAAGGATTGACCCTATTCTAAATGTGTCACAAAGAAATCCCACAATATTGCAGATGAAATTGGACTGTTAGCACAAGATGTTCAAACTAATGTTTCTACTCTTCTGTTTGGAAGCAGGGACAAAAATGTAAGTGAAAATAAATCAATGATGTTAGCAGTATGTCATTTCATAAGCGCTTCCAAACGTTTTAATAACGATTAATGTTTTAGTGGCAATTTGAAAAAAATACATAAACAATCATTATTTAATAGCAATAGCACAAGACTTTGTGTGCCCTGTTGAGATGTACTGATATAAACTTGGCCTCTTTGATTGTTGGTTTATAGTGTACTTAGTATGTGGTATTTTGTAACACCACCCCCATTCCTAGTTTTTCTTTGTTTGTTGTTGTTGTTGTTGTTGTTGTTGTTTTGTGGTTTTGTTGTTGTTTTTTCTTCTTTCCTTTTTCTTGTTTTTTCTTTTTCTTTGTTACTTCTATTGTTTGTTTGTCTAGTTATAAATTTGTGCATGATGTATTGATATCTTTGCTTAGTTATTTTTCTTATTCCAATTGTATTTTTCTCATAGCTATTTAAGTAATTTCATGATGCAGCCTTTTGTTCGTAACTGAAACGATTTTGAGTGCGCTTATAAGCTTATAGCTTGTTGTGCTCATACAATAATTTGTGTACACTGCAATGTATTATGTTAATAAACTTTGTTTAAACCAGATGAAATCTTTTCTGTAGCCAAGGAAGTTTAATGGAAATGTTTGGCTCAAAGTTAGCTGGCGGTGAAAGGGTTAAACTTTTTCTTGAACTGGGAGGTGCAAAAGAATACCTAGTAAATAGAGGTGGGGGAGGGGGGGGGGGGGGAACCCGTTTGAACCGAAACCCCGGTGCTAAACTTTCGTGGTTAAAAAAAACCGGTTCGAGTTGCCGTGAACCGGTTTTTTTAACTGCAAACTGAAAGTAAGTTTTTATTAGAATAATGCATTATTTTCGAAAAACAACACTGATTCTCAGCGCAGATTGGGTGTTTGTAAACCAAGAGTATCTGTTTCTAGTTTGTGGTGGTGTATGGCTTTGACTTTGACTGAGTGTTGAGTTGAGTGTGTGTGTGTGTCATAAGTCATAGGTTTCTTTAGTGTGTGTGTGAGTGTGTGTGTGTGTGTGTGTGTGTGTGTGTGTGTGTGTGTGTGTGTGTGTGTGTGCGTGTGCGCGCGTGCGTGCGTGCGTGCGCGCGCGCGGGCGTGCGTGCGTGTGAATATCCTGACAAATAAATATGTGTTTGCATAGGTGAAACTAGTGATGCGAGTACTGGTTAAAATAAAACAAAACCCGGTTCGGTAACACCGGTTCGAAGAGGGAAAACCGGTTCGGATTTTTGAACCGGTTCTCAACTCTAGTAGTAAAGCAGAAAGGGGCAGGGGTGTTAAAGAGGTAACCCAACTACAGAACTAGCAAACACGTAGGGGAAAAGAACAAACTTGTAGTGTAGATAACGGAATGTTACAGTACATTGCAAACGAAGTAGACTGACGACAATGAAGACACCACACCCAACTATGTCGGTGCGATACGTACAAGACATATGTCAACTTTTGCATGTCTAACACCATGTATTCTTTCGTTCTCTCTCTCTACTCTACCCCCTACCCCTACCCCCCCACCCCCCATCTCTATAGCTGTATCTGTCTCATTTCCCTAAGACCACCCGTTCTCACCGTATAATCACCACTCCCCTTCTAACCCCTCCTCTTGTACTTTTTGTTTGTCTTATCATTAACCCTTTCACCGCCAGCCATATTTCATCCAAAATGTTCCATTAAATTTACCTGGGTAGAGAACAAAATCCATCTGCAGTATTGGGGATTCTTCTGTGACATATATAAAATAAGGTCTATCCTTACTTCCCAAAACTAAGACAACAGGGTCTTTGGATAATAGACCCCAATTTGATGCCTTTTAGTGACATAGGTGTTAAATCACTGTGTTGCTAAAATGCGACTTTGGCGGTGAAAGGGTTAAATACGAAGATGCTTTCAGAGCAGCAAAACTACGGTACAATGATTATAACGCGTTGATGCCATGAAACCACACCGTAGGCGTTTCTTAATCTCTGGTGACTGACGCACATATCTTTTGCACGCGCGCACACGCGTACATGCACGCGTGCACACGCACATACACACACACACACACACACACACACACACACACACACACACACACACACACACACACACACACACACACACACACACACACACACACACATACACGAGCGCGCACATTCTATTGTGGTTTTGGTCGCTTGGTACTTATGTTCTTACCGAATGGTAGTTATTGTCCTTAGCCCTTGACAGCAGGTGGTGTTTCCTTCCTTTGAAGGCAGTTGTTTGAGCAACAATAAACTCACTCTCTGTTTTTTGTATGTCTCACATTCTCTCTCTCTCTCTCCCACGAGCGACAAAAACAGAATGATTATGCCTTCAATTTAACATAGGGAAATAAAGATAAGCCCCGAGAGGTATCTCCCTTAAGATCACTAGAAGAGCTCACTTTGATTGACAGTAGCAACAGAAGCAGCAGGTACCGTAATCACGAGGGCTAACACAGGCAGTAACATGGAAATTCGCCCTAAACTGGCAAAACGATGGGCAGTCTAAAGACCCACTGACCCACCACGATTAAGTCCCTTGGGTTGTTCTGTGTAGCTGTGACCCGCATACAAATGCCCAAACTTCAAATTGAGGCTGCTCTTTAAAATGACGGTTCGTTTTTAATCTGGGGGCATGTGTATGGGAGTCAAACCTGGTCAAAACAAGATTTCTTACCAGCTGTAAGAGGGGAAACCAGTGAAACCCGTGTTTTTACACGTGGTCTGGTGGGTCTTTAAGGGCCAGCCACACGTTAGCTAAAATCGTGCGACTGTACGATACGATTCGATCACGACGTGATCTCGAAGCGCGAATCACGCATTTTGTTCTTGGAGACCACGGTGATCGAATAGTGTCGTACAGTCGCACGATTTTAGCCAACGTGTGGCTGGCCCTTTAGTCTAATTCATGTGCTACTTACCACCCGTGTTGAACGTTTTAAGACGCTTTCGGGATTACGGTGCCAGAGCAGTGGTCATATCATCGCTGGTGACTGCGGAGCATTCGAAAAGCGCGACTTTTCGAAAAGCGCGATACGAAATGCGCGAACTACAAGATGCCGAAAAGAGCGAACAGTAATGACAAAAAGAGCGAATTTCAGAGAGTCGCATAAAACTCAGAAAGTTAGGGATAGGTTAGGGATAGGGTTAGGGATAGTAAGAAAGTAACAGACATTTTTTCTTGTAAGGTACTTCTTGCCCCATCCTCAACGACCCTCTCGCTTTCTGTCAGTGACATTCACTCTTTCTGTCAGTGACATTCGCTCTTTCTGTCAGTGACATTCGCTCTTTTCGTACGGTCGCGCAAATGGGAATATTCAGAGAATCGCGCTTTTTGCATGTTGCCGGTGACTGACCATCAGGGTGTGGGACAGATCAGATCAGGGGGGGGGGGGGGGGGGAACAATAAAATGGGGGGATAAGGGGGGGGGGGGGGGGGGGGGAAAAGGGGGGGGGGGTGGGGGGGTGGGGGGGAAGAAGCAAAACAAAAAGCTCAGCATCAGGGTGCGGTCAGTTGAGACAGTAGTGGTCATCCCTTGCACGCGCGGATTAGCATAGGATTATGAACATGAGGGGCGTGACGTAGGCCCTGACCACCTGACCGGTCAGTTGGCAGGCAAATGGACAGACAGACGGACAGGTGGACATATGGACGGATGGACAGGGTTTTAAGGGTTAACAGTTCACGGCCAGTCGCGTCAATGACACGTGAACCTCTCTGCCATCTCTCATGCGCACCAAACCTTTTGCTTCCTAAACTGTGTGTGTGCATGTGTGTGTGCGTGCGTGTGTGCGTGCGCGCGCGTACGTGTGCGCGTACGTGTGCGCGTGTGCGTGCGCGTGCGTTGTGTGTGTGTGTGTGTGTGCATACGCGCGCGCGCATGTGTGTGTGTGTATGTGCGCGCGCGTGTGTGTGTGATTATCTCCATTGTGCTTTTAATGACCATTGTTAATCCTGATTGTTCAGTTTCACGCACGCACGCACGCACGCACGCACGCACGCACGCGCGCACACGCGCACGCGCACGCGCACACACACACACACACACACACACACACACGTAAATGTAGGATGTACAAAAGCTTTATCAAGCTTATTCTTTTATCGTCAATAAAGATCATTTTGACTTGACACACACACACACACACACACACACACACACACACACGCACGCACACGCACGCACGCACACACGCACACGCACACGCACACGCACACACACACACACACACACACACACACACACCGCTTGCACGCGCACGCTGCCTTTGCACAGCACGTTTATTAAAATACCAGTGAGGTTTTGGGTGCGAGTTATACCAAAAAAACCACCCACACAACTAAACAACTAAAAGCAACTAATGGTTGCTAACAGTAAAGAATGTCTCAGATTTCACTGGAGAGTAATGCAGCTTTACGTGCAGTATAGGCCTACATGACCGGAATTTAAACAATGCTTGGAAGTAACAACATAAGAACATAAAGAGAGAACGACACGAGTTGAGGCGGTGGGTGAAAAAAAAAAAAAAGACGTTCAATGCTGCACTTGGTCATCTCCACATATGGAAAGTGACGCCATTCGCGCGGACAATGTCGGTTTTCAGCGAAACTTTAGAACGTGTATCTTTTAACCGTTCAATCTGAAATTAAACTGACTCTAGCCCTAACCCTAACCCTAACCCTAACCCTATCCCTAACCAAAACCTTAAACCGTCAATTATCAAATGCACAAAAAATAAACTTGACTAAAAATTGAGTGTTCCGTGTTTGAAGATGATCATGTGCTGTCTTGAACGCCTAATGTGGAGAAAGACGGGGAGAGGCGATAAGGGGATGTGGGGTGTGTGTGTGTGTGTGTGGGGGGGGGGGGGGGGTGAACAAGAGAAAAGAGACACTAGGGGGCGAGTACAAAGAAGCATTCACACAGGCCACTGATATCGTGAACCGCTGCGCGGAATCAATATAAATTATCTACGGTCGTCTGTTAAATAATCCATCTGTATTGATTAAAAAACCCATCGGGACTTTCCTGGTGTTGCACTGCCTTCGGTCATTGCCTCCAGTATCGTTCCCACCATCTTTATATCTACTAATGTCCCTTATGTGTCTGTTCCAGACCGGAGGACGTTAAGCAGATTTACTACTCTGCTAAATAACCCGATGTATGTGATGGGGAGTGAGCAACAGGGTGAAATTTGTTGGGAGTGTTTAGTTGCCATCTAAGACCAAAAAATAATGCAACGGTAGGCTTATGCCGCATCTATTTTTTGTCTTCAACCTTGGTTCGGTTTAATTAAACAAAAATGACTTAATATATTAGTAATATTTGGGTTCCATGTTATGACTCGTGTTGTGGTGTAGCTCATTGAAAATACCCGAGGAACTTCAATGATGTTGCTTTTTGCGATGAGAACAGCTCCGTGGTATATATATATATATAGGGAAAAAGGTGGCAGAGTGGTTAATGCGTTCGCCTGCCAAATGTAATGCGTGACTGCAACGTCGAGTGACTCGGGTTCGAATCCCGGCCTGGCCCTTTCTTTCTAGTTCGACAGGAAAATCGAACTGAACGTCGAATCCTTCGGATGGGGACTTTAATAAAGCTAGTCTGACCCGTGCGCTTTACGCACGTAAAATTCCCTCGGCAGCTGAAAGTCGGTAAGAGCAGGGAGAAATCCCTGCTGCCTGGTATGGCCAAATTGATAGCTAGGTTTCCCACATCTGCCCCCCCCCCCTCCTCACTCACTGCCCCCCCCCCCCCCCTACAAAATATTGGGTAGGCGCTTAGGCGCTGCGCTTGCGCTCCGGGGGGAGAGCAACCCTGAATATACCAAATATAACTCGTGGAGGTGCAGACAGACAAACAAAACTTGTTGCTAGTCCCCGCCACGTTTCTCTGGTAAAGCGCTCGCGTTCTCATGTTTAACCCTTTCACCGCCAGCCATATTTTAGCCAAACAATTCCATTAAATGTACCTGGGTAGAGAACAAAATCCTTTGATCGAGAATTCTGATCGCTTCTCGGCCTTTTGGCTAAGACAGTGATTCAGGAACATAATTTTTTGTTTATACCATGGTTGGTTTGTTCAGCCCGTCGTACATGGCGAAAGCCGATACACGACGTTAAACTGAACTTCCACCGAACAAAATCCATCTGCAGTATTGGGAATTCTTCTGTGACATGTATAAAATAAGGTCTATCCTTACTTCCCAAAACTAAGACAAATGGGGTCTTTGGATAATAGACCCCACTTTGATGCCTTTTAGTGACATGGGTGTTAAATCATTGTGGTGCTAAAATGCGACTTTGGCAGTGAAAACTGGGAAACGAACGCAAACGAAGAACAGATTTGCAAGCGAAGCATCCGAAGGGAAGGAGAAGCCAAGGAGAAGGTTTCGTAGCAATGTACCCCCGTTGTCTATGTGTCGCCAATTTTGTCTCTGTGTGTCCCCGTCTCTCTTGCACCTGTGTCTACGGTGTATGTTTGATGAAGACGGGGTAAAAAGCCCATGGGCGGGTAAGAAGCCCATGCCAATTATCTCATGAAATAAAGAAAGTTTCAGTCAAATTTGCCCATGAGACGAATGCTAAACATTAGCACTCGTCTCATGGGCAAAATGTGACTGAAATTTGCTTCATTTCATGATATACTTGGCATGGGCTTCTTACCCGCCCATGGGCTTTTTACCCCGTCTGTGTCCCTGTGTCTATTTATGTCCTTGTCTTATAATATATATATCTCTGTCTCTATGTGACACCGCACGTAAGCCCTAAACCTAGGACCTAACCCTAACCCAAATCCTAATGCGATACCCTAACCCTCATTCTAAACCTATTCGGAACCCGAGGGGACACAATAGAGACGGGGGGGACACGGTGACGGGTGTACATCGATATGATCCCCCAAACAAGCAACATGGGACGTTTTACGACAATCCCAGTTGCACAGCTCGGTGCAAAGCTGAGACAGCGAGTGTCATGGTGTAATTTCACTGAGGACAAACTGAGAGGGAGGAGGTGGGCTGGGGGGAGTGGGTGGGGGGTAAGCGTAGGGGCAAGGACAAAGAAGGATAGTTGTGGAGAGGTGGGGGGGGGGGGGGGAGTTAGTGGGTGGGTGACAGTTTTAAATAGGCTGAAGAATGTCGGGTGACAGCTATTAAGAGAGTGCACGCGTGCGATTCCAGCGAGGCGTCTTGGGTGAACACGACAGAGAGAGAGAGAGAGAGAGAGAGAGAGAGAGAGAGAGAGAGAGAGAGAGAGAGAGAGAGAGAGAGAGAGAGAGAGAGAGAGAGAGAGAGAGAGAGAGAGAGAGACAGAGAGAGAGAGAGAGAGAGAGAGAGAGAGAGAGAGAGAGAGAGAGAGGGAGAGAGATAGAGAGGAGTGTGGAGACGTAGAGAAAGGAAGTGGGTGGAGGATACAGGGAAAGGTCAGCTAAACTATCTCTAGGGCAACGTGCGCGTGCTGACCTGTGTCCTTTCCCTGGTCCCCGACCTTCGACATCTGTCACCAAAACAAAAGCCATGCACCTGAGAGGTAATGAGACGAATAAGCCAAACAGAGTTGTGGACCAACAAAAGAAGACTTGCTACACTGTCTTTCAATCAATAACCAAGGGTGCTCACAAGTGCACAGAATGGGATGGGGTGCGTGTCGCGTGCAAAATTGCAGCGCGTGCAAATTTGCAGCTCGCTACTATGAACGTGTGTATCAAAACACTATCTGAACCATCTTAGACGGAAAAAGTGCTGTCTCTATAGGGGATTTGA
>CM065691.1:34977899-34980399 GCA_017654935.2 Phymorhynchus buccinoides
TTATGCCCGTTCTGATGGTGGCATACCGATCAAGGTCAATGTCACGGTCCGGGCGATCCGTAGGCCTTGAAAGTGGTAGGGGTCTACACATTGGGTTTTAAGCCATATTTTCCACATTGGTACTTGACAGAAGCGCTTCAGATTGTGTGTGGTACTGTATACCCTAGAGAAGAAAACATCCGAGCATAAATTATCACCATGCTGACCTTGACCTTGAAGTGTGACCTTGAAAACCGACATTTCCTTCTTTGCGCTATATGTTTCTGACGGACAGACAAAGCGTAAAACATACATACCGTCCCATTTTAATAGACTGGAGGACATTGCACATGATATTTTTAGTTTTTTTGGTGTGTGTGAATTTCGTCATTGAGAGAGGGACAATAAGTGCAAAGACTGAGCAGTAGTGAGACGCATACTGAGAGAATGGTACCCACACCACTTTTTGTTTTTAATCATGGTGGTGTGATCCGACTTTTCTTTCTCGATCACCTGTGAATACTACCCTGGGGGGGAAGGGTAGAAGAGGACGGGACGCCACGACTATCCGAATCACGGCTGTCCGAATCACGACTGTCGGAGCACGGCTGTCCGAATTTAGAAAGACAGGCAGACATGAAGACAGACAGACAGACGCACACACACACACACGCACGCACGCACGCACGCACACACATACACACATTTGTCTGAATCACTTTTAGTGGAAGGACCAGTGTTACATAATGACCTTTATCATGACTGCGATTAATTATTCAACAAAGATAATTAGCTCAAAAGGTTGATAAGATGCAGCTTAATGTTTGGTAAGAAAGGCAGGTGTGAAAAATATGGGGAGAGCTGAGAAATGTAAGAGAGGGATTTTTGCTTTTTTTTTAATACACGTGTCTGTGTGTGTGTGTGTGTGCGTGTGTGTATGTGTTACTTAGTGACAAAGGCACGTGCGTGTATGCGTGCGTGCGCGTGTGAGTGTGTGCGTGTGTGTATGTGTTACTTAGTAACAAAGGCACATCTGTACCTTTACCAAGTCATGTCTTGGTGTGTTTTTTGTCTTCCTTCGCAGCTTCTCTCAGTTTTCAGATGCACTATGATATAAGACTCAAGTCTGGACGCAAGTCCATTAAGAAAATGTGGTTTTGAAGATAGTTTTTCTTTCAAAATCTGTTAGTATTCCCTCTCCTAGCGTCCTTTTTTTTAAATTTTATTAAAGTGCGCTTTGGTTAATACACCCTGTTGTCTATAAAAAGAAAATAACTGTGTCCTCTCTCTATTTTGAGCTCTTAACTTTTGCTTGCTGTCTGTCAGTCTATAGTCTTTCATTTTACATTGATAACGTATGTATCATAGGAAACGTCTGTATGTTGAGCCTCACTAAAAGGACCAAATACCGCCTGAATGTTTTGTGCTTCATGTGTCTAAGTGTGCTTCCAAAAAAAACCAATTCAGGTTTTTTTCATAGGGTTTTTTTTCAGGTTTTTTTTTATAGGGTTCTTTTTCGACCCAGCACCAGAACCACTTGTCCCTAAGGGCTTTCCGCCATGAGGTTGTAAAACCTCCATTCAACAACATCAAGGTTCCAAAACTTAGACTTCCCTTATTATAGCTTTGTCTTAGTATCTTTATCGTTTAAAAACTCGGGACTTGACTTGCCTGGTCTTGCGGTACCTCCATGATCGTCCATGATCTTTATATATAGATCTGTTAACGTCCCACATTGTGCCTGTTCCAGGCCGGAGGACGTCAGTTAATCGGGGTTTTCCTCTCTTCCCAAACTGAACAAAACAACGTTGTTGGTGAAAATCTTTAACTGCATTAGTATCTTGTAAATGAGCGCTGTTAAACATTCTGGCGCGAGCGCGCGCGCGCGCGCGCGCGTGTGTGTGTGTGTGTGTGTGTGTGTGTGTGTGTGTGCGTGTGTGCGTGTGCGTGTGCGCGTGCGTGTATGCGTGCGTGTATGCGTGCGTGCGTGCGTGCGTGCGTGCGTGCGTGCGTGCGTGCGTGTGCGTGCGTGCGTGCGTGCGCGCGTGTGTGTGTGTGCGTGTGTGTATGTGTTACCCTACACTGGCTTTGTTTGTTTTTTGTGTGTGTTTAATTCCTTTGTGTTTACATTCAATCTGAAGGTGTTGGCTTAAACGCGTTGCTTTATTTTTTGTAAAGTTGTTGATTTTTTTCCTCCTGCCCCCCCTGCCCCTCCCCACCCCCCTCCTCCCCACCCCTATTCGATCCAAAGTTTGTCAGTATGACTCACTGCCAATTGAACTTAATTTCAGGTGGTTTGCACGGTATTGATTGGGGAAAGGAAGCGCGCGCACCTTGATTGCGTGTTGTCAGACAGAGAATGAAGAGCACGTGGGACGGCATTGTTCACCAATGACCGCTTTTGTCACTGTAGTTGAGGCTTCGTGCTGGTTTTTCCCCCCCGCCTCAAATCAATGACAGACACAGAGACCGGGGGGATAGCGGGGTGGGGGTGGGGTGGGGGGTGGGGGATGTTGGGGGA
>CM065691.1:34985399-34990399 GCA_017654935.2 Phymorhynchus buccinoides
CTGTTAATATTCGTTTCATTGTGCGTCCGCCTTGGCGTTTTAATGCGTGGTGTATGACCTACTGGAATACCCAGAAAGGGAGCTCGAGGAGTGTGGCCTAACCTACCGGATGAAGAAGAGATGCGCGAACCGGATATACGTCATCCTCTGTCACGTGATGCTTAGGGTGTGTTTGGGGAATAGTGTGGGGTGAAGTAAGGGTTAAAACATGCATGCTCTTTTGATTTAAATAAACAAATAATAATGTAAAAGTCCAGATGTATGGGTTTTCTTTAGTCCGCGGAAGTTAATCACAATACTAATATTTGATTTTTTTTTTTAAATTGACCATGTTCTATCTTTCCAATTTATGGGTAGATAGTCCTATGAAATCATGCTACATTGTTTGAATTGAAGAAATATAAATGATGTGTTCGTTGTGTCCTGTTCTGTTCTGTATGTGTTTGTATCAGAAGGGATGGTATATGCATTTATAGCATTTTGTATCAGAAGGGATGGTATATGTATTTATAGCATGATATATTATGCTCACTATTATCCAACGTGTACAAGTGTAAACTTTGCTAATGCAGTTTGAGAAAGAGAGGGGTAGGTGGGAGAAAAAGCAAGAGACGAAAGACAGAGGATATATCTTTTTAAACACCTTAACCCTTTCACCGCCAGTTTGAGAAAGAGATTAAATGAGTGGGTAGAGAAAAGCCATCTGCAGTACGAAGGATTCTTCTGTGAGATATATAAAATAGGTATATTTTTCCCAAACTAAGACAATAGGGTCTTTGGATAATAGACCCCAATTTGATGCCTTTTAGTACTGGGTGCTTGTTGTTGCGGTGGGTTTTAGGCAAGATTTTTTGGGGGGCTGGGGGGATAGGAGGAGGCCAAGTATGTGCATGTGGGGTGCTTATAGACCTAGTTGTTGTTATGGCAAGGGGACAATCACGGCGATAACACAGAAGAACATGAAGATTGTAATATTTTATATTCGCTGCAATCATTAAGCATAATACGGCTGACGGGGCCCCTCGACTCTCCGAAGAAGCTGTACAACATCAGTAACATTTATGACGGCTTTAACGATCCTATTTCTCCTAAGCACATAGGCCTACAGGGGCGGACCAAATGATTCGTAAGGGGGGTTTCCGCGGGGAGTCCAGGGAGGTGCATGGATCCTGGGTTAAGGTGTAGTGGCCCCGGAAAATGAAGCCCACGGGAAATGTTGCAATTTAGTGATTATTAAAGCAAAAATCGAGCCATTTTCTTACTTTTCACCCTTGTATAAGGTACATGTTTGGGGCAATAGGGGGGTTTCCGGAAACCCTGGAAACTCCCCTCAGATCCGCCCCTGGGCCTAAGTCGGTATTAGCTGCCAGCAACCACAACATTTGTTACCCTCATTCTTTCTTAGCTTTTGTTCGAGTCTCGGATTGAATGGATACTTAATGCCTTTGGCATAAATGTGTTGGTTTTTGGTTTAAACAAGATTTATTCAAATAAAGCACATACAGCAGCACATAATTTAAATAAGTAGAGCACAACAAGCTTAGAGCTTATGCAAGGCACTCCAACATTTTTCAATTACATGTTACGTGTTGGTTTTTAGAATGAAGATGATTGTGTGGGGGTTTATGGAAGAGAATGGGTATTGGCTATTGCAAGTAGGGTTATTAACGCCCTTGACGGCAAGAGTTAAGCTCTTGTTGATCAGTATCCAAAAGGGCATTCACTCTTGCAAAAGGCAGTCATAAAGTGGCCTCAAATAGGGTTATTGGCGATAGTTATCCCCTTGTTTGGTCAGTACTCAACCATCTCCCCCCACCCACCAAGGGCATTCATTCACTCTTGCAAAAAGGTGTCATTTGCAGTGGCCAATAGTCTTGAAACTGGCTTTGTTTTGCAATAATAATCATAACTCTCTTTGTTGTCATTTCTAGCTGGCACTTCGCACAGTTTTGCCTTTCAATTCTCACATCATTCATAGAGTCTCTGTTAGATTTTTGGAATGCTTTTCATGATGGCTCAGGTTTGTGAGACCAATGAACATATGTTTTTGAAAACATTCATTCCAGCAGAAGCCCCCATAGGGAATGTGACGCTAAGGCCGACTTGAGACATGAGATATAAGACTTTTATTTGTCAGTAGTACAAATTTATATCGTTAATTATGTTGAAAAGTTGTTTCCTTCGTGTATAAAGCAAAATGTGACAATATAATGTAAAGATAAGAACTGAACAGCCTATATTTAAACACATTCGGGACTTACATTGTTTTTTTTCATAATCGCTTCAATATTTGCTCTCAAGCCCTAATTAAGGGATGCCAACGGTCAACGTATTGACCGTGTCCATTTGCGCGAAAGTTTCGCAAATGCGCGAATCACGTATCCGTCATGGCCTCTCGGCGCCATATCTCCGGTATTTCTGGACCATTCATCTTCAACATTATGCAGGTAGATGACTGGGGACGGTGACTATCGGTTGGCCAAACCGGAAGCGAATCGGTTCAGAAACGCGCACGCTATACGCCGCTTCACCTTTTCAGCGAATAACTGTGCCGTTTTTGTACCGAATAGGGGCGTCATAATCCTCTGTGTCTGTCGTAAGCTTGCTATGGCCCGGGGGCCTAGCAGCAAATGGGTTAAGAGAATCGGAATGAGCGCGTCACTCTCAGAGCAGCTGCCAACGGGAAACAGGGCCTTATAACTCCGCCGTTTCTATCACCGAATCGCTTCAAATTTGCTGTACTCAGCCTTTAAAAAAAATACTTGGCGTTACCGTTACTAGGCGTTACCAGTACGGAATGTGTCGGATGTACGCAGCGGGGAGCATTGCCAGTACTAGGCGTTGCGCATAGTGGCCATAATATATAGCATGGGCACGCAGAAGAAGAAGAAGAAGAATCTCCTTACATATGGCCCAGATCACATACGAATTTTACTATCAACTCATGAAGTAAAGATGCTGTTATGATAATATTATAATATAATCCCTATACCTTAGCATGGCTAAGCAGAGTGTGGAGTTCTTTTTTTTTCCAAAGGTAATTAATACGAGCGATTGTAGACAAGATTCTCATTCATGCCAACTTGGGGGGTGAGGTTTTAACCAGGGAACGAAGACCCAGAAATGGTGAGCCGAAGTATCACAACGATCAAATAACACTCTCTTCCTCTGAGTTCGGGTCGGGCGGGTGCTAAGCATAAGGACACACATTTTGTGCAAACGTCCAGATGTTGGTGTCAGCTGTCACCCAGTATAAATGAGGTCAGCATGAAGAGTGGTTGCTCTGCCATCTTATTTATAAATATTTAATGTGGCGGTACCATAGCCGATGAGGTTTAACCGAGGCGTGGTTACAGCTACACCTATCTATATTGTTAAAAACTCTGGACTTACTGGTGTTGCACTGCTTCCGGGCATTGCAGCCAGTATTGTTCCCACCATCTTTGTATTTACAAATGTCCCATATGTGTCTATGACCGAGAGGACGTAAAACATCATTTTCATCACCAGTGGTTGCTCTGTGCTACGTTTACCGACATTGGTTTCAAAGCATCATCTTTACATTCGCGGGGCCAGAAATAAAGCATTGTGTTCGATCTTTAATTCAAGAAGAAGAAGAAACGGTTTAAGTCGTATCAAAAAGCCTAAATGTTACAAAGAGTGATAACTTCGCAGCCTACAAACCTTGCAAAGAATGAAGCCAACTTTCTCACTTCCCACCTGGAAGGTGAAAAGGTGGAAGGTGGGAAGTGTTGGTGTTGTTGTAGGCAGTGAGTGAGTTTACAATGATCCCCAACTGTAGTGTAGGTGAAAAGGTGGGAGTTTTAAAAAAACCGCATTCAGTCAGCTGCGAAGTGCGAGCTCTTTGTATATTCAGGCTTTTTGGTCGTATGTAGTTAGAATGTTGTTGTCGCCTCTCCACAATTCTGTAGCGTAAGATAGTCATCATGGCAACCTCTGTCACTTTACCCAAAGCCCTCCCCATCCTATTCCTCTGGCTATTCCTCTGGAATAGTTAACCCTCCTTTCCCCATTTTATCCTTACCCCCTGTCATGTCACCATTACTGGGTGTGGACGATAAACCTGAATCTTAGCCACTTGACCTCTTCCACTCTTAGCTCTCCCCCCCCCCCCCCCCCCCCATTTCTGTTATCCTTAATCCATGCCTTCCCCATTCCCAGTTTTGTTTTATGTCCTCAACTGAACATTTTTAGTCTCAGTTATAGAATAACAAGAATGCGTTAGAATCAGAACTAGAGCCTTTTTTTTGTTTCTCAGTCTGCGTTGCCTTGCGTGCGTGCGTGCAAAACCCGTTTCATTTTTTGTACAATCTGAACTATTGAGATGATCATCTTAGCATAAGGTACACGTTTTCCGTATGACGATGCGTATCAATATCATTTCAGTTTATAACTCTAATGTTTAATGCCTATTGCTTTAACGACTGCATCAAAGGGAAATTCCTTTTTGACTTTGTATGGTATCCCAAAATTATGTGTTTCCTTTAAAAGGCTTTCATATGTAAAGCATTTATATGGGACTTTTGTTTCTGGTTGTAGTCAGTGCTTTCATACATGCTGCAGCTTTCCTGTAACGTCCTTTGGTGTGCGAAACCCGACAGATGTTAGCCTTGGTTACTGTCACCAATATGAGTGTTATGTACAGAGAATGCCTTTAACCCTTTCACCGCCAGCCATATTTCAGCCACAAATTCCATCAACTTTACCTGGGTAGAGAACAAAATCCATCTGCTGTATTGGGGATTCTTCTGTGACATATATAAAATAAGGTCTATCCGTACTTCCCAAAACTAAGACAATGGGTTTTGGATGTAGACCCCGATTTGATGCCTTTTAGTGACATAAGTGTTAAATCACTGTGGTGCTTCCGACTTTCCCCCTGAAAGGGTTAAATCCAACAGTTCCCTTCTCTCCACTGTAAACCACCATTAGATCCAAGTACCTACCCTTTCCCTGCCTCGCCATTTCCCCTTCTTGAA
>CM065691.1:35000399-35010399 GCA_017654935.2 Phymorhynchus buccinoides
TTTCAGTCAAATTTGCCCATGAGACGAATGCTAGACATTAACGCTCGTCTCATGGGCAAAATGAGACTGAAACTTGCTTCATTTCATGAGATAATTGGGGTGGGCTTCTTACCCGCCCATGCGCTTTTTACCCCGTCTTCCCCTATTTGTGTACTGTGATTTGGGGGTATTTGTATGGGAGTCAAACCTGGTTAAAGCTGGGTATATTTTACTCCCTTCTCTCAACTGCCTTTCTACTCCTAATGCCCCGTTTCGGCACCCATTTTAAGCCAAAACGACGGAATAAATTAACTTTTTTTTTTTACAGTTTAACCCTTTCACCGCCAAAGTCGCATTTTAGCACCACAGTGATTTAATACCTATGTCACTAAAAGGCATCAAAATTGGGGTCTATTATCCAAAGACGTCTTAGTTTTGGGAAGTAGGATATACCTTATTTTATATATGTCACAGAACAATCCCCGATACTGCAGATGGATTTTGTTCTCTACCCAGGTACATTTAATGGACATTTTTGGCTGAAATATGGCTGGCGGTGAAAGGGTTAAAAAGAAAAAAAAGGTAAAGGTGTCCCGTAGCCTATCGGCCGGCCGTAGGGGCCGTGAACTGTTAGAGGTTCACCGTGTCGAGGGCACGGCATCATGGAAGGCGGAGCCGAACCCTCTCCTTCCGCCGCATTTTAACCTTCCCTGAACGAATCAGGTACCCATTCACTGCTGGGTATATGCAGTTACAATGAAGCAAAACGGGAGCACAGCAAAGTAGTGTGGTTGCTTATAAGAGCGTACTCCATACATATATTATGATGCACAGGGTTATTGGACTGCATCACTGTTTCAACAACATTCATGAAAAGTGACATTGTAGGCACGTACATGTACAAGCAAAAACAGCAGTAAATAAAACAAAAGTGTTATTTTGATATTCTCCTCCCCTCCTTACTTCCTTACATGTGTGAATCATTTGTGTTCCTCTTAATTCTCTCTCTCTCTCTCTCTCTCTCTCTCTCTCTCTCTCTCTCTCTCTCTCTCTCTCTCTCTCTCTCTCTCTCTCTCTCTCTCTCTCTCTCTCTCTCTCTCTCTCTCTCTCTCTCTCTCTCTCTCTCTCTCTCTCCCATTGCCACCGTGTTTAAAGATACACTGACGCACCACGATTAAGTCCCTTGGGGTTTTTTTCTGGGTAGCTGCGACCCACATGGAAATGTCCCCCAGTTCAAATTGAGGCTGCTCTTTAAAATTATGTTTCGCTTTGAATTTGGGGGCATTTATATGAGTGTCAGACCTGGTCAAAACAAGATTTCTTACCAGCTATAAGAGGGAAAACACGTGAAACCCGTGATTTTGACACGTGACCTGGTGGGTCTTTAAAGTACCTCATCTCCCTCATCCACAGACACCCCCCCCCCCCCCCCCCAAGTTTCAGAGATAAAGATAGTCTTATGATGTTACTGTGGTCACTGGTCAGAAAGAAGGCTAACTCGCTACTTTGTTATCTTTTGGCAATTTTAATTTTTTGCCAGAGAAATACAAAGTTGTAACTTGTAGGAGATGAGGCATTTTCACCGAAGCGTCATTCGTACAAACTTTCCAATTATCGGGAGAGAATGAGAACGATTTGTTAAACAAAAAATATGCTACTATACAAAAGAAGCGAAGGCTCCTTTACAAAAGATTTCGGTTGTCAATGCATAGGATCAATCGCGACCTCCAGAGTTACTGTTCTTTGCCTTCTCCTCAGTGTTTCTGTTGAGTTATTATTGTGCTTTGAAATTGTTCTTTGTTATTACTGTTCTTAGGGATGTGATAATAGGTATGTGATGGCATGTCCTCAGATTCCATATTACTGTGAATTTGTTTTAAAGTTTTCCAAACGCGGCACCTACCCACCCCCATGGCCCACCACCATCCCCATCCTTTTTTCTATTCGCACGGGGTTGGCGCGTGTTAACTCATTAATTCCATCTCGAACGTCACGTGCCTTTTGCCTTTCTGTCCTGCCATATGTTGTCTGTCTGATTATGTTCGTGGAAAACTAAGGCCCGTCGGCCCAACACAGTTTGCACAATTTATCACGTGCGCATCTGAGCCAGCCACACAACAAAGAGAGAACGACACACACAGAGACAGAGATAAGGAGAGAGAGAGAGAAACAGAGAGAGAGAGATGGGGAGAGAGACAGAGACAGAGAGTTGCAGCGGAGGTTGCCGAGAAGAAATTTCCGGTGCGAGTCGGTAGCTACCAACCAACCAATAGGACTGGTGACTGTTGCGCCAAGCGTGACGCATTAGAGTGAAGCGTGGAGAATACGTTCTAATCGATCTGAGCCGTGGGTAGAAAATAATTATACGGGTGTGCTTTCAGCATTGGTGAAGATGGTACGGTGTTGTGTGTTGTTGTGTAAGCTTGTTGTTTTGGGACAAAGAATTCGCATGCCTCTTGAGCCCTGCAACAGTTGTTTATGTTTTATATCAAGTTGTTTTATCGTGAAGGCAATGTCGCGTGGATGAAACCAATAGCGGAACAGTTTGTGGTCCTGCCTCGGTGGACAGGCAGATGTTTCGATTTTCCTTTGTTCCTCGTATTATGTTGTATTGTGTATCGGTGTATGGATGCCGCACGAGAAGATGTCCTGCGCGTGCGTGATTGCATGAGAGAGAGAGAGAGAGAGAGAGAGAGAGAGAGAGAGAGAGAGAGAGAGAGAGAGAGAGAGAGAGAGAGAGAGAGAGAGAGAGAGAGAGAGAGAGAGAGAGAGAGAGTTTAGTCACGTGACATTGCGTGCTGACATGGCAGAGAAGACGAAATGACAACAGGTTGGAGTGCTGTTTTTTTGTCTCTCCAAAAAATGGACGTTCCCGTTATGAAATGGCCTTGTCTTGATTCGTACTTTGTTGGGATTTGATGGAATTTAGCGGAGCCTTTCAAACCACTACCTAAGTCATGAGGGATATCCATATACAATATCATGAGGGACTTTCCTCGTCTCTTGAAAGTTTCTTCGTTAAGGATGTAGGCAAGATACAGATATATCCCGATTGGCGTATCGATTTTGTTTTTTACTTTGGCTTTGCGTGTGTGGTTGTGCAAGTGCGATTTAATAAAGATACTACGTCTTCACAAATCCAGTTTCTATTTTTTGGGGGGTACAAGATCAACCATTGTATCAACCATTAGTTTCGGCAAGTTACGTAAGCGGGAGTAACCTGATATAATTATTACTTTGCCATCATGGAGCTAGCATTGTGTCTCTAAGGGAGTTAATGATGATAAGTTCCCTCCCCTTTTTCTTTTCACTGGATCCTCTCTTAGCCTCACTATTTCATATTTTATTGTGTCTCTACCTTGAATTGGCTGCAAATTTTCTAGCAAGAACTCTGGCTTGTATTTTTTATTATAGCATTAAATCCGATTTGGATCGTTCCATGATTAATTTATCTGAATTGTTTTGCTGTCACTTCAAGCTTACATAGCCGGATGCTGATGTTTTCCCAAAGCGAAACAGCTTTTATGGTGAGATTTTCTTAGTCCAATCTGTTGTTACTGTTGATTTTTGTCTTTAACCAATAAGCTTATTTTGATGTCTGGTCTTTATTGTGTCGTTATGAAAGAGTGTCGGATTACGTACATTTTACCATCATAAGTATCATCCTGCCATTGTGTTCTCAATACCAGCTATTCATTAACATCTTGTGTTGACTTTTGTAAAAATATATTTATCGGGGTTTTTTTAACTAATAAACGACCAACGTTTATGAATTTTAAAATTGTTATTACAATTCACGGTTCTTGCGCGAAAAGTGAGGAATTTCTTATCTGTTTTTTGGTGTGTTTATAAAATCCGTTTCCGACCTTTCTTCTCACGCTGTACGACATATTATGATTGTTGTGTTTAAGCAACAAACAACCAGCTTTCACAACAACTGAAACACAGAGAAGATGGAGAGAAAATTAATCTTGGATCTGTGGAACTGTGCCGCTTCTTCCTTGAAGTGTGTCTCAATGTGGCGAGCTACGCTGTTCTCCTAGAAAGATCCTTGTCATTGAGGATTCCATGATGGTAACGTCCAGGTTCTAAAGTACAGCTCTCAAGTGGGCCCCAATGACAAGCGTCAGGGTCAAGGGGTCGCACAGAGGGCGCTCTTGCACGTGCTGCTCGGTTCATCTGCACTCCACGTGTTGCAGGTGAGTGGGTGTGGGGGTTATGTCTGCAATCTTCTGCAGGTCTATGTGTAGCGGGTTCAAATCTCCGTTTTGAAGGACTGAATAATAATGCCCCGTTTACGTTGACTGCTCTGACGTGTGCTACTTAACATTGTGTTTTATTCTAAAAGTTCTTGTTTCTCCCCTCCTTTCACTCCCCACTTTCTTCTCTCTCCCTCCCCCCCCCCCCCCCCCCCTCTCTCTCTCTCTGTGTACTTCTTGGTATAAGTAAGTCTTGGATATAAACATTATCTGCTTTTTCCTTGACAAATCCTGCTGGATTTCTTTTCTTTTCTACCTCGCGTAATTTTTAAAAAGTTTGAATTACATAATGCTTGTCATTGTATTTTCTATTTATTTTCATATTTGCTGATGACCCTACCCCGCTGTCCCCTTTAACATGGGCAGATGGCCCAGTCCAGCAAAATATGGTTCATTGTTGTTTTCTTTCTCTCTTCTTTCTCTCTCTCTCTCTCTCTCTCTCTCTCTCTCTCTCTCTCTCTCTCTCTCTCTCTCTCTCTCTCTCTCTCTCTCTCTCTCTCTCTCTCTCTCTCTCTCTCTCTCTCTCTCTCTCTCTCTCTCTCTCTCTCTCTCACACACTGTCTCTCACACACACACACACACACACACACACACACACACACACACACACACACACACACACACACACACACACATACACACACACACACACACACACACACACACACACACACACACACACACACACACACACACACACACACACACACACACACACACACACACATAACCATAGTGACTATCAAAGGAGGGTGCAATTTTCGGGCCTCAGTTTGCTACAGCACAAAGTTGGCCACACAAAGACCAGTTCCGTGTCATGTACGTTACGGGTCCAGGAAAAACATTGTCCATGGTCTTCCTTTCTCCTTTACCCTGGCCTCTTTCTTGCACCCTCTTTTCTCCCTTTCTTCTTTCCCACTCTGTTCTCTGTTCCTTTCTGCACCCATTCACTTGTCCTTTAGTCGTAGAGTTTCCTTTATGCACCCCACATCAGTTGACTTCCTCCATTCAATGTCCAGTTAAGTTCCTTTTCCTTTTATTCAACCGCAACAACAACGCACAAGAATCTTGCCTGAGGTCTTCTCTTTCTTTGTTGTGGCTGCCCGTGATTATGCAAGCACCAGCACGTGAAGACCCATTGTGTTTGCTGAAGATCAGACTCGATGGCTTGGAGTCAAAGCGGACTATCTTTAGATACTCTATTGACGTATTATTGAACTTATTGCGAAAACTAATAACTTGTGTTGAAAAAAAAAAAGACTGCAGAAATATAAAAAGCACAATCCCTATTTTATATTTTTTGCAGTCTTTTTTAATACAAGTTCTTAGTTTTTGCAATGACGTCGATAATAAGTCAGTGGACTATCTAAAGATAGTCCGTTTTGACTCTAAGCCATTGTCTTTGTGGAGAGACAAATCTAGGCCTACTTCCACCTACAAGAGGCACTGTCAGGGTGCAATCGTGCCGAATTTCGCGTCCACTTTTCAGTTGCTACTGTAGGGAGGATCTGATACCGAACCGACAAAGATCAAAGAGTAGGAGAGCCGTGATTCTGAGAGACGTGGCGTTCCCCCTGAAAGCTATAACCACGCGTAGTGTCATGAAAAGTCTCTTTCTAGAGTAGCGTGAGTGGCGGCGATACCGATGTCGTTTTGGCTTCCAATTCTCCCTTTCCCCTGCTTTCTGATGTGTGGCATTTGATCAATTCGAGCGGGCCCTCTGGGGATACCGGGGGGGTCTTCGATAGTTCCCCACCTTGGGATATTAGATAATCTGTATTGTTAAACATTCGGGACCTTCCCCCCTGCCTCCGGGGATACCTCCAGGATCGTTCCCACCATCTTTATGTACTACTGTCCCTTATAGTGTCTGTTCCAGACCGGAGGACGTTAAGCAGATTCCTCCTGGAAGTTCTGTGCTTGTAACTTCCTTTATTATATCTCTCTCTCTCTCTCTCTCTCTCTCTCTCCTCTTTCTCCTCTTCTCTCTTCTCTCTCTCATCTACTCTCTCCTTCTCTTCTCTCTCTCTCTCTCTCTCTCTCTCTTCTCTCTCTGCCTTCTTTCTCTCTCTCCTCTCTCTCTCTCTCTCTCTCTCTCTCTTTGACTCTGCCTTTTTCCTTGCTTTGCGTCATCTAAAATCTTTCACTTCTGGTCCATTCTCCTGCCTTTGAGTATTCTCCTTTAAACTCCTCCGAAATCGGAATGTGTCGGCTGAATGCAGCGAGGACACCAGTGAAAACTGGAAAACGGACACATACCTACCCATTGTGGCCTTGTGGCCCGGGAACGCAGAAGAAGAAGAAGAAGAAGAAGAAGAAGAAGAAGAAGAACGGGCCTGTCAAAGGCATTTTACTGTTGGGTATAAATTCGAACGGGCATGTCGAAATCTGTTCTGTTAAAAACGTGGCAGATGTTGAATGAATGGTAAAACGATGACCATAAAAAATATGGACCATAATTGTATTGACATTTTGGCAAGTGCCAGAGAGCAGCAGAGGACAGACAAGGAAGGGGCTGAATTGTCAGGCTCATCGCGACTCGTTATGAGGAAGTTGGCTGATAATTATGATGGGTCTACTGATTTTGAATTGAAGGGTGCCTGCCACCTTAGTTGGAAAGCCTTTCGAAGAGTTTTAGCCTTGCGCAGGCTGCTGGCCTCAATTGTAATGCTCTCTGATGACATCAACTTATTATTTTAGCACCCAATGCAAAGAGTTCCACTGCCATGTACCTTGCCATGTGCTTGTCTGTTTTTAGAGTTTGTCAGTGGGGGTTTTTTTCGTTTAAGAAACGCATGTGCTCTCCAAAAAAATAGTCACTCCCCTCTTGTCAGTTAAGATACAACGGACAACAAAGAACGTAAATTACTATATAAAAAACCCCACACAAAAAATGGCGCTAGAAGGATTCCTCCATAGTTCTTCGTCTCCTCTAAGATGGTCACTGATTTCAAACACCGCTGGGCTGAACGTTGACTGACTGAGTGACACCTTACTGGACTGGAACCAATTTATTGTCAGATTAACTATAAAAGCTGTACCGACATTGAAAAAAAACCCCCCCACCACCCCCAAAAAAACCCCCCACAAAACAACCCCGATTAAATTCAATAAAGAATAGAGAAATTATGCAAAAATTGAAAATCTCTCTCTCTCTCTCTCTCTCTCACTCTCCTCTCACTCTCTCTCTCTCTCTCTCTCTCTCTCTCTCTCTCTCTCTCTCTCTCTCTCTCTCTCTCTTTAGCGTGAAATGGGTGGGGGTGGGGTGGGGGGGGGGGTTGTTGTAATAAGGCGCAATAATTGTTGTAATAATTTTTAGAGAGAGAGAGAGAGAGAGAGAGAGAGAGAGAGAGAGAGAGAGAGAGAGAGAGAGAGAGAGAGAGAGAGAGAGAGAGAGTGACACCTTACGCACTTGAGTGGGCACCTGTTGTCCATTCTGCAGTGCATATTTGCCTATATGGCCTTTTTGTATATATTGTAGCTTACTACTATGTGTTTCTTATCCTTTGTTACTGGGTTTTTTTTTAAAAAACAACCTGGGCTTACGTTTCCAGCACTGTCTGGAATTATGTGCTATAGGGTACAATGATGGAAGTGTAGTGTTATGAATTGTACTATATTTTTTATGTTTTCAGGTTTTTGTACGTTGTTAACATTCATTGATTTGACTGTGTTTTGTTATACGTGGTCGAACTTTACGCGGTGACAGTCGTGACATAACCATAGCTGTTGACGGGACTTTAATAGACTAACTAACTAACGTGTAACCCCAATGTGTAAAAAAATGAAAGGCACGTTAACAAAAAAACAACAATGATATAATTTTTGTCAAGAAGTTTGCAAGTTGACAGCGTCGATGCCATCTGTATTCTCAATTTGTTATTTATTCACTCTTTTTAAATAAAGAACGAAGAAAAAGAAGCTGCTTCATTGAACAGTGAAGGTTCTTTCTATAAATGTGTCCTCCTTACTCTTATAGGGCTATCTTTCCTTGGCACACGTTGAAGGGTTTCCTTATCATTCTGGGCTTACAACCAGCTCAGGCTCCATTTTCGTGGGTCCCGTGAAGTTGATGAACTGTCGGTAGGAAGATAAGACATGCTTCTAGCCCTGTACGTACAAGACTACGTACGCACGCACACGCACGCGCGCACGCACGCACACTTTCCATGTCATTATCCATCCTTCCTTCCTCCCTCTCACACACACACGCACGCACTCACACACACTCACACGCACGCACACGCACACACACGCACGCACGCACGCACGCACGCGCACGCACGCACGCACGCACGCGCACGCACACGCGCACGCACGCACACACACACACACACACACACACACACACGAGAGAGAGAGAGAGAGAGAGAGAGAGAGAGAGAGAGAGAGAGAGAGAGAGAGAGAGAGAGAGAGAGAGAGAGAGAGAGAGAGAGAGAGAGAGAGAGTCCATGCGATACAACATACAAAGCCTGTTGGCACAGTTCTTTAGTCTCAAGGGTTTGGGCAAACAGCTCTCAGTCTTCCACCCCGGGTAGGTAGGTCAACAACGCTCTGCTATATAGCTTTCATATACATACCCCGGGTACATCTGAAAACGGGGTGTGGCTGTCCCCCTTTTTGGGTGGTGCTTTCGAAGGTAGGTCCTAGCGTCATATTAGTACGGGGACACATTGGTTTCAAAAGGAGATTCTTCTTCTTCTTCTTCTTCTGCGTTCCCAGGCCATATGTCCATAATGGGTAAGGTACGTATGTGTCCGGTTTTCAGTTTTCACTGGTCTCCCCGCTGCGTACAGCCGACACATTCCGATTTCGGAGGAGCTCAAAGTGCTTTAGAAAAAAGGCAGGAGAATGGGCCAATAAGTCAGAAAGTTAGTAGATGATAGAAAGCAAAGGGAAAAGGCAGAGTCAAAGAGAGTGACAGATTAGAGGAAGTTACAAGCACAGAACTTCCAGAAGGTGGGGGAACTATTTTTACGAAAGACCCCCCCCCCCCCCCCCCCCCCACGTGTCCCCACGGGGGGGAGACTCGTGGAGGGGTGGTGGTCGTCCAGCTCCCCGTATAGAGGCACGAGGCATCCACCCACTGCCCCTGAAAAGGAGATAGATTTGGAAGGAAAAAACCCGTATGTAAACGACTGTTCATTGCTGAGGAAAACAGCTATAGGTCTATTTTGAAGAACTTCTTGCAATAGAATGATTGCGTGTCCACTGCCTTGTAGGCCTACGTTCTCTCTCTGTCTGCTTTTTTTTCTTTTTTCCTTTATAGAAAATAATGTAGGCATAAAGAACCCTTTAAAATAATGTAGGCATAAAGAACCCTTTAAAATAATGTAGGCATAAAGAACCCTTTACAATAATGTAGGCATAAAGAACCCTTTAAAATAATGTAGGCATAAAGAAACCTTTAAAATAATGTAGGCATAAAGAACCCTTTAAAATAATGTAGGCATAAAGAACCCTTTAAAATAATGTAGGCATAAAGAACCCTTTAAAATAATGTAGGCATAAAGAACCCTTTACAATAATGTAGGCATAAAGAACCCTTTACAATAATGTAGGCATAAAGAACCCTTTACAATAATGTAGGCATAAAGAAACCTTTACACTGTTCTTTTCTGAACCCACCAAAATGTTCTTTTTTTTATATGTGCTTCAAAAGTGGTCTTCTTTTTCGATTGCTCAGACAGTTGTATGTCAATTATGAGCGTAGATACGTCGTGCTGCCGTTATGCGCCAAACTAAGAAATAGCTAGGCCCGG
>CM065691.1:35015399-35025399 GCA_017654935.2 Phymorhynchus buccinoides
GTAAAGACGAAACATGGGATAAGCTCCCCACCCCCCATGCGCAATGAGCTTTCACCGATTTGGGCTTTCTGCGCGATCCAGTAGAATTTTAGCTCTAGCCTAGACAGCTTGTAGCAGAAAGGCATAACAGACTTGAAACAAAGACACTCAAAAGAAAAGACTAACACACATCCGGTCCCTTTTCCCTATATGAGTAGTGAGGACAGAAACACTGGTTATGTCCCTTTTAAGCGTGACACATTTAGGCTACATAGCTCTTTTTTTCAAACCTGAGAGAGTTATCTTTTCATGAGTCAGTTATACTTTGGATAGCCGCCATTGTGGATGGTGTAACTACCCCACTAACGAGAACTCTGTCAGCCCGGCTCGCCGTAACTCTTAAGTAGTCCATCTTACCCTTTTAGAGTCTTTGCTTGAAATACGTAGAACGTCATTAACTTACTGATATAAGTAACGGTTGTGGTCACGCACGCGTCATCATTTTAATGCCGTCATCTCACCCCCTAAATGAGATTTTAAAGGGTAAATATCACGCAGAGTTTCATATTCTAGGAGGTTATTTGAGACCTCTAGTGCGTAAATACGCACAATCTGTACGTTTTCAGAAGCCCTGTAAGGAAATGTTGGATAAATTGAAAACAAACAACAATTGTTTTAGAGCATCGAGTTAACATTCCTTAAATAAAGTTACAGAAAACAGTTTAATTAAGTAGCTTTTCTAGGTTCGATGTTATAGTCATCTGAAGGTTAACTTTAAGATACACGAATTTCGGAAACCAGGCGTGATTGGTGTACGCACCCGGATTGGCGCAATTGCGTAATTTTCAAACATGCGCAATTGAGCGGCAATCTTGAGGGGGGGGGGGGGGGGTAGAGGGGCTGGGCAGCCAGTGGTATAGGCCTAGTGGGTAGGGGTAGATTAGGCTTAGCCAGCGGCAGGGAAGTCATTTAGCGATTAAGCAGCTTTACTGGCGACAACAATAAGGGCTCTAGCCTATTTCATCATCATCATCATCATCATCATCATCATCATCATCAGCCAAAGGGCATAACGACTGAGCAAGCGTTATGTTGCGATGAACTACTACATACATACATACACAAACCAGTGCAGTCACTTACTTGTAGGTGGATAAGAGATTTGTTTTCGTGAAGTTATGGGACTTCGAAGACTTTTTTGTTATAGTACTATTATTATTATGAGAGAGAGAGAGAGAGAGAGAGAGAGAGAGAGAGAGAGAGAGAGAGAGAGAGAGAGAGAGAGAGAGAGAGAGAGAGAGAGAGAGAGAGAGAAAGAAACCCGTTTACCTGATACCTGAAAATAGGGTTTTACGCCCTCTTCGGCCTTTCGTCCATGTGGGGCATTTGTAAATACAAAGATGGTGGGAACAATACTGGAGGCAATGCCCGGAGGCAGTGCTAAACCAGTAAAGTCCCGATTTTTTAATAATACAGATATGACTGTGTAGCAGTAACCACGCCTCGGTTAAACCTCATTGGCTATGGTACTACCACATCTTAGGTATTCTTAATACTCATTTTACCTGATACGAAAGCTGCTTCGTTTTTGTCTAAGCTACCCACCCCCATCCCGTATCAATGATAACATGGCTCGTTTTTAATCCTTAATCCAAACATCGAGTCGTTTGACAGTCGAGAGAGTTGCTCGTCTCGCGCTTTTTTGAATTTTTTCTTTCTGAAAACAGCAAAATACTTTAATTTAAAAAAATATATATCTCGTATTTTTGAAATATTACTGACTAATTAATAATAATAATATTGATTTTTTTTATATAGCGCAACACCTCTCAGTTAAGCTGGAGCTCTTTGCGCTTTACAAATGATTAAAATAAGATACATAAATAAGCGTCACTAAATTAATACATAAAAAATAAAATAAATACTAGCATTAATACAGTACATCCGTAGGCATAAACACAAATTATATATATATAAACATCAAGTATAGGCAATATATCTTCAATCACACGCAGACAAAAAAACAAGGATCAACACATTAGTACATTAATGTGAATTAAAGAAATAATTTAAACATCAAAACCTGCACCAATTTAACAAAAGTAAATGCTCTTAAAGGCACACTGACGCACCACGATTAAGTCCCTTGTTTTTTTCCTGGGTAGCTGTGACCCACATACACATGTCCCCAACTTCAAATTGAGGCTGCTCTTTAAAATGATATTTCGGTTTGAATTTGGGGACATTTGTATGGGAGTGAGACCTGGTCAAAACGAGATTTCTTTCCAGCTGTAAGAGGGGAAAACACGTGAAACCCATGCTTTTGACACGTGATCTGGTGGGTCTTTGACGCTACTCCGTCTACATACATTTTCGAAATGTATTAACATTCAGAAAGTTGTTGTTTTGAGAGAGAGAGAGAAGAGAGAGAGAGAGAGAGAGAGAGATACGAGAGAGAGAGAGAGAGAGAGAGAGAGAGAGAGAGAGAGAGAGAGAGAGAGAGAGAGAGAGAGAGAGAGAGAGAGAGAGAGAGAGAGAGAGAGAGATCGCCCTGAGAGTATCTCAAACCCTCCTTCAAACATACAGGTACAGGTTACTTTGTCCATTTGTGGTGTGTTACCCGTGATCACCTTGGTCGTACGCAGCATGGTGTAAACGGAGGTCGTACATTAAACTAAGGGGGGCGGGGGGGGGGGGGGGGGGGGGGGGGGGGGGGGGTTTTTTTTCTGGGTAGCGTTTACTTAGAGTGTCCCGGGGGTCATCATTAGCAAGTATAAACAGATATCGGGGTGACAGGGAGGTGTGGGCACGCATTGAGGAGCGCCGGGCTTGGATTGAATATTCGTTTTCTGTGCCAGTCGTTTTCTTTTGATCGGTGATTTAGGCTACAGTGAGCATGTCGTTAGCTGTCTTTCTTTATATTCATTGTTGTTTAATAAAAGTTCCGTGCATTCTCATTCACACACGCTAATGCGTGTGTGCGGTCCGGAACGCACACGCACGCGCGTACATATACATACATACACATGTACACACACGCACACACTCTATCACACACACACTCTATCACACACACACTCTGTCACACACACACACACACACACACACACACACACACACACACACACACACACACACACACACACACACTGTTACACACTTCACACACACACACACCACACACACACACACACACACACACACACACACACACACACCACACACACATACACACACACACACACACACACACACACATACACTGTCACACACACACACACACACACACACATACACACACACACACACACACACACACGCACACACGCACGCACGCGCACACACACACACACACGCACGCACGCACACACGCACGCGCGCACGCACACGCACACGCACACGCACACACACACACACACACACACACACACACACACACACACACTCTGTCTCACACACACATATCACACACACACAGACACATGTGGGCGCACGCATGCACACACACACACACATATACTCTGTCACACACACACACACTCTGTCTCTCACACACACACACACACACACACACACACACACACACACACACACACACACACACACACACACACACACTCAGAGCACACACCTGTTTCCTGTCCTTATTGCTTGATGACAACGATAGCCCTGGAATTGCCTGTAATTTTAAGAATGGTTTCCTAGAATTCCATTCCTGAGATATCCGTTCTCTTTCCCTCTGTTCTCTAATAGATGTCAAAACCTATCTTCCTTCCTTTTGACCTTATCACTCAGCAAGGAATAATGACTGTGGAAAGGGAGAGGGGTTTGGGGCGGGATAATTGGATGAATATTGAACAAATTTGTTGGCAACGGATTGGGTTTGGGTTTACTAACCGGAACAGCGTAATGCAAGTAAATCACCCCAGTCAATGTGGTCCTTTTTTTTTTTTTTAGATTGAAGTATGCATACATTTTTTTTTTATCGATTGACGTCAAATGGAGAATAATAACCATAACACTTGAAGAAATAATGTTTTACGCCCTCTTTGGCCTTTCGGCCATGTGGGGCTACTTGTTATGGTTTTTGTTTTATTTAAGGGGAAGGGGAGGGGGTCCGAATGGTAAAGTTGATTTTGGGGGGTCTGTCCAGGAACCATTTTGTGTTCCATAAGTCGTGTCCTTGCTGTCCCTGTCCAGTTAATCTGTGACCATTTCAACTCCATAATTACGCGGGTTCCCCAATACGCTAGGTCAACTACGTGTCTGTGTGCGCGAGGAGCTATTTCGTGATGTCAAATTTTATAATTTTGCGATAGATTGGAACAGAAAGCTGGAAGCCTGGCAAATTTGTAGTTTAGTGGAGTCTTGGGAGGGGGGGGGGGGGGGGTTGAAAATAACGTATTCCAAGTCGATTTACAATTTTTTTTTATTATGTTGCATGGCCATACCATTTGAAGATAACAACCCCCCCCCCCCCCCCCCTCCCAAGACTCCACTAAACTACAAATTTGCCAGGCTTCCAGCTTTCTGTTCCAATCTATCGCAAAATTATAAAATTTGACATCACGAAATAGCTCCTCGCGCACACAGACACGTAGTAGACCTAGCGTATTGGGGAACCCGCGTAATTATGGAGTTGAAATGGTCACAGATTAACTGGACAGGGACAGCAAGGACACGACTTATGGAACACAAAATGGTTCCTGGACAGACCCCCCAAAATCAACTTTACCATTCGGACCCCCTCCCCTTCCCCTTAAATAAAACAAAAACCTAACAAGTGTTACGGTTATTATTCTCCATTTGACGTCAATCGATAAAAAAAAATGTATGCATACTTCAATCTATATATTAAAAAAAAGGACCACATTGACTGGGGTGATTTACTTGCATTACGCTGTTCCGGTTAGTAAACCCAAACCCAATCCGTTGCCAACAAATTTGTTCAATATTCATCCAATTATCCCGCCCCAAACCCCTCTCCCTTTCCACAGTCATTATTCCTTGCTGAGTGATAAGGTCAAAAGGAAGGAAGATAGGTTTTGACATCTATTAGAGAACAGAGGGAAAGAGAACGGATATCTCAGGAATGGAATTCTAGGAAACCATTCTTAAAATTACAGGCAATTCCAGGGCTATCGTTGTCATCAAGCAATAAGGACAGGAAACAGGTGTGTGCTCTGAGTGTGTGTGTGTGTGTGTGTGTGTGTGTGTGTGTGTGTGTGTGTGAGACAGAGAGTGTGTGTGTGTGTGACAGAGTATATGTGTGTGTGTGTGTGCATGCGTGCGCCCACATGTGTCTGTGTGTGTGATGTGTGTGTGAGACAGAGTGTGTGTGCGTGTGTGTGTGTGTGTGTGTGTGTGTGTGTGTGTGTGTGTGTGTGTGTGTGTGTGTGTGTGTGTGTGTGTGTGCGTGTGTGTGTGTGTGCGTGCGTGCGTGTGCGTGCGTGTGTGTGTGTGTGTGTGCGTGTGTGTGTGCGTGTGCGTGCGTGTGTGTGTGCGTGTGTGTGTGTGTGTATATGTGTGTGTGTGTGTGTGTGTGTGTGACAGAGTATGTGACTCTGTGGGTGTGTGTGTATGTGTGTGTGTGTGTGTGTGTGTGTGTGTGTGTGTGTGTGTGTGTTGTGTGTGTGTGTGTGTGTGTCTGTGACAGAGTGTGTAACAGTGTGTGTGTGTGTGTGTGTGTGTGTGTGTGTGTGTGTGTGTGTGTGTGTGTGTCGTGTGACAGAGTGTGTGTGACAGAGTGTGTGTGTGATAGAGTGTGTGCGTGTGTGTACATGTGTATGTATGTATATGTACGCGCGTGCGTGTGCGTTCCGGACCGCACACACGCATTAGCGTGTGTGAATGAGAATGCACGGAACTTTTATTAAACAACAATGAATATAAAGAAAGACAGAAAAATTGTAAATCGACTTGGAATACGTTATTTTATATGTACTTTGTTCCATTTGAATATTTTAAACAAGGGCATCGCCGAGCGGCAGCAACGCATTGTGACAATGCAAACCCGGCCAGAGTTATGTCCTCCCCCCCCCCCCCCAATAACCCCACCCCCACCCCCCAATAAACACACCACTTTCCACCCTTACAGAACGCATAAAATACATGGCCCAAAATTTGAAGCGATTCTGTTCAGTAGTTCACGATATACAGTTAAACTTTTATAAAAACTTCCTTGCACCATGGTACACCACCACACCAAATTTGAAGCGATTCTGTTCACTAGTTCACGAAATAAAGCTGGGGGGGGGGGGGGGGAATTACATAGCCCAAAGAAGGAAATTTCGGTTTTCAAGGTCAAACTTCAAGGTCAAGGTCAGCACGGTGTTGATTAACGAAAGGAAGCTTCCTTTTCAAGCTGTCTACCCCTCTGCTAATTTTAATCAAAATCCAAACAGTAGTTTTTAGGATAATCGATACACAGACAGACAGACACACAGACACACAAACCAATCGCAATACCTCGGCCTCTGGCCGGGTAATAAAAAAGTGGAATGAAGTAAGGTTTGTGACTGGGGGAGGGGCTAGTATTGTGTACCTGCCTGTCTTCGTCCCTTCCTTTTTTTTTGTTTCCTTAAACGGTTGAACAGCCTTGATGTGTGTGCGCATGTCTGTGTGCACAGGTGTGTGTGTGTGTGTGACTGATAAAACCCAATCCCACACGGGATTATAACACAATAGCTTGAATGATATAAACGGACACCGAAATTCCAGAGCTCTTGAAGAGGGGGTAGGGGTAGACCCAAACTGGTGTTGTGGGAGACGGTGGTGGATATATTCTACTTTGAATCAAATAATCAGTTGTCTTGATGCTGAGTCGCGGTTTTGTACTTTTTATAATTAATTATGGTTCCCCCTGTCGTATGAAAAAAAATAGCATCGTGTAAATTCTTCGCTCGCTACTATGAGACTTAGCATTTGCGACATTGAGCGAAGTTTTTTAAAGTACACTTTTCCCCGTAATTTCATGAAATGTGAACGATTTGAGTACGGAAAAGTGTTTCAAATACGGAAAAAGTGAATTTTGTCGTTCATCCTTAATGTCGCAAATGCTAACTCATAGTAGCGAGCGAAGAATTTACACGATGCTACCTTTTTTCATACGACACCCCCCCACCCCTTCAGATTCAACTTTTATGTTACAGTTTTGTGATAGTTATCTATTATTTTGTTGTTTGTTCGTGTTGTGTATATTCATTCACTTGTTATTTCTCTGAATGTTCAATTTTTGCTGTTTTTCCATTATTACGTTCTGTTCCAGTGTCATTTCTTTTGGCAGCCAATATTGTGTAACATATCTGTGTTTGAGCGCCTTGTATAAGCTTTGAGCTTGTTGTGCTCATTTGCATTTGTTTATGTTGCTGCTATGTTGATTATCAATCAAATTCGTTTAAACCGAGTAAGGAAAAAGAAACAGACTGTCATTTGAGAAGGGTACACACCTGGCTATTGTTTTCATTGTGTCATTACGGTTTTCACTATTGTCATCGAGATGTTATAATATAATGAAAACTTGGGGTTGTAAAACGCATAATTGTATGTCCTAATTACGTCTCTAAATTAAGGACTAAGCTCTGTGTGTGTCATAAGCACTGCTGACATTCGCAATTATCGTCGTAGTCATCAGTATCACCATCATCAGAAGCAGCTGCAATGGCATATTGAATGTGTTGCTAGCTAGTTATGAGGGTATTAGTGTTATCATCATTCCAATCGTCGTCTCTCGACAGGTAGATCATTAGTATGTACGCGTTTGGGTTTTTCTCTCTCACAAAGTGCATTTTATTCATGCATCTGGATTGTAATAGGCATGGTTGTTTTTTTAATCTGTTTATCTAGAATCTACATTGATTGTATATAAATTGATTACATTAGACAGCTCTTTGAAATATTATACATATTCAACCTTAGTCCCTGCCCTCTCTTCTCTATGCCCCGCTCCCCCCTTGCCACCCCCCCACCCCTCTCTCTCTCTCTCTCTCTCTCTCTCTCTCTCACTCTGTCTTTCTCCCTCCTGCCCCCCCCCCCCCCCCTTCTTCCTCTCCATACACTCATCTTTTTTGAGAATCATGAGATGAGGCACAAGACGACTGAATAGTTATCTTTCGTCATGTCCGATGTACCTCCCATTCCCCCTCACTTCACATCCCATCCTCTCTCTCTCTCTCTCTCTCTCTCTCTCTCTCTCTCTCTCTCTCTCTCTCTCTCTCTCTCTCTCTCTCTCTCTCTCTCTCTCTCTCTCTCTCTCTCTCACACACACACACACACACACACACACACACACACACACCATACCACCACCCCCTCCTTATACAGCTTCCTTAGTCCCATCCTCTGTCTCCCAAATCCTTACCGACTTCTTCTTCTTCTTCTTCTTCGTCGTCGTCGTCGTCGTCGTCGTCTTCTTCGTCGTCGTCGTCGTCGTCGTCGTCGTCGTCGTCGTCTTCTTCTTCTTCTTCTTCTTCTTCTTCTTCTTTTTCTTCTTCTTCTTCTTCTTCGGGATGTCCTCTTCCTCCCACCATTAGCCCTGTCCCTTCCTGTCGTCTTCCCTGTATTCATACACAGATATGTGCCCTCTGTACAGACTCCATCCATAGCCGACCGATCGATACAGCCATACAGCTACCAGCACTAGATGTACAAGACATTGCTGATGCCATAAGCTCCTTCACTCCATCCCTCCTCCCTTTCGTCCTCTCTTCGTTGGTCCTTATTTTCCTTATCCTTTTCCCCCCTGTGTCTTCTTACCCACTCTCTAGATATCTATATTCCTCACTTCTTGTAATTCCAGTTTTATGAAAACTGGAGTATTGTTAAAATAAATTTGGAGTATCTTGCGACCTGTGTCTTTGTCTGTCTGTCTGTCTTTTTTATCTGTCTGTCAAGCAAACGTATCACCCGCAGTCACCATTGCCTAATTAAATTATAAACCGATCGTTATGAAAAGTGGTTACAGAGCTCCTGATTCAGTCACAATTTTTTTTCTTCTCTTCTTGGTTTTTCAAACACTGTAAGATCTTACATCCAAGCTCTTTAAATGCCCGGATACCTTTAAAAGAAATAAATTAAAACCGCTGAGTTATTTCGATGGCTTGGAGTCAAAGCGGACTATCTTTAGATTGTCCATTGACATATTATTAAACTTTGTACGAAAACTAATAACTTGTATCAAAAACGTCTGCAGAAATATAAAAAGCATAACACCCTCTATATATTTCTGCAGTCATTGTTTGATACAAATTATTAGTTTTTGTAATAGGTCAATAATACTCCAAGCCATCGAATGTTTCTTAACACAGACAGATAAACAAGTTCATACATTTAAAATATCTGAATACCTTAAAGAAATTAAACAACGGGGTTATTTTGTTATCAGACTTTTAAGAGTAAATCCATCATTTCTTTTTTTCCTCCCCGTTCTAAGCGCACGCAATCTGCTGTACTGGGAGTACGTTTACGTCCTTGCCACCGGCCTAGTTCTTGTTTTGCTCAGACGGTTCCTACCATACCGGGCTGTTGACGTCAACAGAACTCCCGGAATAAGTATGATCATCTGAAAGGTCCTCAGCAGCCCCTGGGAAGCAAAAAAAAAGAAGTATAATACGAATATAATATTATGGGATAGATGCACCACCACCACCATCTCCACAATCCACTCATTTCCCCAGATCTTTTTCTAGGTCCTCAGATTTGTCCCTTATTTGTCCCTTTGCCTCCTTCACCATTTCTCTGTTATTCACGCCCGTTAAGTCCTCTCGCGCACATTTTGTCCTTATGTGCACATTAGTCTAGAATGACCCTGTTTCTGTTTTGTGTGTGTATTTATTGCAAGTATTTATTTCATTACTCGCCATATTACATTACCACACAAAATGTGAAGCCATTCTACCCACTGGTTCATGAGATACAGCTCGGACGTGAAAAGAAGGACATTTCGGTTTTGTGAGTCTTTCTCGGCGGAGGTTTGCACTGGCGGTTCACAATTCAGGATCTGACTAGGGTGTGACATGCTGAT
>CM065691.1:35040399-35042899 GCA_017654935.2 Phymorhynchus buccinoides
ACTCTCTAAATTCAACTCAGCGAAATTCAAGGTCACCGGCGCGTGGCAAATGCTCTATTCCTGTCAATTCAACTGCTGTTGTGTATATTAAATAACTTCGCCAACAACAAAATAGCCGTATCTCAGACTTGTCACCACACCAAATAGAGACGTCAATCATCAAGAGAATTGAAAGGATTGCTCCCCATTCATAATAGTTTGTGTCAAGTTCAGTCATATCGATTGAATTATAATAGCATTAAGATTTTGCTCCTCCTGTTGGTTTGATCGTGCAGAGTTATGAGAGAGCAAAGGGCAGAGTTGTTTGTCAGTTACTGTGTACTTACTGACTGTCTTCGTCATGGGGTGGAGGAAGTCCAGAGAAGCTGATTCATCTCAAACCATCATGGTAGTCCCGAACTCGGTATTCTGACATAGTTATACTTATAGGTCAGTCCTTTGATCCCATTGTACATACAGTTCTGCTGTGTGGGCGAATAATGTTCCCATGAATGTCTGCCGCGCCTGCAGTTAGTTATCATTAGATTTGGGGTGGGTGGGGACTAGGCTAGAGTCGTTATGTAGGCGTATACTGATACATGCATCAAAGGACCAACTATTGTACACTTGTCTGAAATATGCCGATTCTTCCGTGTGTGATTATTGAAGACTGGAATGCTTCGTAACTATAGTATTTTGTTTTCAGCAGAATTGTTTTGCTTTTTTTTCTCCAAAATAAAGCGAGTGGAATATTGACTTTTGTTTTAAAAAACCCATGAACACATGTATCATTTCATACCACAGTACTGTCAGTTTTAAGAGGATTTTAGGTGGTTTATAGTCTTTAAAACATTGGTATTCAAATGAATTGTTATCGTGTTTCTCTCATTATTAATTCTTGCCCCAGTTGATGCTAGATAGGTAGACAGACAAGCAGACGGAATGCTGCCTGCTTGCAGAGCTGACAAAATGTGTTGTTCAGCCTTCAGTTGTCCAGCTAGAAACACACCTTCCTGTTCAACCGGAAGATAATGGGTATTTAATCTGATTCTGTTGGGGTTGGCTAAAAGTGGGCAGAAAGACGACTTCACTCCAGCCTAGTAATGCCATGCCCTTGACAATGTTAACTGCCCCTCAGACTACTATTGCTAGCCAATAGGACATTCATATGGCCATTTGCGCTGATGTGAACTTAACTGTAGTATCACTGAGTGTATACTTAGTATGTTGTTAAAAATAGGGTCATAATAGTCCCTAGTACTCTCTCCTGGAAGTTTTTATTTAATCTCTTGGCGTCTCGTCTAATTAGGGGGTAATTAATACAGCCATTGCACGGCCATGGTAGGGCATACTTAACCAGAGACATGCTGGAATAGGTCCAAGACGGCGCAAGCACGGCATGAGTGCGAGTAGGATATGCTAACCTTGCCACGTTATGTTGCAATTTATTTTTGTATTTGCCATAGAAAGGTACATTTAAAAAAATGTAATTTTAGACTGCACAGGGTGCATTGCGAATGACGGAGGGTATCCACATTTTCTTTTTTAAAACATAATTTTTAAGTGTCGGTATGGATTTCCCAAGACTCTATTCCTTACACGCACATCCGTTCTTGCTCGAACATTAGCTAATTTTATGTTCTTTTCAGGTTTTATTTTATCAAAAAAGTCGACTTGGTGAAAAAAAGGACCCTAGCGCCTGTTGACAGAAGAGTAGACCTACCTTATTAAAATGTATAGGCTTATTACTTGTTTGGGGCTGCAAATCCAACAAAACACGCGATTGTACGGGTAATAAAAATGGTGTGTCCAAATGTTACAGCCCTAATCCTTGGATGACAATCCGCCGACCTTAATCGGGAGCTTCGTAGCACCGCATTTTAGACAGGATTGGATTGGAAGGATTTTCAGACCGCGTTGGTCCGTTTCCTATTTGGGCAGCTGGGTTTATTCTGGGATCTGCTATCAGGCCAGAAAAAGCGTGCTCAGCGACGTCCCAGATAAAGCAGTGGACGTCACATGAACTCTCCTAAAGAAAAAAAGAATAATTATATAGAAGGTAGACCGGTAAAGGGGTGGGGTGGGGGAGAGGCGGCGAAGGCGACTGCTGGACGGTCTCTTCTTTTAATCGTGCGACGAAGTTGACCATTATGCGATAGGTCACAGCAAGTCAACATCGTCGCTGCTTAATGGAGATTTGTTTTCCAGGACACACCGGTGAAGGAAAAATCTGGGGAATCTGTGCGCACCTGTCGTCTGTTCACGAACACAAACTATTTTTATTTTCATTTCTCTGTGCCCCGTCAGTGACGCAAAGCAAAGGGAGAGAAGTTGGAAAAGAAACACTGTGACACCGCAGCAGACGTTTAGTTTCTAAGCTCAAACCACTGAGGTAGGCGGAGGTCAGTATGTCGCCCGAGAAATGGAGGCAGAGATTTATGCGTGAAGTAAGCCTTCGCATGCATTCAGTGGTTTTCGTTTAGGGGACTTTGTTAGTGTTTCTGGTGAAGAAAGTCGCGTG
>CM065691.1:35047899-35060399 GCA_017654935.2 Phymorhynchus buccinoides
TCTCATCTTCCGTGGATGAATGTAGACTTGGTCGGACTTGCGTTGAGTTCTCTGTATTAATGATCTCATCTTGCGTGGATGAATGTAGACTTGGTCGGACTTGCGTTGAGTTCTCTGTATTAATGATCTCATCTTCCGTGGATGAATGTAGACTTGGTCGGACTTGCGTTGAGTTCTCTGTATTAATGATCTCATCTTGCGTGGATGAATGTAGACTTGGTCGAACTTGCGTTGAGTTCTCTGTATTAATGATCTCATCTTGCGGGGATAAAAGTGGAGTAACTGTTGATGAAGCTTTTTTTCACATAAAAGCAGTGAAAATCTCGAGGCCCAGGTCCCTAGGACATAATCCTGTTAAAGACACACTGACCCACCACGATTAAGTCCCTTGTTTTTTCTGGGTAGCTGGGAGCCACATGCAAATGCCCCCAATCTCAAAGTGAGTCTGCTCTTTAAAATTATGCTTGGTTTTGAATTTGGGGGCATTTGTACGGGAGTCAATCCTGATCAAAAACAAGATTTCTTACCAGCTATAAGAGTGAAAACGCGTGAAACCCGTGATTTTGACACATGATCTGGTGGGTCTTTAAAACTGAAAATATCCTTTTCTGTAGCATCCCCCCACCCCCACCCCCACCCTCCCACACACAGTACATGTGTCTGGTTGATATTTTGCATTGGCGAACTTTGTCGCCTTGATTTCTGTATGTGTGAGTTAAAGAATCAAAATGTCGGATCCATGACATTTTGTCCTATTGGTTTTCTTGGTTTCAAGACAATTTGTCCTGCTGCTTTTCCATCCTCGGTGCATCACAGAAGGCTGTGTTACAGTATGTCATGCTTCCTTCGTGTCTCTTTGTATTTTACCGTACCTTAACCCTTTCGCCGCCGATGTCACATTTTTGCACCACACTGGTTTAACACCCATGTGTTAAACCAGGCATGACGTTAGTATCTGTTATCCAATGACCGTATGTTGTTAATTTTGGGAGATAAGACAAGGCCTCATTTGATGCATGCCATAGGGCGATTCACAGTATTGCAGACACCAGCTTTTCTATACCCAGGTAAGTTTGACATCAATTTTGGACTAAAACATGGTTGGCGGAGAAAGGGTTAAACCTTACCATTGATTGTTTAGGGTGTGGGTCTTCACGGTTAGTCGGTCAATCTTATTATCTTAGTGGCGCCGACTTTTACCGTACTGTTGAACGTATTCTTTACCTCACACATACTGAACGTATTCTTTACCTCACACATACTGAACGTATTCTTTACCTCACATATACTGAACGTATTCTTTACCTCACATATATTGAACGTATTCTTTACCACACACATACTGAACGTATTCTTTACCTCACACATACTGAACGTATTCTTTACCTCACACATACTGAACGTATTCTTTACCTCACACATACTGAACGTATTCTTTACCTCACACATACTGAACGTATTCTTTACCTCACACATACTGAACGTATTCTTTACCTCACACATACTGAACGTATTCTTTACCTCACACATACTGAACGTATTCTTTACCTCACATATATTGAACGTATTCTTTACCTCACACATACTGAACGTATTCTTTACCTCACACATACTGAACGTATTCTTTACCTCACACATACTGAACGTATTCTTTACCTCACACATACTGAACGTATTCTTTACCTCACACATACTGAACGTATTCTTTACCTCACACATACTGAACGTATTCTTTACCTCACACATACTGAACGTATTCTTTACCTCACATATACTGAACGTATTCTTTACCACACACATACTGAACGTATTCTTTACCTCACACATACTGAACGTATTCTTTACCTCACACATACTGAACGTATTCTTTACCTCACACATACTGAACGTATTCTTTACCTCACACATACTGAACGTATTCTTTACCTCACACATACTGAACGTATTCTTTACCTCACACATACTGAACGTATTCTTTACCTCACACATACTGAACGTATTCTTTACCTCACACATACTGAACGTATTCTTTACCTCACACATACTGAACGTATTCTTTACCACACATATATTGAACGTATTCTTTACCACACACATACTGAACGTATTCTTTACCTCACACATACTGAACGTATTCTTTACCACACATATATTGAACGTATTCTTTACCTCACACATACTGAACGTATTCTTTACCACACATATACTGAACGTATTCTTTACCACACATATATTGAACGTATTCTTTACCTCACACATACTGAACGTATTCTTTACCACACATATATTGAACGTATTCTTTACCACACATATATTGAACGTATTCTTTACCACACTTGGCTTAGGGTTGACAAGCTTGCTTGACATGTTGAGGAGGCTATTTATTTTCCCGAGCCATGTCCATAATATGAGGTTTTTGTGTTTAACACTTGAGAAGACCCTATTTTCCCGACCGATTTACTTAAGTTTTCGATGATGGCCTCTCGACCTGTTTACCAAGGCACTGGCGTACAAGCTTAAAAAGTATGTTTTCAACGAGTGATGTACTCCTCCTAAGTCGGAGTGTGGCTGCTCACGTGGCGGGGTAATCAAAAACGTAATGTTCTCATCCCTAGCTGATGCATTTGTACCATATAGTGTTTAAGCGCTTTAGCTGTTGGGATGATCCCTGGAGTCTTTTAGCCAGGGCACGACAACAACAACGAGTGATGTAATGGGGTTGCACGTGCTATAAGTATGAGAACAGGGTGCACTCTGGGGAATAAAGTATGGGTACTGTACGTTTTATCTGGGCTGCTGTCTGTAGGTAAAGTGTTATCCGTGATTTTCAGATAATGGTTTTGATGTCGGCGTAGATCATTAGTTATCGGTGAATATGGCAGACATGGCTTGTGGTGGATGCGACAGACATCCTTCGTAGTATCATATAGCTGCGATAGTGACGACCGCCGGTGTGGATTATCTAACCCGAACTGAAAATGCCCGCCCACTGACAGACATGTGTACAGCTCTTCGTCTTGCACAGAGGAGATAATAATTATTAATTAATACGCTCGATGCACGCATGCACGTGTGTGCACAGACGTGCCCACAAGCGCACATCTTTGCAGGCACACACTGGCACTCCCCTTCGTATTTTCACGCCCAGTCTTCAAGAACACACACATGCTCAAAGACACAAACATGTACATACGTATGCAAAATGTTTTTGTTTTTTTTAGAGGGGTAACACTCGCAAAATGAGGCTGACACAAGATAGACACATACTGTCATTCAAATAAAGATGTTACACAAGACAACGAATTTGAAAATTAACTTCCATTCTTGGACAAACACGCGTGGATCGATTCGTCTATAACTTTCTCTTCAAGATTTTTTTTTTCTTCTTCTTCTTGTGCCTAGATCTTTACCCATTAAATAGTTCAATCAATCAACCTCCTCCTTCTTCTTCTTCTTCTTCTTCTTCTTCTTCTTCTTCTTCTTCTTCTTCTTCTTCTTCTTCTTCTTCTTCTTCTTCTTCTTCTTCTTCTTCTTCTTCTTCTTCTTTAGCGTTCCAGTCTTCAAGATTTCAAAAGAGTCGGTTCGATTATTCGAATTCGAATGAGCGTGCACTATGCTGCTTGTTATATCCTTTAGTGTTGTCTTTCAGATGGTTTTGCTTCGTGACAGCCCTGATAGTATGGTTAGTTGTATTGTAAATACTAACCAACGTTTTAAGTTTGAAATGTTTGTTGTTGACATTGTGTGCGGTGTGTTTGCGTGTGGTTTTTATTTAGGCTATAATATGAGGAAGCCAAATGATTGTTGATAGTAATTCCGTGATTATTGTCCTGGTGTTGCAGGCGTCTGAACATCCTGAACACATGCACCGTGATGAAGATAGACGCTCAGCCGTGCAAGAAGGTGAGATTAATTAACTTGTGCACTGTGTGTGTGTGTGAGGGAGGGGGCGTGTGTGTGTCTGTCTGTCTGTATGTATGTTTGTGCCTGTGTGCACACGCACAAATCGCATATCATGTACGCAAACTAAGGCGAGAATAGACGATTTTCGGAAACAAATAGAATGTCTTTTTACCACAAAATCGGATTGTCCCCCGTGACAAAGTAGGACAGACACAAGGCGTTTGTCCTACCCATTAATGAAAAGTCACTCGCGCAAACCGCAACATTATACCCCTTGGCTATTTGCGAGCATGTCCTGGTTTTAGATCTTAGAAATCATCGAGAAGGACAGACTGCATGTATCTTGGGATTAGAAACTTTGTAAAACAATTTTTAGAAAACGCACCTAAAATTATAACTTTTTCTTTTTTTTTCTTCTGCGTTCCCAGGCCATATGGCCACAATGGGTAAGGTACGTATGTGTCCGGTTTTTAGTTTTCACTGGTCTCCCCGCTGCGTACAGCCGACACATTCTGGTTTCGGAGGAGCTGAAAGGAGAAAAAAATATTGGAAGGTTTTTGTTTTTAAAGGCAGGAGAATGGGCCAATAAAGTACAGTCAGAAAGATAGTAGATGACAGAAAGCAGATGGAAAAGAGAGTGGCAGATTAAAGGAAGTTACAAGCATAGAACTTCCAGAAGGTGAGGGAACTATTATTTACGAAAGACCCCTCGGTATCCCGACGGGGGAAAATGGTAGCTTATCATTGTGTAGGCAAAAAAAGTAATTATGGATTTAAAGCAGATAAGCTGTACACCTCACTTCCGTCTCTCTTACAACATGTCTGCTTATCCCCCCCTCCCCACCTCCTCAGCTCTCACGTTCCTCTCCCTCACCCCCATTCCCCCATCCTCTCTTTTCTATTTGCGGGTAGTGTGCCGTGTGCTCAAGAAATAAAAGCAAGGAGCTATGATATGGACGGCGGTGGGTATTGATGTCGGAGGCTATTGTTGTGGGAGAAAGGCTCCCCTTTCAGGCAGCTGGCGGAGGGCACAGAGGGCCACCCACACACTCACCAAACAGTGTGTCCACTGTCCGATGACCAACAGTGGACCTTTTGTGCAGGGCACGATCCGTCTGCTGGTCAATGCCTGTATATGTGCTGACCCTCTGTTCGCCCTTCTCTGCATGGGGCCACTACCTGCTTTTCTTCCAGAGCTCTGAGCTATGATCAAGGCCGTCATATGCCACCATGGTGTTGTGTTAGAAGACGGAGAAAAGTTATCAAGTTGCGTTTCTTTTCAACGGCAGTCGTCCAGAAGAACGGACGCCTTTCTTTCGTCTGCAGTTAACCAGAAGAACAAACCGTCTTCAAAGAACACGGTGTTTTTTTAAAGGCACAACTCGATCGTCTATGAAAGGAATGTATTGTACGATGGTCACCACTTTTCTCTCTCCAAAAGTTCAGATATTTTTGTAACCGTTTTTTAATGCTGACTTTGATGTGGTCAATGGTCAGATTCTTTACTGGGCAGATTATAATGATCTATAATGATGTGAATGATCTATGATGGTTATAATGATAGACAATAATTAAGGCCTACCTTTGCTGGAGGAATGGATACACCACGGTTCTCACAATCACGATTCCCATAATCCTTTGTTCTCAACAAAATACCACGAGATCTCCCTTCCCGGAATTGCTCCCGTAAAAAATCAAGGTTCAAATAACCATTTCTTACTCTTTCTATCACGGTTCCCATAATCAAGGACTGATGAGGTGTTCACCGAATGCTGTTTTACTACGGGCAATGTCCATGGCGAAAGGTTCAGGCATTGGGAGGCGCGACTGCTTATCGTGAAGATGCAGAAGCCGGACGCTATATCCGTAGGTGTGCCGCACTTGCATTCGTTCCAGAAAGAAGACTTGACGAGGCTTGGGTGGACTTGCCAGGCGACTGCCCCTGTTGGACCAATGTTCACAGCATTTTCAGACTATTTTGTAGAAACCTGGCTTGATGATGTGGCCAGCAGAGTTCCGAGAACCATGTGGAATCACCATGAAAACATGATCCAAGGCTCCATCAGAACAAACAATATCACGAATGAACATGCTTGTGGTGGATCACGACGTCTCAAGGGTCTGTTCTGAGCAGAAAGTTTGGGGACCGTTTTACATAAAGGTCGGCGGCCTAGCAAGAGAAACATAAACCCGAGAGAAACGTACATGCACGTCTCATGCTTAATTCGTCCCTTACACAGATCCCTAAGTCCCTTCAGAGTCCCTTCAGAGGTAACCCCAAGCAATAAATGATTGAGACGGCTTTCGTGGTCTCATACGTAGCCAGACAGGCATCAAATCTTCGGTAGAACCAGTCTAAGTTATTTATTTATTCAAGAAAATGTATATAGCGCTTCACCTTTAAGCGCTTAAGTTAGCTTGGCTTCCTTTTTAGGAATACTGGTAAAATAAATTGTAAATGCACTTCGCCACGATTCCCTAGTCGAAGACTTAAGGATGTATGTCTTTACAAAAGTTTGAAACAAGCTGAAAAATAGCTTTGGTAGTACACAGGCGTTATGACAGTCCACAATATTCCTTTTTGTTTTTTGGGGGGACATCGATCACTCGCTATGATCGATAGTCAAAAGGATAATGGAAGGGAGAGAGGGGGGCGGGGGGTAAGGGTACGGGTAATCATACTCTTAGCATTTACAAAAATAGAAATTGTAATTATCTTGGCAGAAGGTGCACCTCATTACTATCAACCCCAATACAAGTGCTTATGACAACGTGCGTAAAACTCATAAGCACAATAGTTCAAAATTCGGGACTTTCTTGGTGTTGCACTGCCTCCGGGCATTGCCTCCAGGATCGTTCCCACCATCTTTATATCGGCTAATGTCCCACATGTGTGTGTGTGTGTGTGTGTTTGACCTCAAGTTCGTGTGAGTGTTTTGTGTGTTGTCTAGCTTTTCATTTTGTTAGTATTGTTTTTATCATGATTGTAAGCGCTTAGGGCTTTTGTTAAGATTAAGCGCCCTAAATATTCATTATTATTATTATTATTATTATGTGTCTGTTCCAGACCGGATGACGTTAAACAGATGTTCATTTTCACAACATATACGCCTAATTAATCGTTGGTTTGTGTTGATGTAAGACAGGCAATCCTACATCCTTAGTAATATTGACTAACGAATTATTGCATACGACCATAATATTGACAACGACGTGCTATGACGTTAAACCTGTATTGATTAAGAAAAAACCCCACACTTTTTGAGTAGGCGGATTGTAAAAAGCAGCCCCATATGTCTCGATCGACTTGCTGTCCTACTGTTTTATGCATTTTGTTCTTGACCACAGCTGCTGCACGCCTCTAGCTCTACTTGGCTTAATATTATATTGAACAAGGAAGGTCACGGTTCTTCTCTGTTCATGCGCGTGTGTGCGTGCTCACACACACACACACACACACACATGCGCACGTACGCACTTACACACACATACATACTTGCGTGCGCGCACACACCAAGCGCGGTCCCTCACACACAAAAGCGCTCAAACACACACACGCACACATAATTTTACCAGAAAAGGAAGTTCCTTTTTTTTTAAATTTGTCAAACAAGATCTTTGTGTGTCTACTGTATTTTTCAAACACTTTAAAACGAGGATTTGTATCAATTGTGGAAAAAGCAAACTAAAATACTTTCATAAATAAATTTTTGCTTCAGCTGCAGGGGGACATTACCCCTGGACCCCGGCCTTTCAGGTGTTTTTTTTCATTTTGTGTAGTTGCACCCATGCACACGCACACGCACGCACACGCACACGCACACACACTACACGTGGACAGAAGCAAGTACTAGTAGGCCCACAGTACTTGGATGGAAATCTGTTTAACGTCCTCCGATCTGGAACAGACACATATATGGGACATTAGTAGATATAATGATGGTGGGAACGATACTGGAGGCAATGCCCGGAGGCAGTGCAACACCAGGAAAGTCCCGATTTAAAAACAAATACAGATGTGTAAACAGTCTAAAGTAATATTACAGTACTTGAATAATTATTATTGTTTATATTCCTTCTATCTTGCTGTCAAAATAGGCAAGTACTGACATACAGTTTTTTATGATTGATTTGACGATTAAAACTGTTTAGCCTAAACCAAAAGTGTTATTCAGTGACTGTCCTTGGCAGTGTTGACAAACCAGCTTTCCATGAGCAAATCACGTTGTCCCACGAACCCCGTATCTTGAGCAGAGAAAGCCTATCACAGCGAGGGCCGGTAATTAGGTGTTAGCGGCCAATCAGATAACAGCGGTGTGGTAACGGGAGTTGTCAAAAAGCGCGAATTGGAGGACCATTTGCGCTACTTTTCCTCTATGCAATTTGCCGGAACATGAAGAATGCAATTTGCGCGACTATCCCACATAGAGAGACAGAAAGAGACGGAGATAAAACGCACAAACAAACGAACACACACACACGCACACGCACACGCACACACACACACACACACACACACACACACACACGCACACACACACACACACACACACACACACACACACACACACACACACACACACACACACACACACACACACACACACACATATTAATTTTTTTTTTTTTAAAGGTCTAATATCACAATTGTTGTGAACGTTTTGACTATCAGACATTCACGGAAGGGGTTCGCGCTTTTTGACTTATCAGACATTCGCGCATTTTGTATACAGAAAGTATTCGCGCATTTTGTATACAGAAAGTATTCGCGCATTTTGTATACAGAAAGTATTCGCGCATGTTTGTATACAGAAAGTATTCGCGCTTTTGGTGCGTTCGCTCAAATTGACGGTTGCCGTGGTAACAGAACTAACCAGTGAATGGACGGCAACAAAGACTGTGGAAAGAGACGCTACAGGCACAATCCATTCATTGGACCACTAATACGTTGTGTTGCGGATTTGTAGGTTCAGCATTATATCCGTATTGTTAAAAATCCTGGACTTTAATGGTGTTGCACTGCCTTTGGGCATTGCCTCCAGGATCGTTCCCACCATCTTTATATCTACTAATATCCCGTGTGTGTACGTGTCTGTTCCAGACCGGAGGACGTTAAACAGATTTTCATTCATGCTCAGCGTTGACAAGCTTCTAGCTCGTATTAACTTTATTTAAAGAACTGTCCCACATGGTTCTTCGTAACCGAGAGGACGTAAAACATAAACCTCGCGTCTAGCTGCAGTCTCCGATGCCCGTCATTTCATTGAATTGTTCAGGCATTAGAATTGTCAAAGGATCTGCACATTTCAGAGAGTTGATTAACCCTTTCACCGCCAAAGTCGCATTTTAGCACCACTGTGATTTAACACATATGTCACTAAAAGGCATCAAATTGGGGTCTGTTATCCAAAGACCCTGTTGTCTTAGTTTTGGGAAGTAAGGATAGACCTTATTTTATATACATCACAGAAGAATCCCCAATGCTGCAGCTGGATTTTGTTCTCTACCCAGGTAAATTTAATGGAACTATTTGGCTGAAATACGGCTGGCGGTGAAAGGGTGTCAGAGGCTTTACCTTTTTATTCAGTGTCATCTTTTCTGTTAAATAGCATTTTAAAGTGATTTTTCACTATATTTTTTTTGGTGGTGTTGGGAACTGATTTCAGTGTTGTCCATCTTCAGTCTAGGGCCTTGATGGCCCTTTTACCGCGGTTTTTAGGGGACTGGACTTCAGACTGTTCTTGATGCCTGATAGAAACTGGTGGTTGACCGGAGCCCCTTCACCTGTCGGGATAAGGATAGGGTTAGAATTCAATGGCCGGGATAGGGGATAGGGTTAGGATTCAATGGCCGGGATAGGGGATAGGGTTAGGGTTAGGGTTAGGGTTAGGGTTAGGATTACAGTGAGGATTAAAACTGAACAAAATCAAAATGGCCGGTTACTACCTTCGTCTTCTTCTCCTTAAGCAGCCAACTTCATCACGTTCAAGATTCTGCTGCACTTTAGGGGCTCATACGAAAAAGAAAGAAAATAACAGCAAAAGATAGAGTAGAAAGTGAAATGATAAGATATTATGGGGATAAAGAAATGATCCCAAGATAGTCAAGGATAATTGAAGTATTTATAGATACACTGATTACTATGAAGAAGGATATTTATAAGATTCAAAATTGAAGGAAGTTTTTAAAAAAAAATCATACCATACAATGAAATCGCGGTATAAGCAGTATCGGAGACTGCAGCTAGTCGCTTGTCAGCGTTGGTTCAGTAGAAATGTTACGTGTTCAGAGCTTTCCTGTTGTTGTTTCCTTCGTTGAGGTGGTGAAGATTTGTGAGGCCGGCCGGTGTAGTGTTCTCGGATTACCCTGTTCTTAATTCACGTGCGCATGCGCGAAATTGAGACAGTAATCTCATAACGTACCATCAGCGTTACTTTTGTGTGTATTTGACGGTTTCAGGTTAGGGTTAGGAATAGGGTTTGGGTGAGGGTTAGGGATATGTTTAAGGATAGATAAGATAAAATTACGTACGTTATAAGCTATATGCTTGTTGTTACCCAGTTACCTCGTTATTGTTTATAATTTGAAATTGTTGAATAAAAAAACGTTTTTAAGCCATAAGATAAAATTTGATGGTACGTCGTGATCAATGTCGCGCATGCGCACGTAGATTGAGAGCAAAGTCAAGCCGAGAACATTACAGGATTGTATTGTGCGTTGTGCAGGCGAAACCTGTTTGTGGGTGGAAGTACATGTTGTTTTCGCTGTTTGTTGTCACCAGTGACCAACGACTTTCTGCTTTACCGCTGTTTGGATGGTACCCATAGTGATGTTAAGCCGTGTTTGTGTCGCGTTTGACATTCCTTTGGTTTAGAGAAAATAGTGGGTATAGTAAGTAGCAATGTTCTCTGTATCTCTGTCTCTGTCGTCCTCCTTTCTCTGTGTGTCTCTGTCTCTCTCTCTCTCTCTCTCTCTCGTGTTTTCAGTCCGTTGCCACAAACAAAACGAATGTCTTCGCGGAGATTAAAACATGAAACTAAAGTTAGTATGTGATGGAGAGAGAGAGAGAGAGAGAGAGAGAGAGAGAGAGAGAGAGAGAGAGAGAGAGAGAGAGAGAGAGAGAGAGAGAGAGAGAGAGAGAGAGAGAGAGAGAGAGAGAGAGAGAGAGAGAGAGAGAGAGAGAGAGAGAGTGTGCGCTGTAGAAATGCACCCCAACCGTGCATATTTCTCCTGTAAAATACGTATCCCCTGAAATTTGTTTTCTCCTCCTATTCACCATCAACACAAGTACCATTTTGTTGTTGTTATTGTTGTTGCATTTTTAACTGTGAGAGGTTATGAATATACTCTCGGCGGAGACGCCTCCACGTCACCGTGCGTTAACCTCCAAGTCGCCGCAACTGCTGACCTTCCGTGAGCAGAGATGAAATGAGCTGCCTTAAAGATGGGGGCCGATTGGTCACGGGACTGGTTTTCGAGGCCCGCAGAGCTCCAGGCGATTGGACACGGTCTGGAGGAAGAGGCAGCCCTGCGCCCTGTGCTTGTCAGGGAAATTGGTCCCACCAAGGGCTCGTCATGTCATGTCATGGCCTGTCAGCAGGAGTCACTGTCTTAGTAGGGCTGCCTAGGGTTGAGCTAATGTTACACCACAGTCGGGTACAGGGGAAGGTGCGTTGCCATTGTGAATACAGTATAACATAGTTCGATATACAGGGCAGTGGAAATGAGTCTTTAGCACATCTTGATTGTTAAAAAAACTTTGGGACTTTTGCAGTACCTCCATGATCGTCCCACTGTCTTTATAGTTATTAATGTTCCATGTGTGGCCTGTTCCAGGCCGGAGGACGTTAAGCGAACTTTCATCATTTCATCAGGGCAGTGGAAGGTGGCAGTTTTATTTGTAGCGGCTATGGCTGCTTTGTGTTCATTTTGTGGCCTGGGAACGTTTACGGTTGTGAGAACGTACTTTGCTAAATTGCGCTAATTTTGTGTCGTCTATTTCGACTGCTCTTTTATTTGGTGACATTTTGGTTTGTGGTGGATTTTGTGGGGTGGTGGTTAAACTTTAGTCTTATTTGTCTGGTTCTTTCGACCGATCTATTTTAGTTAGGTAACTTCTTAACTTTCATATAAATTAGAAAGATGTGGGGGTGTCGGGGAAATGGGATTTGGAGGAGTTAATTTTGAAGAAAAAAAAGGCCGAAAATGAAGGGCTGGAAAGGAAATAAATTTAAGGGTGAAAAGTCCTTCGTGAAACGATATGTTTGTCCAACATTGAAATATGCTTCAAGATTAAAGATACGGTTAGAAAAGGCATCGGAATCAGGGTGAATGTATAACAACCGTAATCAGTCTCTGAGGTCACTTGGCATGCACTTCATATGGTGGACAGTTAACCACCCAAGAGTGAGTTTTGGGGTGTGAGGAGAGAGGAGGAGGAGGAGAATGTAGCACTGGAGTGAGGGTCCTCTGTCGATTGTCGGAGGCTGCAATTACCCCGGCTAGTAATTTGTGGAAAGTCAGGGGGAAGAGTCCTTGTCGGTCTCTGTGTGTGTGTGTGTGTGTGTGTGTGTGTGTGTGTGTGTGTGTGTGTGTGT
>CM065691.1:35065399-35170399 GCA_017654935.2 Phymorhynchus buccinoides
CCAGATCATCAGGTATCCGCTGCTCCTTTACAGGCTATGGGCAGAACCGTGTCATCCCAATGGATGATGAACGATCTGGCAGGGTCAGGGGTGTGACACGTTTGACACCTGATCTGTGTTGCAGATTGCTGGGGCGCTGCTCTCTTTGTGTGTGTGTGTGTGTGTGTGTGTGTGTGTGTGTGTGTGTGTGTGTGTGTGTGTGTACGTGTACGTGTGGTGTGTACGTGTGGTGTGTGTGTGTTTTGTGTGGTGTGTACTTGTGGTGTGTGTGTGTGTGTGTTCGTGTGCGTGTGCGCGCGCTTTACCTTACGAGTAGGTGTGTTTATTGACAGCGCGCGGGCACTGTTGCTCCCCTTCTCTCTTACACACTGACGCATGCTTGCGCACGCACGCACACACTACACACACGCGCGCGCACACACATACACAAGTATTCTGACTGACCCACTCATACACACGCATACACACGCGCGCGCGCACGCGCGCACACACACACACACACACATTCTGACTCGCGCACACACACATACAAACACATAAAGTTACATATAGAAAGAGAGAAAGGGGGAGCGGAGAGAGAGAGAGAGAGAGAGAGGGGGGGGAAGGGGGAGACTATTAGGGCGCATTAGAGTGGGTGGAGAGCTTTAGGGTGGGTGGAGAGGCCAATCAGGATCAGACTGCTCCTTCGGTAGGCCTAATTATGGGATTAGTTACGACTCGCTGCCGCCACAGGAAAATACCGTGGAAAAACGAATCACGCATACTCATGCACACACACGCACGCATAGTAAGTTTGTGTAAAAGAAGGAAGCTCTAGGTATTTTAATTGGTTGTTTGTTAGGCACTTTTTATTCATACGAAAACTTAAGTGAGGCGGAAAGGATAGTAATTGTTCTCATCTCAGTAGATAATCTCTTCATATCTTTTAAATAACTTCTAAACAACAAATGCTTATCTATTATCTAAGATATCTTTCTCAAATCCTATCTCATCCCATGCTGCGCGTCTTCGTCTTTAAACCCCTGTATATGTATCAATAATTGCCGATAAACGGCAGGTGGACATTACTGGAAGAAGAAGAATTCACTCCAAATCTTTTAGATATTTTCCGTAGTTTTAGGAATCCCCCAGAGCCGGGCCAACAAATCCCCAGGATAAGCATAAAAAAAGAAAATAAATCTATATTAATCTGTTTCTGCTTAAAAACAATATGTTATTCCTTTGACAAATAATGATGTAAAAATACTTGTCGCATTGGACCCCTGTGTGGCTGTACAGTTGTACTGGACCCCTGTAGTGGCTGTACAGTTGTACTGGACCCCTGTAGTGGCTGTACAGTTGTACTGGACCCCTGTAGTGGCTGTACAGTTGTACTGGACCCCTGTAGTGGCTGTACAGTTGTACTGGACCCCTGTAGTGGCTGTACAGTTGTACTGGACCCCTGTAGTGGCTGTACAGTTGTACTGGACCCCTGTAGTGGCTGTACAGTTGTACTGGACCCCTGTAGTGGCTGTACAGTTGTACTGGACCCCTGTATTGGCTGTACAGTTGTACTGGACCCCTGTAGTGGCTGTACAGTTGTACTGGACCCCTGTAGTGGCTGTACAGTTGTACTGGACCCCTGTAGTGGCTGTACAGTTGTACTGGACCCCTGTAGTGGCTGTACAGTTGTACTGGACCCCTGTAGTGGCTGTACAGTTGTACTGGACCCCTGTAGTGGCTGTACAGTTGTACTGGACCCCTGTAGTGGCTGTACAGTTGTACTGGACCCCTGTAGTGGCTGTACAGTTGTACTGGACCCCTGTAGTGGCTGTACAGTTGTACTGGACCCCTGTAGTGGCTGTACAGTTGTATTGGACCCCTGTAGTGGCTGTACAGTTGTACTGGACCCCTGTAGTGGCTGTACAGTTGTACTGGACCCCTGTAGTGGCTGTACAGTTGTACTGGACCCCTGTATTGGCTGTACAGTTGTACTGGACCCCTGTAGTGGCTGGCTGTACAGTTGTACTGGACCCCTGTATTGGCTGTACAGTTGTACTGGACCCCTGTAGTTGGCTGTACAGTTGTACTGGACCCCTGTATTGGCTGTACAGTTGTACTGGACCCCTGTATTGGCTGTACAGTTGTACTGGACCCCTGTAGTGGCTGTACAGTTGTACTGGACCCCTGTATTGGCTGTACAGTTGTACTGGACCCCTGTAGTGGCTGTACAGTTGTACTGGACCCCTGTAGTGGCTGTACAGTTGTACTGGACCCCTGTAGTGGCTGTACAGTTGTACTGGACCCCTGTAGTGGCCTGTAGTGGCTGTACAGTTGTACTGGACCCCTGTAGTGGCTGTACAGTTGTACTGGACCCCTGTAGTGGCTGTACAGTTGTACTGGACCCCTGTAGTGGCTGTACAGTTGTACTGGACCCCTGTAGTGGCTGTACAGTTGTACTGGACCCCTGTAGTGGCTGTACAGTTGTACTGGACCCCTGTATTGGCTGTACAGTTGTACTGGACCCCTGTATTGGCTGTACAGTTGTACTGGACCCCTGTAGTGGCTGTACAGTTGACTGGACCCCTGTAACAGTTGTACTGGACCCCTGTAGTGGCTGTACAGTTGTACTGGACCCCTGTATTGGCTGTACAGTTGTACTGGACCCCTGTATTGGCTGTACAGTTGTATTGGACCCCTGTATTGGCTGTACAGTTGTACTGGACCCCTGTAGTGGCTGTACAGTTGTACTGGACCCCTGTAGTGGCTGTACAGTTGTACTGGACCCCTGGACCCCTGTAGTGGCTGTACAGTTGTACTGGACCCCTGTAGTGGCTGTACAGTTGTATTGGACCCCTGTGTGGTTTGTGTACTGGACCCCTGTATTGGCTGTACAGTTGTACTGGACCCCTGTATTGGCTGTACAGTTGTACTGGACCCCTGTATTGGCTGTACAGTTGTACTGGACCCCTGTATTGGCTGTAGCCGGAGATCAGTTGTATGGACCCCTGTAGTGGCTGTACAGTTGTACTGGACCCCTGTAGTGGCTGTACAGTTGTAAAACAAATGTAGGGCTGTACAGTTGTACTGGACCCCTGTAGTGGCTGTACAGTTGTATACCCCTGTAGTTGTACAGTTTACTGGATGTAACAGTTGTACACCCCTGTATGGCTGTACAGTTGTACTGGACCCCTGTAGTGGCTAATTGTAACATGTTACAGTAACCCCTGTAACAGTTGTACTGGACTGTAGTGGCTGTACAGTCTCCCCTCTGTACAGTCTCTCTCAGTTGTACTGGACCCCTGTATCGTTTTCGCCTGTAGTGGCTGTACAGTAGTAGGTGGTTGTACCTGTAGTGGCTGTACAGTGTATGGACCCCTGTAGTGGCTGTAAGATGTTGACGATGTTGTTGTGATGTAGACAGAAAGCAACTAATTATGACAATGACATGCACCTGTACTTCTTCGTCTTCCAGTATGGGTTTTTTGGTGTGTTTTTTGACCCCTGTTTTCTGCCAAATAAGTCTGTTTTTAAAAAAAAACCTTCTACTAGGCAATAAAACAGCTGTGCTGTTCTGTTCTACACCAGTATAATGGTGTTCGTCAATGTTTTAACCATTTGTGTCCCCCAAAATCTCTGGGTTTCTTATGAAAATAAAAACGTTGTTCTTGTTCTTATAGCTGCTCATGCATGGCAGCGCGAAACTTAGGGCCTATTAGCCTGACTTTCATGCTAGAGAAATGGGTTGTCACTAATAGTGACAACGCCGCATACCTTTCCCTGCTGTGGCTTTTACTTTAGGGTGTTGTGTCAGCCTGGTATGCAATACAGGAGAGGAGACACTTCGTCTCCTGTCCGCTGTGTACCGCAACGTTCATGCTGAGGTGCTGAATTCAGCAGACGGATTGAATAACAAACACGGGTTCTTTCTTACTTCTCGGCAGTCCCAGCACGCCTTCCTAACCCAGTTCTCAAGTTGTAGGCCTATCTGATGCCCCCCCCCCCCCCTCCTCCTCCTCCCTTCTCCTACCCCTCCCACACTGCTTCTTTTCCCAAACACACAACCACTTCTCCAAAAGTCAAGAAGCCGTTTTGCCCGCCTTTTCTTCGCGACTTCTACCAACTACAAAATGTGTGTCGCCGACACGCCCCTCACTAAACTGCATTTGCTCCTCTCCTCATCCACTCCACCGCTGCCCCCGTGCATCTCTCTCTCTCTCTCTCTCTCTCTCTCTCTCTCCAGGCTCGCTCTCTCTCTCTCTCTCTCTCTCTCTCTCTCTCTCTCTCTCTCTCTCTCTCTCTCTCTCTCTCTTTCAGGCTCCCGCATCTTGCAAATGTGACATCCTGTTGCGTGTTGTAGCGGGCCCAGCATGCACGTAATGAAGATTAAACGGACCTTGATAGCCCTACTTCCCGCCTACTCTGTGCTCTGTGCGCGAGGCCCTTCTTAGATTGTAGAGTAATAGGCCTAGGGCCCATCGACGGTCGACGTCTGTCGCCCAGAACACGACCATAATTATCAGGCTGTTGAAACACATTCTGTCACACTGTGTGTGTGTGTGTGACTGAAAGTGAAGCCAACCACTGGTTTGTTGTCGTCCCCCAGGCATCTTCCTACTGCAATAATGGGAAAGAAAGACAGACAGTTCTGGCAGCAACATCGTTGTTGTGTTGTTCTAGTGCGCCTTGAGATGATGCGCGTGAGAAAGAAAGCACGTGCGTCTAGATAAAGCACGACAAGTGGTAGGATGTGAAAGTGTTACAGTATTAAATGTATTTAAACTGAAAACTTGTTGCATTTCTTCCTTAAAACTATCTTGAATTATGAGCCTGACAGTAACATCGCAAGTGTTTACTAGACCTACGAAGATTGCCCAAGTTCAGCCGCTCGAGAACTTATTTTACCGCCTTTTAGAAGTTCCAAAATAAATAGTCTTTCTCAGGTCACGAAAAGCAAGTTGTTTGATTGAATCCATATAATCAGTGATGGGCTGGGTGATGCTGCGATCAACAGTCATTTCTAGATATGGACGCAATCGTTAGGCCTACCGTTATCACACATCGTGCATTCGTTAAAACGAAACTCCAATCGACCATGATCAAGGAGAGTGGTTGCTAGGGCTAGAGCAGCTTTGGCTACATGTATGCGAAAATAATTGCAGGAGATGGGTGGAAGGAAATGAATAGGCCTAGCTCTCCGAAGGGATTAGTCACAAGAATCGCGGTATCTCTTGCTGCACGTGCGCTTGGAGACAGAGGACAACTGTTGGCGCCGTAGTGACGTGTACAATGCCTGGGTGGAGTCATCAGTGTGATTGCGATTGCACTCACGGATCTAGGTTGTCGCCAGTTTCCTTATCATGGAAATGATGCTGGCGTCGTCATCATCACGGCACCAATCACTGGGCTTTTCTCTTCATTGTTCTGTGAGTGGGGAGATTGAGGAGGACTAGGCCTAGTCGTTTTTCAAAGCAGTAGGAAGTAGGGGAAAGGGGGGGGGGGGGGGGGTACCAATCATTCAGCATGGATTAATGAGTGCAGTTGTAAGGGCCTAGTCATAAGGATTTGTCTTTGTTTCTTTCACAATTTGATTATGCAATTTATGGGGAAAGCAGACATTCACTTTGGGTTTAGGGTTCACGCTGTTGTAGACAGTTACACTACTACAGCCATCCATATTTATGGCCTTGGAAGATCAGATCAGATGGACAAGAAAAATTATGTTGACTCAAGCTGTCATGGTGACAGACAAGTTTCACAGACTGATTACAATTAACTGTGACTTAGGGTCACCCTACCCTTTTCTCATGCACTTATCTTTCCCCTCCCTCCCTCGCTCTGTCTCCGCCCATCCTTTCTGTTTCCTCTCCCCCTCCCCGTCTTTCTGTGTTCATTTTGATTATAAAATTTAAAAAAGACAACCCCCAAACAAAAAACCCCGTTAGTTTAGTGATAACTTCTTTTGTTAGATTGCGAACGACACACAATAAAACGTATCCTGTGGTCATCTTCACATGTCTATCAGTATTCATATCTCATCTTATTTGTCTCATTAACTGTTCCTCCACTGTCTCATGCGTTCCACACCTCACCCCTGTCACATCACTTTGCACATGTTTATCTATTGATCGACCTGTAGTCATTTAATAGGACCCGTTCTTCTAATAAGATGCAAATTGCACCATAATTGAAGGGAGGGGCTGGGAGGGAGGGAGCATAGGGATTTGGATGATCAGCATGGTGTGTAGAAGCTGACGAGAGCTTTGCAGGTTCAGATGTGCTGCTAGCAGCTGGCATGACTGTACGACAAAGCCCAGCGGTGTCCCAGTTTGATGTAATTTGCTGCTGCTGTTAGTGTAACAGGAGACAAGCCTTTAGTAGTGGGTAATTAGTCTGCCGCACTTGTGGCTGGGGCTTCGTGGCCTGGACCATGCATGCATCCATGTCTGATACTACTGAGACAAGTGTGTGTATATACCGTAGCCTTCTGTATGTGTCACTGTGGATGGGGCATGGCGCCATAGTTTTTCTCTAATTGACTCCTTTCTTCTTCGATCGCTCAGACAGAACAAGAACAACGTTTGTATTGCCATAAGAAAACCAGAGGTTTTGTGGGACACAAATGGTTAAAACATTGACGACACCATTGTACTGGTGCATGTCATTGTCATTTAGTTGCTTTCGTCTTCATCACCAACATCATCAACATCTTATTTTAACCAGTTAATATTATCAAAAACTCCAACAATAAGAACATAATATACTTCAGTTCTTTAGATCCATTACTATTATATAACAGTTTCCTGTCATTTATGAGTAGATGCGTCATGCTGCCGTTATGCGCCTAAGTAAGAAATAATTAGGCCCAGCATGTCCGACTTCGGCTTGGAGGAAATCTTTTTTGAAAGTGTTTATTGAAAAAAGGGCAGGAGAATGGACTGGAAAGGCAGAAAGATAGTAGATGAAAGTAAGCAAAGGGAGAGTCGAAGAGAGTGACAGTTTAGAGGAAGTTACAAGCACAGAACTTCCAGAAGGTGGGGGAAGTAATTTATACAAAAGACCCCCGGTATCCCCACGGGGGGATTAACTCCTTTAGTTTTACTCCCTATTTGCAGAAGAGAGCGTGTTATTTATAATGGAGGTGGGGCAACTGGATACCATATTTGTGTATGGTGTTTTGTTTTTCATTTGTCAAAACAGCATTTTCAAGTTGCAGAAAGGTCTCGCTGTTTGACATTATGTGATGATGGAGTTTGCTCAGAACTGGTTTGTTGTTCAAAGCAATGAATGGTTTAATTTGGAGAAGAAGAAAAAAGTATGCTGGTGTACTTTAAAGTATACAAGACGTGTGACAGAAGTGGTTGTAGATTTTTATTTGCAGCTTCACAATAATTGTTCGATTATTTAGACATGTTAGATAGTATGCGAAATTTACATAAAACATACAACAAGCTTCTCAAGACAGATCTATGTCAACCACATAAGAAATTCTAATTCGGTAGAAGTACAAATAAAAGTGTCGCCACATATAGAATAAAGAGAGACAACATATAGATTCATTTTGCCATTTTTAGATTAGTCTAGATAAGATGCCTTTTCTTAGAAGCCCTAATTTTACGCTTATCTCATTACCCTGGATAGATACAACTTTAAAAGTCCTCTTGTTTCTAGATTCTTTGAATCTTGTGGAATTGACACTTATTGTTGTTGGTGGTAGTGGTGTTTTTTTTTAGGGGGGTATTTTGTATTGGTATTTGGTACTTTGTAGTCACAGAGGCGTCTCTGTGAAATTCGGGTTGCTCCCACCTGGAGAGCGCGTCGCAGCCAGAGGCACGTCACCTTTTACATTTGTTAAAATTTGCATGTAATTTTTGTGACAACTTTTCCGTTGCCACTGGGTTTAACGTGTGCTAAGTGTATGGACACATTGGACCTCAGTTTATCGTCTCATCCGAAAGACTCCACTTTCAGACCATAAGGCCTAGTGCAGAGTGAGAGGAAAAATCCCCTGTACCCAGGTTCGAAATCGGGTTTATTGTATATGAGGCAAACCTCTGTGCCACTCTGCACCTTCTTTTGTATGTTGTTTTGATTTGGAATGCTGGAGCTGCAATCAGACAGATGTGATAGTGTGCTTATAATAGTCAAATTGAGCAACACTGGAGTAAGTCCACTTAGAATTGAAACGCCAACAGGAAACAAATCTAATATCTTTGTCAGTTACTGATAATAGTTGGCACTGCACTCTTCTGCCTCTGGCAGCTTATTTAAAGACCCAGTGACGCACCACGATTAAGGCCCTTGTTTTTTTCTGGGTTGCTATGACCCGCATACAAATGTCCCCATATTCAAATTGAGGCTGTTCTTTAAACTGATGTGTCGGTTTGAATTTGGGGCCATTTATATGGGAGTCAGACTTGGTCAAAACAAGATTTCTTTCCAGTTATAAGAGGGAAAACATGTGAAACCTGTGATTTTGACACGTGATCTGGGGGATCTTTAAGTGAACAACAGTAGACGATGTTTGATAAATCATATGTTATTTATTTACTTCTTTTCTTTTGAATATCAGGATTGTTCCTATGCGTTGATGTTCATAATCTAAATATGCATCATTTCATTATTAATCTTTTGACAATGTTGTGTTTATCGACTACATAAGCATGTTAGCAAGCATATATATATATATGTGATTGTGTGTTTTGTGTAGTTGCCCCACATGGCCGAAAGGCCGAAGAGGGCGTAAAACCCTATTCTCACTGTTTTGTGTAGTACGTTAAAATATTGAAGAAAAACAATAACAAATACCACACTACTAATCTTAGAAACATTTTAAGAAGAAAAGAAACTGATAAGTAGTTAGGGATAAAATACTGATGGTGGCCTTTTTCTTGTGTTGCAGACCCCTGAAGAGTCTGACGAAGAGGACCAGTGCGCCCTGAGCAGCAACTGGGAGTACCAGAAAGCCGTGCGCCGCTGGTCGCGCAAGTTGGAGCCCGAGCTGTCCATCAGCGAGGACGTGAAGCTTGAGCCCAGCAGCTCCCACGACAGCCTGCTAGGAGAGGACAGCGGATCACACACCGATGAGAGCCCCGTGCTGGAAAGCAAGATGCCGCACTGCACCGCCCCGCAGCTGGACAGTGTCAGGACGCGGGTGGACACCCAGCCCCCGGAGTGTGTGGTGGGCGAGGGTGTGATCCAGCAGGACAGCACCACCCACGTGTCGTCCTTCCCCATCAGCCCCAAGCTGCGCCGCGCCGCCAGCGAGCGCCTCAAGAGCGCACTGAAGAAGATGGAGAGCTTCAAGAAGAAGTCCAAGAAGTACCCGGCCAGTCGGAACATTGTGGAGATCAGCGACCCCGTGCTGTCTGACCAGGAAGGCATGCAGGCCAAGCTGGAGCGGCTCAACTGTGTGGACATCAGCCCCGGCGGGACCACCCCCGCCCCTTCTCACCTCCCCCTTCCGCCCCAAGAGTCCACCCCGACAGACAAGCCAGCGAAAGGGGCCGGTTCACCCGGTTCTCCCGATTCCTCCTACTTGTCCCCCTTGTCTCCCATCTCCCCTGCACCCCCTGCCGGCCCGTCCCCTGTGGGTGAAGGGACGATGGAGTCCAGTGCTTCCTCGCAGGCGGAGGGGTCCTCCCTCAGTGAGTACTACTCCGCACACAGCCAGCTGCTGGCCAGCTTCCATGCCTGCAGTGAGGGCGGCACGCAGCTGGGCACTCCCTCCGCCCGCAAAAACAGTGACTCCAGCCTGGTGGAGATCTTCCTCTTGCCGCAGGACCACAAGCCAGGCAGCTTTCCTAGACTGCTGAAGAACGGGTACATAGACACTACCGCCTCTGCGCAAGGGACTCAGAATCAGGCATCTTCCGCTTCTTCCCTCTCCCAGGGATTGAGAGGAAACGCTGTCAGTTTTAGCCCTCTCAGCAGCAGAGTAAGTGTGTATGACAACTTGGGTCCTGGGTCACCGCTCCACTCATATTCGGCCTCAGGCCTCAGGAAAGCTGAAGACAAATCGGACCTGCCTGACGCTGCTCAACAGTCTCAGGTTCTGCGGAGCTTCAGTGTCAGTGCTGGCAATGAGGATGCGATGGCAGACATTGACATGTCGAGCTTTGCCGGCATGGTGCGAAGTCGCAGCGCCAGTGCAGCCACCAGCCTGGAACACCAGGCGCTGGGCAGGCGGCGAGGGAGTGCGGGGGTCAGTCAGGGAAGCCTAGGGGGCAGCGTGAGCAGCGAGAGGAAGGCGTCGGTGGGCATGGAGGAGCTGGACGCCATGCTCCAGAACCTGTACAGGGACATCAACAGTCTGAGCGCAGACTTCATCGACGAGGGCGACAGTCGAGACACACTGACCGTTAACACCTCAGGGAGTGCCGGTCAGCATGAGGCCAGCTTCACCATTGCCGACCCCAACACCAGTTTTGGCTCCAATGCAGGTAGGGTCATTTACCAATGCCACTCTACTTAACGTACAAAATTGTTTCCTCCAGTTTCTCGTTGAAAGTGAACACAAATGGCCATGTAGTATTGTTACTTTTTTGTTTGTATAATTTATCTTTTCAGGTAGTATTATTCTCTATCACTTGATGGCATGTCACGCCATGTGACAGGCTATGCTATAAAAAAAAAAGCGTTTGTAACTAGTTTCTTTGTTACGCTTTTTTCTTCTAATTCCCAAGGAAAGGAGGAGGGTAAAGAGGGTGGTTGTTAATAAAAGTATAGGAAACAAATTAGAATCATCAAATGTGATGTTTTTTTAACCCTTTCACCGCCAGCCATATTTCAGCCAAAAATGTCCATTAAATTTACCTACGTAGAGAACAAAATCCATCTGCAGTATTGGGGATTCTTCTGTGACATATATAAAATAAGGTCTATCCTACTTCCCAAAACTAAGTCAATAAGGTCTTTGGATAATAGACCCCAATTTGATGCCTTTTAGTGACATAGGTGTTAAATCACTGTGGTGCTAAAATGCGACTTTGGCGGTGAAAGGGTTAAAGCAAATGAATTAACCCAGTTGAACTTCGTAAAACAATTCATAAGGAACTAAGCAAAACGATCAAACAAAAAACAAACAGCAAAATAGTGGGTTGATGACTTTTATGCTAATTCTGTTAAAACCAAGGCATAAAAACATGAATAGCCCTGTTAGTACATGTATATAAAATAGAACACAGACTCAGTCACCCAGTAATTGAGATTACTAATGGCATGACTATAAAAAAAAGACCCTAGTAAGATATAGAGAGGATGACAGGTTGATTGTGGTTAAATTACAGCCCTGTTTTTGACAACCATCTGTTCAGCTTGGAAATAGGCACAATTCTCTCTGTTAGGTTCATGGGATAATAGAGGAGGTGTGTATTAGTTTTTAACAAGCGCGAAATCGCAATAGTTTGTGGCACGCGGTCTATTTTTACCACTCCAATCATGAGTTACCTCCCCTGGCTTTTCAATAATTTTAATCTGTAAACCAGAATGTTATCTCTGCACCATTTCGTAACATTTTATATCTTTTGGAAAACATTTAAGACTATGTATCCTACTTATGCTCATCAAAAGAAGCACCGCATACTCGTCGTGTCTGTTGTAGTGTCTGTATTACGTATGTTTATTATTTTGTACGCTTTTAAAATACATCATTTTAAAGAGCGGCCAGAAGTGTAGCCTCGATTTGAAGTGCGACAATTTTGTCAAAATGTGCGACAATTTTGGAACGACAGACCGACAGACCGACAGACAGACCGACCGACCGGGACCGACAAAGTGAGTTATAGGTTTGTGGCTTGAGCCACAAACAAAAACACCCAACAACCTCCAAACCACTCCAATGTGAGATTGACAGTGAAGGCGTAAAAGGGATACTGGGGAACATTATTTTGACCAAGGATAACTTGCATATATATATATATATACAATCAGGCACATGTGCATTGATGCATGCACACACACACACATGCATGCACATGCACACACACATACACACACACACACACGCACATACACACGCACGCACGCACATGCACGCACACACACACACACACACATGTGTACACACACACACACTCACATGCACACACACACACACTCACACACACACACACACGCACACACACACACACACACACACACACACACACACACGCCTTTGGGGGAATAGAAGACTTAAAACTCAAATTTATTCATGTGACCTTAAAAATAATGTGAGAATGTCATCGGGTGTAATCTGCCAATGGGCTTTAATACTTCATAGAGCTTGACTGAGCGAGTCAACACCAGCACAAAATGCAGGGAGAGAAATGGGAGAAGAAAATGTTTGATCACTATTAAATGCTCCAGGGAATCAAGTGCAAAACTTGTGGGTCAAAATTGGGACCAGAAAGTTTGAGTCAATAATTTGAACAGGAGCGATTGATTGATTTTCATAGCTGTATAAATTTTGTAGGAAAACTTTTACTTTTTGATTTCAGTGTGTGTGCGTGTGTGGGCGACTATGAATCGTGTGTGTGTGTGTGTGTGTGTGTGTGTGTGTGTGTGTATGCATGCATGTGTGTGTGTGTGTGTGTTTGACAAGGTAGCCAACAAAAGATCTCAAGCAAATTTGTCTTCTGGCGCAAGCATTTACGTTGAACACCTACTTTCAATACCTCATTTAATTATAGAATCGTTCAACAGGTACAACATTGCTACACCTTTATATAGCAGTGAGAGAGAATATCTTTCCATTGCCTTGCATGAATTAACAGAGTTGGACCCAACTAATGTCAAGATATAACTTGGAAGTGAAACTTTTTGTGTGTGTTGTGGGTTGTTGTTGTTTTTGCCCCAAAAGGTATTGTATTTAACGTTTTTTAAAAACAAAATTTTGTACATTTAGGAATTATGAATACACAGAGAAAAATATGTTATAATAATTACCAGGTATTGAAAGCAGGACATCAATCCCTCATGAACAAGACCCATTTTGAGAAAGAGAGGTCTTCATGTTAAAGAAAAAAACCCAACCACAAAGATAAAGAAAGCCTGAAATAAACACTTTTGGAAGCGAAAGTACACCATCTGTTGTATGACAATAAATGATTAATAAATACTGGTCAGTAGCAAGTAAAATAGTATTTTTAAAAAGGGTGAAAATCTATGTGAAGGGATAAACAACTCTTTTTGAAAGCATGAACTAAGTTGAACGAGTTTGGTAACACCTTTGCAGACCAGCATAGAGTGAAAGTGACGGTGCTGTTGTGTACTGTGTGTGTGCACAGGATCTGTGAAAGAAGACGGCCAGCTGTCCCCGATGTCCATGCTGGAAGGGGGCAACGGCGCCCTGACCACTTCGTCCCCCTCGGGGGTGGACGACTCCATGGAGGGGGAGGAGGGGGACATGTCCTCCCAGGATTCGGGGGAGGAGGTGGAGGAGTCGGCCGACGAAACCTTGGAGCGCATCATCATGGAGGCCCATGAGAGGCGCGACTCTGGTGTGGGATCTTCGCTTACTCGCGCATCAAGGTGGGAGAACTTTTCATCAAATTGAATTAATTCGTCATCAATGTGAAAGTGCTTCTTGGAAATGTTGACATACGTTTGTGTTGCTGAATTCTGTAAGTTATGGTTTTACTATAGAATGAATGAATAGTTCTTTAATAAACTGGTATGTTTTATTTTTCATAATTTTGTTCTTTATGGCCTCTGTTTCGTGTGCCGTGTGGGTTATTCTGTTTAAACAACTACTGTACAAGTAATGTATCCAATAAAATTTGACTGCAGTGTTCAATGCATTAATAATGCGATTCTCAGTGTCATCACAGACACATTTATGTAGACATTTACAACATACTAAAAATCATACAACATTTGTGAAAATATTGTGAAATCAGGTAGGTGAATGGAAATATAAATCATGCTTATTTGTAAAACTAAAGTCTGTCACTTTTTAAGAAATGCGCATAAGAAAAAAGACAATGGGCTAGATTTTAGAAGTCTCATCATCCACATTACATCTGTACAAAAAGACGTTTGAAGTTTGTCACATTTTCAGGGAAATAATGCCAAAGAAGATCCAAGAAGTCTTATCATTCTTATTATATATTTTCAAAAAGATGTTGTTGTTTTTCTGTTCTGGGAATGCATGCAGATAAAACCCATTGAGCTTTTACTAGAAGTCTCATCCACATTACGTCTTTCACCTAAAGGAAAACCAAAGTCTGTAACCTTTTCAGGGAATGCATGTAAAAGGAGATCCAATTGGAGAGCTTCAAGAAGTGTCTTTGCTTAAATAAATATAAATAATAAGTAACATGCGTAACCTTTTCAGAGAATGTTGAGATCCGCTGGGAGAGCTTCAAGAAGAGTGTTTACTTATAAGTAATGTACGTAACGTTTTTCAGAGAACAAGAAGATCCACTGGCAGAGCCTCAAGAAGAGTCTTTACTTTAAATAAGTAATGTCCATAACTTTTTCAGAGAACGCACGCGCAAGAAGATCCGCTGGGAGAGCTTCCAGAAGTGCCACCGGCCAAGCCGGGCAGTGAGAGAGCTGCAGATCGGGGGCCTGTCGGTGTGCCAGCTGCTGCCCCTGCGCCAGCTGTCCCTGCTGAAGCTGACCTCCATCATGGAGCGGTGCTCGCCCACCAACCGCTCCCAGTGGTCCTGGAGCGTGCCACGCTTCATGAAGCGCCACAAGGCGCCGCAGTTCAGCGACAAGAACGTGTTTGGCGTGCCCTTCACAGTGACGCTGCAGCGCACGGGGCAGCCCCTGCCGCAGTGCGTGCTGTACGCCATGAGGTACCTGCGCAAGACCTGCCACGACGCCGTCGGCATCTTCAGGAAGTCTGGGGTCCGCTCGCGTATCCAGAAGCTGCGCGACATGGTGGAGGCCTGTGCCGGTGGGTTTGTGTGTTCGGTTGTGTTTGTGTGTTTTTGTGAGTGTGTGTGTGTGTGTGTGTGTGTGAGAGAGAGAGAGAGAGAGAGAGAGAGAGAGAGAGAGAGAGAGAGACTCGGAGAGAGAGAGAGACTCGGAGAGAGAGAGAATCATTTTTTGACGGAGAAGAGATAAAAATTAAAATTTGGAACTAAGCATGTTTGTTGAAAGGGAATGTGGATGGTGTCTGTGAGTACAGTTTGCATAGACCAGTGCTCTAGACTTGCTTGTATGTGCTGTTTTTGTTTTAAATACATCTGCACTTGGAAAACACATACACACAGCTGTGCACATAAACACAGACTTTGAATTGCAATAGACGTGAGTCATTGGTTTTTGACATTTCAGCAAAGTGACTATTGCTTGTACCTCTTCAAATGATTATCAAATGGCCACTGATTTGACTGAGGCGTTGTGATGGTTTCAGACACTGTGGACTTTGATGAGCTGCAGCCCTATGATGTGGCTGACCTGTTGAAACAATACTTCAGGGAGCTGCCCGAGTGCCTGTTGACCAACAAACTGTCCGACACCTTTCGAAGCATCTTCTCACGTATGTTTATAATTTGTATCTTAATGGAGCAGCTTTTTAGGTTTTCCTGTATTTAAAGTTAAGTTTTCAGTGGTTGTCTAGCATCATTGATAAGGTAAGGTTACCCACCGAAACTCCAAAATTTAATGAAATGTTCTTTGGTTAGGTTAGGTTAGGTACATTATAGTCACTGAGGCTTCTCTGTGAAATTCGGGTTGCTCCCACCTGGAGAGCGGGGTCGCAGCCAGAGGCGCGCCACCCAATTTAAAAATAATAAATTTGCATGCGATTTTTGTGTGACTGATGAGGAAGGAAGGGAGGGCGGTTAATTTTGGCCAAATGACAACTTTTTCGTTGCCACTGGGTTTAACGTGTGCTAAGTGCATGAGCACATGGGACCTCGGTTTATCGTCTCATCTGAAAGACTCCACGTTCAGACCGCAAAGCCTAGTGCAAAGTGAGAGGAAAAATCCCCTGTACCCATGTTCAAACTCGGGTTTACTTGACACGAAGCGAACGCGCTACCACTGTGCCACTCTACACTCTACACTTTGGGCGGTGGTACATGTGCATTATCTCATTTTGAACCCCATTCAGTGTTGTCTTTCATCTATGTCTGTGTTGCCTGTCCTATTTTGGGTGTAGCAAAATATTGATTCATGAGCACTGGCGTATGCATGCATCAGTGGCAAGTACTGAAGCATTATAGAGGATGTCGTATACGTCATAGGCAGTAAAGAAGATAAAAGAAATAATATCATCTTTGGATGCGTGTTAATTCCTGGTTCACAGTCACCTCAGCCCCAACCTTTCTTTCATCATATATGTGACCCAGCACCACGAAAGGGACATGAAGTGTCAAAATGATCGTTCTGAGACAATGGTTAAATTTCAAACTTCAAACAATTCTCTTTCAAATGATTTAAGAACCATTCTTGTAACTTTTTTTCGTTTCAGAGTTATGAGCATTCAAAGTTGGTAGGGTGACCGTTGGCCATTTTGAGAAATCACAGTCTACAGTTTAGCCTAGCGTGAGAAAATATATCAACCTACTCATTTCAAAGCACTTTTTTGAGTATTTAGAGACCGTAATAAAGATTATCCTTTATAAATATGAAAGATGAGATGTTAGAGAGCACGAAAATACCCATAACTAAAAAATGATTTTTTTTTTTTTAGTGAGATTTTTGACTTTGCAAGCCTTTTATGAGAAACTAGCCCTTAATGTCCCTTTCGTGATGCGGGGTCACATATTGTTATAAAATCTCTGTGTGTGTGCCTGCATTGCCCCCTACAGACGTGCCGGTGGGTCAGCGGATGGAGGCGTTGCAGACAGCTGTGGTGCTGCTGCCGGAGGAGAACCGCGAAGTGCTGCACTGCCTGCTGCTCTTCCTGGGAGACATTGCTGCACACGCTGACAAACACCAGGTACGTGGCACACTTGGCCCTTTACTCAAATGGCTTTTATCACGGGCTGACATTAGAGCCGATAGTAAATGGGAATTGTCCGCCAAACGGCAGATTTCCGCCGAAATGACATTGCTTTTCCGCCGGAAAAAAAGTCTGTCCGCCGAAAACAAATAAAAAAGAACTGAATGTAGCCATTCTAATGCTGTTTTAGGGCTTCAATTACCCAAAAAGCTTCAGCATTACCCCCTGGACCCCTACTAGGGGCCTTCTGTGGCCCCCAGACCCCGGATTTTCAGCTTTTTTTTTACAGCCATGGAAAAGATCATCCTGCATCAGAATTGTCGGAGGATCTGCAAATTTCCGAGGATTAAGAATTTCTGACAGAGGATTGGCTTCTTCTGTCAGAGGTTTTGCATTTTAATTCAGTGTTATCTTTACTGTTAATTAAAATTTTAAAGTGATTTCTCACTGCATTGAGCCTTTTCGGTCATGTTGGGAACTGATTTCAGTGTCCTCAACAGTTTGGTGTCGTCATGAGTTTCCAGAGGATTGGATATACGACAGTTCTGATATCTGATCATGTTACAGCTTTGTGTTTTGTGAATGGCTGATTCTCAAACTAGGAGCTGTTGCATGGCCGTTATAGTGCTGCAGCCTTGGTGATTAGTTGGCACTTGGGGAACACCCTGGATGCCAACAGTCCTAAATTGTCCTTACTTAAGCACATAAGTTGCAGTTAAGCATTGATGTTTTGCATTGGAGGCCTGCTTTGTGGGTTTGATTTGCAAGAAAGTGTAGGGGTGCAACATCCTTAGAATAAATTGTGTAAGCACTGTATAGACTGTTTGCGTGTCTGTGTGGAAATAATTATTTTAATGGAACAAAAAATGTTTACCTGCATTCTGAAAAGGGAAATCATTTTCATCAGGATATTGTGTGCCAGGACGGGTTATGTCTATAATTATGAGAAGTCGGTATACCTTACATTGGCAGAGCATATCGTGGGTGAAATTAAAAAACCTCATGTCTCAATTTTGGTATTTTTGAGAAAAATGAAAACAACTTTTAAAAATTAACCGCGTTTACCACAACTTATTAACTATGATGAATATGTTGTTCAACACATTGCAAGTTTAGTCCTGTGTTTTGTTAAAATGACTTCTTGTTTTTTAATACTTGAAAGAACGAAGATACAAGGTTTTTGTCCTTAACTAGATCTGAATTTGGGACTTACAAATTTTTCTTCCATTTACACAACCTCATTTACCCCAGATAGAAAGTCGTTGGAAATACCCGCCTGACCTTGGTGGAAGGTGGCGGGAAACCCCCCCCCCCCCCCCCCCCCCCAACAAAGCTCGAGATACGAGGTTTTTGAATTTCACTGACGATATTCTTCCTTGTAATTCAAGGGTGGCTACAAGGATAAAGAGTACCGGTACATTTATCTAAACAGAGATTGACTAAATGATATCAGGTAGGGCAGCATTATGTTGGTGTACCACACATATAAATGCAGATCGAAGATCGAGAGTACTACAACGGAAAACAATCAACTGTGTCCCTGGTCTTTCTGTTTTATCAGCATAAGATCGCAAAGAGATATATAGCTATAATTGAGGAAGGCTTATTTTGGAGTGGCGCAGGCCATAAATCAAGTGGTCGTTGAAGGGTCTAGATAGAGGGCCAGCAAAGTGGGCTGAACTGGAACTGGAGTGGCACTGCCTCTTCTGCAGACATTACACAATGGATGGAACATAAAATAGGCTTGGCTAAAAGAAGACATTCAGCAACAGTGTATTTTGTTCTTTAAACATGCTGACAATTTGGAAACAATATATTCATAAATGGTCATTTTGTTTTTGTTTTAAAATGAAAAAAAAGTACAAATCTGATCAATTGTTATTCATTTTGAAGCGGAAGAGTTAAAAAGAAAAGAGAAGAAATCAACAATGATATAAACGAATTAAGCAGAACTGATCAAGTTCAACAAAAAAGAAGTTCAAATCAACAATGATATAAATAAACCAGAGCGTTAAGACGCTAGATTACCAGCCGCGCGGCAGTATTTTTTGCTGCAGTGCTTCACCTCGCAGCTCGTAGCAAACCTTTATTTCACTAGGGTAAAACATAGATATGATGATAAGTCTCACACTATCTCAATGTAGAATACAGGCCCAGGTGCTCAGCAGCATTTTCGACTCCAGTGACCTTGACCTTTGACCAATGACCTTCATTTTCGAACCTGGCCTAGATATCCTTAGTACCTACCCACATGCAAAATTTGAGCAGTCCTAGGTCCCTCCGTCCAATTTTCATGGCAGGTGATCAGCAGCATTATCGGCTCCAGTGACCTTGACCTTTGACCTATGACCTTCATTGTTGACCTTGGCCTAGATATCCGTAGTACGTATCCACATGCAAAAGTTTACTCTCCTAGGTCCCTCCGTTCAAGCGTTATCATGTTCAGATAGATAGTTAGTCAGAAAGATAGTCGGGAACAAACAGAATTCTCTGAAAACATTATCTCGCTTCGCGGCTGGTAATTAAAAAAACCACCTGCGTTTACTTGTATATAATTTGAAAACATGACACCAAGTTAGAAGTTGATTTAAAATAATGTTTGATCAGTTGTTAATTTAAATATTTGATTAGTTGCTGATTATTAAAAATGTTTGACCAGTTGGTGATTTGACATAACTTTTAAAGTTTTATCACACAAAAGAAGACCTGCTCGATCCCACATCATTTTGACATATTGTTACAATTTTTGCACTGGTAGATGGTGAGTTTAACGTCCAATTAGTCGTAGACTCTTATGTAAAGTGGCACAGTGGTAGCGCGTTTACCTTGTGTCAAGTAAACCCGAGTTCGAACCTGGGTACAGGGGATTTTTCCTCTCACTTTGCATTAGGCCTTATGGTCTGAACGTGGAGTCTTTCGGTTGAGACGATAAACTGAGGTCACATGTGCCCATGCACTTAGCACACGTTAAACCCAGTGGCAACGAAGAAGTTGTCATTTTAGTCAAAATTTAACACCCCCCACCCCCACCCACCCTTCATCAGTCACACAAAAATCGTATGCCCCAAAACAAAAAAATGGGACGCGCGTCTGGCGGCGACGCGCTCTTCAGGTGGGAGCAACCCGAATTTCACAGAGACGCCTTGCTGTGGCTATACAGTACCTAATACCTAATAATAATAATACCTAAATTATTTCTCACTGTTCTGTGTGGCCCAGATGAACGCCAGCAACCTAGCGGTGTGTTTCGCCCCCTCGCTGTTCAACTTTCTGGGCAGCCATGGCACCGGCAGCCCCAAGCGACAGCGGCGAGGGCCAGGGGTGCCGGAGCAGCGCGAGCTGCTAGAGCAGAAGGCGGTCCACGAATGCTTCACCTACATGATTGTGGAGTGCAAGAAACTCTTCATGGTCAGTTGGTCGTTCAATTGTACCATATTTTACAGACTATTATAAGGCGCACACCCCCCCCCCCCCCCCCCCCAATGTTACACAAAATTTGGATTTTGTTATTATAGTTTTTTTACTATATTATTAGTCAAATTATAAGGCACAGGGGTCTCAGTCTAGGGGGAAGAAAGTATCACCTTAAAGTCTGTAAAATATGGTAGTTGCCTCTGTTACTATCTCCTCACTTTGCATAGGTTTAATTAAGAATCCAGTGGCAACAAGAATCAAATAGGACATAGCCATGAACGCACTGAGAAACAAAAAGGTGGGGATGTACCCTGGGCAAGGCATCTCCTATAAACAATACCCAGCCAGCCGGAATAGCAACTGCTTCCTCTGCCTTCTGCTATCTGGCATACATATAGTCAGAAACGACAGATGGAATAAACACATTCATGTTTATTTGCTGGGTCTATGCTTGTGTGTGTGATTGATAGTAGTGTGTATTTAACATTGAGTGTGTGTATGCATGGTTGTGTGTGTGAATGGGTGCGTTGGTTGCTCTCCAGAGTTGTTCTCTTTGATCACTCTTATTGGTTGCGTGCTTGCTGAGCAAAACATTTTTGTAAAGTACCTTGGGGGGTTAAGGTAAAGCGCTATATAAATACTCATAGTATTATTGTGGCCCACCCATACTACGTATGGCGTAGAGCACTTTGCGGTCACTCAAGTCACTTTTGTTTTGGTGTGTGCGGGCTATATGTCGGGAACAGCTGGACAGATTCACTTCAAATTTTGTGTGTGGGTATATCATGGTACACATGCAATAATTGTGACCCTGCTGACCTTGTTATTATTACAGTGGAACCTCCCTTATAAGACCTTCACAAATCATCCAAAATTAGGTCTTATAAGGGAGGGGTCCTTATAAGGGAGGGTCTTATAAGGGAGGTAATTTTAATACTTACAAAGAAGGGCAATGTCTCAGAGAAGTAGGTCTTATATGGAAGGGAGTCATAATGGGAGGTCTTATAAGGGAGGTTCCACTGTATTATACATAGAGACTCAGGTAAGGCACGTGTGTGTGACACAAGTGGGTTGTTGTTGGCAGGTGCCGCCCTCCATGTACAGCCGGCTGCACCTGTCCACCCTCAGCAACATGGAGCCAGTCCACCTGGACGAGTTCTATGCCAAGGGGAAGCAACCGGGGCCAGACTACAAGGCTTTCGGGGAGGAGAACATTCAGATCTTGCTGAAGGTCAGTTAAATTTAGCCATGTGTGTAAAGGAATTTTTAAACAAGAGAGAGAGAGAGACAGAGTTCTACGCCTTAGGGAAACAACCTGGGCCCGACCACAAGGCTTTCGGGAAGGAGCACATTCCAGAAATAATTTTTTTTTAAACATGCAAGAGAGAGACAGACAGACAGACAGAGTTCTACGCCAAGGGGGAGCAGCCGGGGCCGGACAGGAGGAGCACATTCAGATCTTGCTGAAGGTTGATAGCCCTGTCCTCTGCAGCGTTGAGCTTGAAACAGGAAACCTTAGGGGAGAGAGAGAGAGAGGGGCCTGCATTTTGTTTGTGTGTAAACTTGGTATACATGTATGCCAAGTGCTGAAGAGCCAAAGGCCATGATGGTATTGCAAGAATCTATTCCGTACTTTTCAGCTAATCCCCTGAATTCAAAGAAAAGTGAACATAGAGCAACAAATGCCAGAAGATTGTGGAGATGCCATTTCCCCAGTTTTTCGTTGTTTTATATATTCATCTTCAAGAGGAATTGCCTCCTGATCTCCATAAAGGGCTCTTTACCCCTTGACCACAGCAAGAGACGTCATCTCCTGAACCACACAAAATATTTTCAGAGAAAACGTTTCCCCTCCGGTGTGCACTGCGCATTTGATAAAGGAGGCTATGAAATAATGGGAGAATTATGGAAACCAGTTGTCCTCAAACTGCCCCGAGTTACCATTCAGAAAGGCTACATAGTTTTCTAGATTAGCTCTGTACCTTAAAACTGTAAGAAAAACCTGCAGGTCAGGATGGACATCTTGTAATTTATATCTTTTCATATAATTTGGCGAAGATCAAAATAAAATCCATAACTTTGTCTGTTTTCACATTCTGTTTCACCCAATCAAATTATTACATTTATCTTTTATCAAGCATTGCAGATTTCTCCAAAACCTATGAACAATAGTACAGTCAAAGAACATAATGTGGAATAGTCTGTTCTTCTTGTTCACTAAAATTACGTGGACAGGGAGTCAACAATTTTACATTGAAAGATATTTCTGAGTTGGAAGCAGTCCATGTAGAAGCCTACATAGAAACCACCTAAGTTGCACATCTGTAGAAGCTCTATTGGCCTCTGCAACTAGGGTTATTAACGCCCTTGACAGTGAGAGTGAATCCCTTGCTGGTCAGTACGGACAAGGGCATTCAGTCTTGCGAAAGGCAGCCTCAAAAAGGGTTATTGGCGAGAGTTATTCCCTTGTTTGGTCAGTGCGCAACCATCTCCCCCCACCCACCAAGGGCATTGACTGTAGCAAAATGCGTTCTTTACAGTAGCCAATAACACTGCTGTTGTTGCAGGAGGCCCATGACAAGAACCGTGGCTGGGCACCGGTGTCTGTGGGCACAGCGGGCATCGAGGTTCTGCAGCGCAAGCCTCAGGACGGGCATCCCTTGAGGCAGTGGAAGTGCAGCGTGGAGATCGAGGCACCCCCCATTGAGGTCCTCAACCGCATCCTGCATGAACGGTAGGTTGGAGGGAGGGGGGCGTCACGGAATGTGATTAAAATTCAGGCTTTACACTCACTCATTCACTCTTACAAATCAGAAACACTTTAGATTTTAAATGTAATTTATTGTTCGACTGATTCATACATTTGTATACATGCACAAATGTTATCCATATGCTTAATATTGAAAATGCATATTGATGGATGGGTGTGTGAGAGAATGAAGGAATTGTGGAGTGGAAGGATGAGAGAGGGAAATAAATGCTTCGCGGACCTTATACTACAAATTTTACGCTTTAAACCAACTGGTCATTGCAGCTTGTAAATGTTTACTGAACTGTATACTGCTATCTTTTGTCTTTGTTTTTGCTTGTATATGAATCGCTTTTGTCACGGTAGTGGGTTGGGGTTTTTTCCATAGATTTTTGCGCTGTCTTCATGTTTCTGTCCCATTTGCTTTTTGTTTGGGTCTTGATTCACTGTTGACATGGAAACGTGTCAGTACCATGTTAATTGTGTTTATGATCTTCATTTGTTTTGTGAATGAAACTAGTAAGATGCTTACAACGATCATGTTGCCATAATTGTATTTGGTTAAACTAAAATTTCCTGTCTGTTAAAGGGTTTGCTTGTTCTTTTTTGGGTCTACTTCATTTCCCTCTCTTGCTTGCATTTTCAGCCTTGCTTCTCTTTTTTGTCAGGCACAAATGGGATGACGATATGTTGAGCTGGAACGTGGTGGAGAGATTGGACCGACACAGCGACGTCTTTCACTATGTCCTCAACTCCATGGCACCCCACCCCCCTCGCCATTTCATGGTCATCAGGTGGGTCACTCATTTCCTACCCAGACCCTAACACTTTCGCTGCCAGACATTTTTTAGCCCCCAAACCCAAACTCATGAGACCTACCTGGGTAGATAAAACAAAAATTGTCTGTACTATTGGAGTTTTTTTGGCAACATGTATAAAACAAGGCCTAACCCCAAATGAAGTATTGAGGTCATTGGATTTCATGCTTTTTAGTGGCATGGGTCTTCAATCATTGTGGCAACTTTAGCGGGAAAAGTTTTGCATCCTGTTAATTTTGCTCTACTTTCATGGCATTTGTCATTCAGGTTTACATTAACTTTCACCCCATGCTAATTCCCAGTAGCTTTTCACCACAGACGTAGTAAAATCAACAATTTGTATATCTACTTTTCTTTACTTTGTTTGCATATCAAGTGTGAGTGTTTGGTATTGTTGGACAGGACAAGTCTCTAGCTATAACAACAAGTTTCTTTGCCTATTTTTGTTACCATTTTCACTCCAGAAATACAAACATGCCCATCTTGTTGTGATAGTGTTTTCTGCCTCTTTGCCACTATTGGCAGCGCTTTCAGTTGGTCTTTTCAAAAGCTGCTTGTGACACATTTAGACCAGTTTTGCTCAAGGGAAAGCACTCAGAAGACATAACTGATTGTTGAATATAATTAAAGAAGTGTTTTCCCGTAGACCATACTTAGACGTGCACTGTTCATAGTCAAAATCACCACACATGTATGCGTACTGAACGGAGGAAGCTTCTAGCATGCGTATGTGCGTGCAATGTAGTGAAAAGGTTAACCTGAGGTTGGGGCCAGTAGTAAAGAGTGTCCAGTAATGGACACTGCATTGTACAGCTTAAGGGCCAGCCACACGTCCATTAAAATCGCACGACTGTATGATACGAATCGATCACGTGGTCTCCAAGTACAAAACGTGATTGGCGCATCGAGATCACATGATCGAATCGTATCACACAGTCGTGCAATTTTAGTGGACGTGTGGCTGGCCCTTCTTTTGTGGGTGACTGCAACTCTCAGCATGGGAGGCGTTTGCCCTGGTTCTGAGTGCTGCAGCCTTTGTAGGGTGGTGAATCAGAAGATAACTGGAGTGATTGTATGCGTGTGTTAACAACTGAAATAATTGGATTTTCTCAGGTACTGGCGACCAGACCTGGTGAAGGGGACATGTGCCTTGGTGTCGCGGTCAGTGGATCGTATGCATGTATGTATTGATAACGAAGTAATTGAATTTGTCTCAGATACTGGTGACCAGACTTAGTGAAGGGGGCGTGTGCGTTGGTGTTGCGGTCAGTGGATCGCATGCATGTATGTATTGATAACTGAAGTAATTGAATTTGTGTCTCAAGTACTGGCGACCAGACCTGATGGTGCCTTGTGTCACAGTCAGTGGATCGTATGCATGTATGTATTGATAACTGAAGCCATTGAATTTGTGTCTCAGATACTGGCGACCAGACCTGGTGAAGGGGGCGTGTGCCTTGGTGTGGCGGTCGGTGGAGCACAGTGGGTGGCAGGGGGCGTCTGAGGCAGACTACGACCAGGGAGTGAGGGCCGTGGAGCTGGGCAGCTACCACCTCATGGAGCCCTGCGGCTCGGGAAGGTCGCGCGTCACCTACATCGCCCGCACAGATATGAGGTACGGTTATCTGAAGATAGATGACCAGTGAATTAGGAAGACCTGTTTACCCCCTACACAAGTCTTGAGTAGTCTGGATAGCTGAAATGAGTACTTTTGGTGCAAAATGTGTAGTTTTATTCATTAAACCATCAAATGTTCACTGAAATTGAGTAGTAATCAAGAATTAAAGAGCATTATTTTCAGTTTTGCTGACTAGTAGAGGTCCAAACTGAGTAGAATACTACTCGAAAAGAGTAGAGTAAACAGGTCTAATTTAGGGGTGGTCTTTGGTTTAAACGTTTTATTGTCTGGAAAGGAATGAACAAAACGGGATTTACTCGATTGAAGCAGCAACAGGCAAAGCTGAGCTCTTCTAGCACCATGGGTGACTACATTCGCCCAGTACATCACGCTTCACTCCCACCAAAGGCAAAGGCATTCTCTGCTGTGCACCCTGCCATGTGTTTGCTTTCAGAGCTTATGTTAGTGATTTTTCTGTTGAAGCAAAGCTTGCGTACTCGGGAAAAAAATATGACTCCTGTCCTGTCGGTTATCAGACAACCAAGAAGATAAAAACCACATGGAGCTAGAAGAGTTAATATGATGAAAGGGGTTCTCTTTGGTGCTGTCAGAATGTAGAGATTTCAGTCCAAAAGCTTTCCATGATTTAAATTGCTGACATTTAAGATTTAGTTGATTTGCCATTTTCCAAGATTCCGTTCTGAAGTTTTTCCATAAAAATTGACAACAATTTTAGATTTACCAGCTTTCCAAACTTTCCGTTCTACAGCTTTGCTTACCATGATTTGAAAAAACAACAACCCCAAAACCCCAAACCCTGCCAAGATTTCTCTTCTATAGTTTTCCATAACTATTTGCCAACTCTGTGTAGCATACAGATTCACAACATACCCCAAAGAACAACTTTAGTGATCGTAAATTAGGAGAACATTATCCTCACAATAATTATAACATTTGTTTGTTAAAGAAAAAAACATTCTTCACTGACGATATGAAGCGGCATCTAGTTTGGAATGTGTGACAGGTTTGGACTGCAACATATTAATGACATACTTTTTGACACATTTGCAATTTTCTTTTGCAATTTAAGAGTATAAATCCCCTTGCATATTTACTGTGTATGCTGATAAATGTAGAGCCGATTGTTGCAGTTCTGTACACAAACAAGATAATGTAAATATTCAAACACAGTTGATGCTTGTGATGTGACTGAAGGGATGATATAGTGGTGATGTGAACAATCGCTCAACATCTATTGCAATCCCCAGTTGTCATTTTAACTATGTTTCTTTCTACAGTACATTGTTCCTAAAAAGACTCTTTATAAATGGGCTTAGTGTAGAATGTGATGTTCCAAATAAGATTTTAATTCTTTCTAGAGCGCAATGTTCTAAATTAAACAACTGAAACGACAATCATTAACTACTTTGTAAAGGCCAGCATGAAGGAAAAACAGCACAACTGGTTCATAAACTTCTTCTCAGTCTTCTGTGTTGAGCGAGGGGGTATATATGAGCAGACCCGGAGCTAGCTCCTTTTAATGAAGTTTCTGAGGTTATTCCTCACAGAGCACGGCAGTGTTGCCATAGGGGACTTTGATGGGGGGGATGTATGCCTTTAATGGAGAGTTATCCACCTTTATCTTCATTTTTCCTGATCTGTTGCAGAGGGCGGTGTCCAGAATGGTACAACCGGGTGTTTGGACACATGTCGGCTAACTACTTGGACAGACTACGAGAATCGTTTCGCCAGGATGCAGCAGAAGGACCCGAAACCAAAGTGTGATATTTTCGATGAACTTCTCTTTCAACTGTGACCCAAAAGCTTTTTGTTCAGGCCATTCTCGCGTGGGGAAGTTGTGTTCGGTAAAATGTCGAGGCGATTGTATAATGGAGTGTTATGCATTGATGGAAGAGCGAAGCTAGGCCATGGTGTTCACACAGCAGTGCACACTGTAGGGGACATGAACAATGCTGAAGATCTGCTTGTGCGGAAAGACTGGAAACTGTACCCAATTGGATTCCTTGAAAGCATCGGCCTCTGTGTAGAGAGAACTGGAATAGATTTCAATGCTCTGAGCTGAAAGCCTGAGTTCTACCTGGGACCAGTGGACAGGAATCAGACTGTGATGGATCGCAGAGAGGTACCTTGCACCAGTGCGGAGGAAAAGAGGAACCCAAGGTTGAAGAATCGGGCTGTGCATCCTGCCGTGGTTCTTCTGGGGGTTGCCATGTGGCTGAACTGAGTGAAGTGATGAGGGAGAAGGAACTGCATTGTGAAGTGATGAGGGAGAAGAAACTGCATCGTGAAGTGATGAGGGAGAAGGAACTGCATTGTGAAGTGATGAGGGAGAAGGAACTGCATTGTGAAGTGATGAGGGAGAAGGAACTGCATTGTGAAGTGATGAGGGAGAAGAAACTGCATTGCGAAGTGATGAGGGAGAAGAAACTGCATCGTGAAGTGATGAGGGAGAAGAAACTGCATTGCGAAGTGATGAGGGAGAAGGAACTGCATTGCGAAGTGATGAGGGAGAAGAAACTGCATCGTGAAGTGATGAGGGAGAAGAAACTGCATTGTGAAGTGATGAGGGAGAAGAAACTGCATCGTGAAGTGATGAGGGAGAAGAAACTGCATCGTGAAGTGATGAGGGAGAAGAAACTGCATCGTGAAGTGCATTGCTCGAGTGAAGCTGGAATGAAACATGTGCTGCTTGTGGCTGAGAAATGTGGAGGAATAACATAGAAACAAAAAACCCCACGAAAAGCATAAGCAACAAAGTGAGTGACAAGGGACTTGGTGTAGACAAAAGCAACAATTGACTTGAAACTTTGCTAAGATGGGTGCTGGGGTGAGGTGAACACTTCACCAAATGTCTGCCAGTCAGCAGTGGGGGGGGGGAGCTGCCATGTGAAGTGTGATGGTGTCTGCCATCTTGTGACTGAACCATGGCGCCATACGTTCTGTGAACATTGAGCCCAAATCCGCGTTTTCTTTTTTATGATGTCATAAACTATTCAACCCTCATAATACTGGCCTCCTCTGTTAATCAGGTTTTATTTGGAATGACTTTACAAGTCCTGAATACAAAATAAATTGTCCTTAATCTGCAAATAATTAATAAACTCAATCTTTTTTTTCTGTGTTCACCATTTTAAAAAAATGAAAATCAGGATTTCGTGACTATATTTGTATAGATTAACAGCAAGTCGAATGGAACTTTATATTTTAGATATACGAGAATGAGAGTAGTGCAAAAAATACTGATATTGTCAAAAGTTAGCAGAAAAATATTCACTTAATTCGTAACCTATCAGCAATTGCAATAAAAAGAGGCACAGGAAAAGACTGAAATAGACGGCATAAACAGCGACTGTGGTACATGTGCAATAATATGACGGTCACATTCACTGGTTGGACTGGCAAGTGCACTCGTCATTGACTCCTACATGTATTGGCAGCATATTTATTTCTTTAATCTGAAATTAGCAATTGCCATCAGACCTGACAAGATATTTGATTCTAAATTGAAAATAACGGATATTTCTCTGTATAGTTTCATTTTAATGATTCATTAATCTCTGATGTAGAATTAATTGTGGCAGTTTGCGAAACATAATGACTATACATGCTACGCTGGGCCCATTTACTCGTTTTACCGTTTTTAAAGTCATAATATTTTCTTCTGCATTTACTGTTGTTTTCATTGTGACTTGCTAGCTTACAGCCAGTCAGCTCACCTCTAGATCAGTTTCCTGGTGCCATGAGCCAAGGGCACACTGACCAGATTTATTTAGCCTCTGTAGTGGACGTCCTCTGCATAACATGCTGTCCAGCAAAGCAGTTACGGGTTGTTTGTTGCATACTTCAGTGGGTTATTCCTACAATGTTATTAGTTCCCCCACCCCTTATTTCATTCTTTCAGTATAAATGTTGGCTTGAAATGAATGAAACTGATAATTGAGATGTTAAGTTTCGTTTTGTTTCGACGATACAATTGGGTGTGATTGTGTTTGAATGGGGTCAGTCATAGTCGGTAGCCAAGTTTGTGATGGAAATCTGGTGATAGGGCAGTTTAAAGGCATGGAGTCGGGTGCAAGAATTGCGTTAATAGTTTCCCTCCTTGTTTTTCCATAAATGTGTTCAGTGTTTCCATTGATTGAATGAATGAACTCCTTCCTCAGCGTTTTGTTTTTTTAAACTGTAGTTTTATGGAGTTGGTGGAAGTGCCTAGGTCATAATGTACATAAACAAACTTAAGACAAGAGAAAAAGAAGTCCACTGGTAGTACTTGATCTATATGGAAAGCTGTGTTTTAAGCCATTATACTGGTGGTGCTTTTTAACCAATAACATGGCATGCTTGTAATCCGTAATGCTCATAAGGCGATACTGATTTGTTCGGTTTCCAGTCATTTTCCTTTTCTTCGATACCGATTGTTCGGTTTCCAGGAATTTTCCTTTTCCTCAATTATCGTTATGTACAATGTGTGCCAAAGTCTCCAGGTTTTTATTTATTTTATTTCTTATCCTTTAGACTCTTAGACTAAGTCTTGTCATCTGTACATTTTATAAGGATAGTAGCCTGTAGAGAGGGGGCAGGAGGGGAGTTTCATTGTGTTTTACAGTGCCATATCAACCAGTTGTGAATGCTCGCTGCCTTCTTTCCCAGGCTGAGCATTCTGAAGGCAACTGACAAAATGGCCCCTTGATGATGGGTTTACTTTAAAAATAATAAATTGACGTTCGCAAGATATAGGAATCTGTGGCAAAATCTGGGAAATTTTGCAGGATATTATGAATGGGATATTTGGCAAAATTTGTGGAATGCATGTGTATTTTAAGAAACGACTCAAAAACCTGCGGTCTATTGATACATTTTTGGCAAATTTTGCAGGATAGTTATAGTGGTAATTGACAAATTTGAAGGATATAAATTGTAGTATTTGACAAATCTTGTACGATAATAAGAGGAGCATTTAACAAAAACTTTACCATGATATTGATTGTGGTATTTGACTAAACATGTTTCAAAACCTTGCTGAAAATGGTTTGGCTTTGTATGACTAGATTACTATGATATTGATGAAAGAAAACCACCAAAATGTAGCCTTTTTGCATGTGAAGCATTTTGCGAATTCGATCAGTCTTGATTTTTTTCTACTTGTTGGTTTGGTAGGCTGCTTTCCAGTTGTTTCTTTAAATTAATCCACAGGAAGTTTAAGATTGGCAATAAAACACTTCACGGAGCTCAGTTCTTCAAAAATTCAGTATTTGTGGTATCCGTTTTCAGTCTATAAGTTTTTTTAAAAATGTGACAAATCTATATTATATCAAATTGTACTGGTTTACGCTAGGAAGCGATTGCAAGTGAAAGACAGAATTCTGTGATGTTTAATAGATTTTTGGTGTCTGGCCTTCTTCCAACAATGCACATTTTGGTGATGTTTCTTTAAATTTTGGATTCATCTTTTCTTTTTGTGGGGCTGTTGGCATCGTTAATGTTGCTGTAACCTCTGCTTCAACGCCTGCCAGTGTAGTTGCTTGGCACCACAGCGATTGAACACCCATGTCACTAAAGGGCATATATAATCCGGATTCGGGCCCACCAAGTCTCACAATTTTGATTTTATAACGCTGCAAACCTATGCCACAAATACTGGAAGCTAACTGGAATGAGTGTGCAAAATGAGAATTTTAAAAGGATTTTTTTTTTTTCCCATTGGAATTTATTCTTTCAGTGGCTTTTAAATTAATGATGGGTAAAATGTGTAGGGAAAGGGGAATAATACTAGAATTTCAAATCGGACATTCGTTTTGCAGTTAAAACTAAAAACTTTTTTTTTAAAATCACATTATGTTCATGTTGCGATTTTACGGTATTTTTGGTTTTGACGTGTCCATTTTTCTCTAAATGGTATAGAGTATGCCAAGTAATGAAATTAGTGTGCCCCAATGTATTGATTGAGTGTACAGAATCAACTGAATGTACATAGTTGCTGTAATCTGGACTGCATATTCTGCTGACTGTTGCGACTCCACAAAATCAACTGGTCTGTGATTGTCGCACAAAAGGCTGGCACTAGGCTAGAGAACGGACAAGATTTTGCAAACACTGTATGTAAACCTAAGATGTAAATAGTGATAACGATTGTAGATAATCGCACTGCTGCTGCCTGATGTCTAAAACGCAACACCCCCCCGCCCCTCTCTGTGGCTGCCAGAAGCGTGGATGATATATGTACAGTTCTAACCCCAGCCACACCCTGTTCATGTCCCCACCCCCACCCCTCGTGGTTTCCATGAAGAAACGATGGAAAGCATTCCTGTGTGGCTTTCCATCACATTTCCGGGAAATGTCGCCGATATTTTCTAAATACAACAATATACTCGGCATGCATATTGCCTTTTCACCTGTGACCCAAACTACTAGGCATTTCAGGTTGTGGATGTATGGCTGTCCTCCCCTCGCCCAACCTTCCCCCTTCATGATGTGAATGTGTGGTGTACATGTTTAGTTCTTAAAGACCCCCCACGTCATGTGTCACATCCCCTTTCTTAAGATCTTACCAGCTATAAGAGGGAAAACTTGTGAAAAACCATGATTTTGACACGTGACGTGGCAGGTCTTTAAATTTGTTCCAGAATTTTAGACTAGGTAGGGAAGGAGTGGGGGAGGGAGGGTGCTGCTGCTGAGTGACAGGATGCACATATATATTCTGTGAATGTGGCATGCATTTCCAATTCAAAATGTTACAAGCTGAAGTAAAGGAAATTAAACGGATTGTCTAATTGTGTTGTGTGGATGTTATGAAAGGAGGATGGAGTGGGCAGGGAGGAGGGAGGATAAAGTGAGATCAGTTTTATGCACTGTGATCAATTTCAATGTGACAAGTCCTCACAAAATGTTAACAAATCAGTCAACTTTTTTTTATAAAATGCAACCCGAATTTCACAGAGATTAAAAATAATACAAATACAAAAACTTTGAAGAAGAAAGCATGCAAAGCAGACAATTTCATCTTATTACAAAAATGGTTGTTTCATCAAATGTATGCAAGGAATATTTAACTGATACTGTAGTCTGCTGAAACTTTTAACAGTTATTCTCAATTTCATAGGCGCTTGAAATATGAAATAACACTGTCAATGGTTTTCTGTCAGTAATGGCAAAATAATGTTGAAAGTAAAAGTCTGTTCAGGCTTCTTCAATGTATGAATACCAGAACCAGAACTGCATACCATGAGTGTCTTCCCTGATTGTTTATAGTTTTGGCTTAGATGGTTTTATAATAATTTGAAAGTAAAGTCTGTTCAGGCTTCTTCAATGTACCAATACCAGAACCAGAACTGAAAATGTATACCATGGCTTAGATGGTTTTATAATAAAATGAAATAGTGAGGCTAAGAGAGAGGATATAGTAAAATAAATAAGGGGTAGGAACTTCTCGTAAATTAACTCCCTTGATTTACCAAGTTATTTATGGCACCAATTCGCCTGCAAAGTGAAAGTAGTTGCCACAACAATACAGACACAAGTTCATCCTTTAAGGGAGTTTATTTACGAGAAGTTCCTATTGGTTTTATAGTAATTTGTAAGAACTAGTCACTTTGAAATCTTTGTTACAGTGGCTGAAACACAACTCACCCATACATAAGGAAAATAAGAAATTAACATACACCAAATAAACATGTCTGAAAAAAGCAAAACAATAGTAGTAATCAAAATAATGCAGGTTAACCCTTTCGCTGCCGACGTCACATTTTTGCACCACACTGATTGAACACCCATGTCACTAAAAGGTTTGAAATTAGCAACTGTTATCCAATGACCTAATTTTGTTGATTTGGGGAGATAAGGAAAGGCCTTATTCAGTACATGTCATAGGCAGATTCATAGTATTGCAGACGCTAACTTTTCTTTATCCAGGTAAATCACACTTACATTTTTGGCTGAAAAATGGCTGTTTCGGGAGGAACATTTAGTTTATCTATATTTTCATAAGTTTTTTCAAGCAAACTTTAGTTAACTATAAGTAACTTTTCATAAATAACAGGCGAGAATACGTTGTAGTATGTGACAAGATTACTTATAGTCAGTGGATATTGCTAGATTTTCACTCATAGGCAATCTTATTTATGTTTGTGATACTAAGTATATTATTTCTACTAGATATGTTGATTGATACTGCTCACAAAAATAAGTTTTTACCATAAATCTGAGGGAAGAAATATATTTGAAATACTATGTAGAGCATACAGCCAAAATATCTTTACAGACAAAAGCTTGGTACAGTTTTTATCTAAGATTTCTAGATTGAGGCTTTGAACTAAATAGCTTGATTTTGTGTGGGACGGAACAGCTGTGGGCGGCGAAAGGGTTAATAGAGGATTGTTACAGTTTGCTGTTGGCCCTGGCATTTTGCATGTGTCATAATGAGGCACAGCTTTTGGCCAGGGCCAGATAAACAGTAATAACAACAATTGAAGTAAAGTGATGGACTGGAAACGTGGTTGTCAATAGTGAGGATGCATAGACGTCTTTATTGATTTACCAATGGTACAGCATCAACAGCAAAGAATCACACACAGAAGCGCACGCACGCACACAATGGAATCACACATAGACTAACACGTTGATACTTAACAAGGTTTTATAGGTATTCATGGTATTAATAGCAGGGTAAAAAGGATTGCAAAAATCTTTTTTACATCACCAGACAACACTTAATCATATATATATACATCACACTTATATAGATCAATGAAAAACAAGAATGATTTACAAATGTACTATGTTAACTATTTACACTTGTAAATCTGAGCTACAAACTCTACCTTCATATAAATTTACTATGAAATAACAATGAGTTTTGCAATCATTAATATTGTACAACTCTTTTTATGCTCATCATGAGATGTATAAATATTGTACAACACATTTTATGCTCATGACAATATTTTGCACATATGGACCCCATCGAAAGTGGTCCAAAGAATTCAGATAGCATTCCCCCTCCACCCCCCCCCCCCTCCCCCTGTATCCATTCGTATGTACTGGACTGTTCTACAGCAATGAATTGAAGCTGACCACACAATCATGACATATCTAGAGTTAAAGCCATCCTCACCTTGTAAAGTCAGATCAAAATTGATGGGGAAGAAGTCACACAAATATCAACAGAAATTCAAGAAAATTGTGAGAAGTTAAAAGTAAACTGTTAACAGTTAAAAAGAAAATGGTCAGTACAATCGTTTTAGGGGTATTTATCCCGATTCTCCACTAAAATCACACTCTAACCCATCCCTACAGAATAGTAGTGGTCTGTCTGCCTGGGAGTCGTGATCGGACAGGAGTCCATGCATCAGAATAGTCAGTCCAGTCCTCTGAAAACTGCGGTAATAGGGCCATCAATGCCCTAGACTGAAGAGGGACAACACTGAAATGAGTTCCCAACACCAACCAAAAGGCCTAATAAAGCGAGAAATCACTTTAAAATGCTATTTAATAGTAAAGATAACACTGAATCAAAAGCCAAAACCTCTGACAAGAGAAGCCAATCCTCTGTGAGAAATTCTTAATCCTCTGACAATTCTGATGCCTGCAGGACCAACTTGCAGACACAATTTATTCTGAGCACTGAGGGCCACACAAACTTTCATTCACATCATCAATGCTGTTTATCAAATGTATGCAAATGTCTTGATTATGACAAAGAAAAAACCCATAAAAACAACAACACAATTGTTATATAAGAAATATTTTGAGATAATTCACTATGCTGTATACAGACAACAGCTAAGCAAAACAGATTCTAGAAGCAACCATTCATTCATGTATATGTACACAAATAACAAATCCTGAAAACGTTTTTAAAAATTCTTCCTTGATAAGAATCTAAACTCTTCCCTCAAAAGTCTTATATTTGCTGAAAATTTAATTATTTAAACTCTTCTAGCTCCATGTACTTTTTGACGTTCTTGGTTGCATGTCAACCGACAGGAGGGGAGTAACTATTATTTGGTTTTAGTGCGCATACATTGCTTTAATAGAAAAATAACTAACATAAGCTCTGAACAAAGACAAACACATGGCAGGGTGCTTGGCAGTGAATGTCTTTGCATTTGGTGGGAGTGTAGAGTGATGTACTGTGCGAATGTATTCGCCCATGGTGCTAGAAAACAAATGCATCACAAATTCTTTTTTCCTAAGCTATCAAAAATTAATATAGTCACTCATATATAGTCCCATCAACAAAATATATATGTAATATAAAAAAGAATAATAAAACAGACTGTTCTCTAATCACAAGAAAGAAGAAAAACTAAAACCCTTTTGAAGCAGCTGAAAGGTATTTCTATTGGCTAATACTGCATGGATGTTTAGTGACAGTGAATCATAGTAATTACAAGACACAATGTGGCCCAAATTATCCAATCAACGAGGCACAAAACTAATTTACCGTACAAGTATAGAAAAAATGACAAAAAGAAAAAATGTCCAGTTATTGTTAAAAACAAGGCACAATATTGTTACTTTATCTGAGTAAAAAAAAAGATTACCAGAGAAACTAACCACAGGCAACTGCTTGGTAATAATGAATGGAAGTCCAGCTAAATAAATGTCCTGCCCCTTGTGAACATCAAGATTAAAAAAAGATAAAATAAAAGCCATCACTAACAAAGAGGGCATGAAACATTACAAAGACTGAAAGCGATACCTTCATATAAATTTAAAAAATCAATAATAAAGTCACATTTTGATAATAGTAAAAGCGCACACAGGTGCACACACACACACACCATTTAATTAAAAGCTACTTTTATCTTATTTGAGTGGCAGTGGCTGGCGTTGGTTTATATTTTTTAAAAACACAACACACACTTAAGTGCAAAGTACAGATCATTAACCCTTTCACCGCCAATGTCGCATTTTTGCACCATATTGATTTAACACCCATGCCATTAAATGCCTTGAAACCAGGGTCTGTTATCCAATGATCTACTTTTCTTAAGTTTGTGACGAAAGGGTAGGCCTTATTTTAAACATGTCAGAGAGGAATCCCCAATATTGGAGAAACTTTTTTTTTCTCTATCCATGTAAGTTTAATGGGAAATTTTGGTTAAAAAATGGCTGGCAGTGAAAGGGTTAATGTAAAAAGATTGCATCTGAGAACAAAACAAAACATGTAATCATTAATGTGCGGACATGAGATTCAGCAATTGTGAGTTGAACTGAAAATAGCAAAGGATGTGTGACCAGCATAAAGTCCCAGGGCAACAACACCAACAGTTTGAATGTTACGCAACATATTTAATTCAAATGCAAAATTGATCACACTAAAAATACATGTAACTACTAATTAAATGGTGTGTGTGTGTGTGCGTGTGCGTGCATGCATGCATGAGTGTGTGTGTGTGTGGAAAGAGATGGGGAACAAGATTTGAAAATATGTTTTTAGAAAGTTGGTGTGTGCGTGCGTGTGTGTGTGCATGAGTGTGTGTGTGTGTGGAAAGAGATGGGGAACAAGATTTGAAAATATGTTTTTAGAAAGTTGGTGTTTGTGTGTGTGTTTGTGTGTGTGTGTGTGTGTGTGCGTGTGCGTGCGTGCGTGCGTGCGTGCGTGTGTGCATGAGTGTGTGTGTGTGTGGAAAGAGATGGGGAACAAGATTTGAAAATATTTTTTTAGAAAGATGGTGTGTGTGTGTGTGTGTGTGTGTGTGTGTGTGTGTGCGTGTGCGTGCGTGCGTGCGTGTGTGTGTGCATGAGTGTGTGTGTGTGTGGAAAGTGATGGGGAACAAGATTTGAAAATATGTTTTTAGAAAGTTGGTGTTTGTATGTGTGTCTGTAACAAAAATATTCTGCACTAACAATTACAATTTAGAACCCCACCCCCACATACATACGCATGCATGCACACACACACACACACACGCACACACACACACACACTTTGCCTGTTGTTTGCCACCTTATCCATATCATGGGACCCAGTGACCAAGCCCTGCTTGCTTAATTAAGATCCACATTTATCTCACATCTTGACAAACAATGATAAAAATGTTAGAAGGTGAAGCAACAAACCTTTATCAGAGCGGACATTATTCACGAATCCCTGCTAGACAGCAGTAGCTTAAAGCAAAGGAAATTGGTGGGAGAAACACTTCAGTTTATATCACTATTAATTACTTTACTTTTACATCACTATTAATTATTATGCAACAAAATGGAACATATTGGGATCCATAATACTGTCGATGTAAGGGCTCCAGATCATCAGTTTGACTTATTTGCAAAAAGGCAATAATTTCATGACAAATACTAACTATTCAAACTGACAGATCTCCTTTTTCTTTGTTCTTCAACTTACAATCTTTATCAAATGAAAATGCATAATAAATAATATTCCATCAAAACATAAACCTCTGTACATTCTTACCTTTTGATTTTCTTTAATCGATATGCATATAATGTTTATATGTTCTGCGCATGCTTGCTTGCTCGCGCATGTGTGTGTGTGTGTGTGTGTGTGTGTGTGTGTGAGAGTGTGCATGTGTATGTGTTCTATGCTTTCGTTATCTTTCTAGTGATTTTGTAAAGCGCATAGAGCTTAAAGGTACGCGCTGTATAAATCTTAATAACTACATACATTTACTCAATAGTTATGAAAACATACAGATATCAGAAACATATTTTAAATAGATTTTTTTCCTCTTATGAACTTTTTTCTTCAAAACCTCAGAACCACACTAACGCACCCACCCACCCCCCCACGACCCCCCACCCCCACCCCCCACATGCACACACACACCATCTTCTTGTAAAATCTGCAATTGTATAAAAAGAGTATAAAAAATGGAGAAAATTTATACATTATCTTTTTTTTTAAAATCTGCATGCATCACTGTGTGGAAAGAGCATGAAAGTAGAGAACAGTTATCGTTTTTTGTTATTATTGTTTTTGTCCCCTGCCACAAAATACAATATTTGTTAGTCAAAATAATAATATGTTTTACAACTGTTTATGTGGCTTTTCATTTGACAGATTTACAAGAAACAGATATTGCCAATATATACACATCTTAACAATCATACAATGCTTTTTTCTAAACACCTCTCTTTAAAAAAAGTTGAACACGTCATATTCAAATTTTAACCCTTTCGCCGCCAGCCGTTTTGTAGCCAAAATTTTGTATTAAACTTACATGGATCAGAGAAAAGATTTCGTCAGCAATATTGGGGATTGCTCTGTGACATGTTTAAAATAAGGCCTATCCTTACCTCTTAATATCAAGAACACAAGATCGTTGGATAACAGACCCAGATTTCAAGGCTTTTTATGAAATGGGTATAAATCATTGTGGTGCCAAAATGCGACATTGGCAGTGAAAGGGTTAAAAGCATGTCTTCAGCTATAAAATAAAAATGTTATTAAAGTGGATTAGGTGGGGTTACTTTTATTCGGTTTGTTGTATAGTTTTCGGAGGGAGGGGTTGTCAGGTCGGTGGTTGTTAACTTCAAAAAACAATGTTAAGCATATCAAACAGCACGTCGAATTAAATATAATGAACATCAAGACATTGATTAAGAGCACAGAACATCTTTTGAGACATGCTGTCTCAGATATCTAATTTCATTCATAACTATTTCACGAGTAGCATATGCAACGTTTATGAATATGAGCCACACATAACGCATCTCTATGCATACAATTTATACGAATTGCTGCACAATTTGTAGGCATGCTGCAGTGTAAAGAGCATTGCCAAGTGACAAAAACTGCATGGAAGTTAGCATCAACTTTGACACTCACACAGACGAGCGCACAAAAAGATCCACACACAAACTGGAAGACACACAAACACTATCACAACATACTCTAACAAGAGGCAAAGCCTTCAAGGCTCACTCGAACAGGCATGACAGAGTGAGCCCAAAACAAAAAACAACAGAAGTGACCACATCAGAGCGGCAGTGTCATTAACCATCAAACACTGACTAGAATACAATCCTTGTGACCCATTACAACAAAAGCTGTCCGCGTGACAGCTGTTTTAGCATTCTCTAAGTCACCAAGGTAAAAGTGATAAGCCGTGTTTGCATAATATCAGATTGCTTTGTTCTGTAAAAAAAAACATGACACGAAGATGACACATTAAAACAGTTAATTATCCACTAAATCCCCCTGAAATCATGCTTAAATCACGTGAAGAAAATCCCAGTGATGTGTTCACACCCATTACTGTGTTCTTTTCTTCAATGGACAGCAATGCAATCTCCAGAGTTGTGTTCTTTGCGACAGAACTCATGACTTTCTGTACACTTATTGTACTTAGAAACTGTTCTTTGTTATTGTTCTTAGACGAACGTGAAGTGATGTTATTTTGGGCGTGTGACGGCACCACAACACTGTCCACAGCAACATACACAATGTTAAAATCTTACCAACGGGGACTGGTCGTATCGTCACAAAAAAACAGGTAAATCATGATAACCTTTCACCATCACTGGCCTAGTTCAAGGGGACTGGTCGTATCGTCCCCAAAACACATCACTGGCCCAGTTCAAGGTCAAGTTATTTTTCCAATTCCACTGACCAAAGAGATTCTGGCATTGTCCATTTACACTGTAAACCACTGAGTAGGACAAAAGCATTTGATCATTTGTTCGATGGGTGGTAGTAGTAATGAGGTATAAAAATATGGGACACAAAGCAAGACGAAAAAAGTAACGGTACAGTGGAACCTCCCTTATAAGACCTCCCATTAAAAGACTCCCTGCCACATAAGACCTACTTCTCTGAGACACTGCCCTTCTTTGTAGTATTAAAATTACCTTCCTTACAAGACCCCTCCCTTATAAGACTTCATTTTGGATTATTTTTGAAGGTCTTATAAGGGAGGTTCCACTGTATTGAAATATGGGACACAGATGGAAAACAACCTACCAAGTACTTTGACACAATTATTCTAAAATGACACGTCGAAAACGGAAGCTCCTGAAAACTGTCAGTTATAGTACTTATACCTATTTAATACTAGGTATGATGAAACATTGTCAACAAGCTTACATAGCGTCACATTCTATTCAGCACCAGATGACTGGAGTATTTTTGGTCTAGTCTGTTCGCCACCACTAGCAATGGAGAATCAGACAAGGCACGGGACTGCTCTACTATCAATTCCACTCAACTTCTCAAGTCAGTCAAGTGACATCAACATTCACACAAAACGTGGGACTTCTCTAAGTACTCTCAGTTTCACCGAGATGACATCAACATTTATATCAACTTGCCTTGGCTTAACCCTTTCACTGCCAATGTCGCATTTTTGCACCGCAATGGTTTGACACCCATGTCACTTAAAGGCATCAAATCAGGACCTGTTATCCGAAGACTCTATTTTCTTGGTTTTGGGAGGCAAGGATAGGCCTAATGTTATACATGTCACAGAGGAATTCCCAAAGTTCCAGATACATTTTTTCTCTACCCAGTTTAGTTTAATGGTATTTTTTGGCTGAAAAATGGCTTGTGGCGAAAGGGTTAAGGCTGTGTCAGACCAATTGACATAGACTAGAACACCAAGGCTACATCAAAATGTTGTTATGCTCTGCATAGTTTTGCGGGAATTGTCTTTAGCCATGACAAGCTCCTAGCATAACATCATCACTCCAAATTCCTCTGAGGTCGGAGTGTGGCTGCCCATGTGGCGGGGTAAAAAAACCAGTCACACAATTAATGTTCTTATCCCTAGCTGGTGCACTTGTATTCAAATGTTCGGCTGTTGGGATGATCCCTGGAGTCTTTTAGCCTGGGTACAACAACAACAACAACATATATGAACAACAAAAAACGACGTTTTTTGTATGTGTTTTTTAGTTTAAGTTTAACGAAGATAAAACTTTCACATGAAACATAGGACTGATCTATCTAATCTACTTTACAACCACAACACCAACAATCACATAAAACAGGATTGCGCTCTCTCTCTTTCTCTCTCTCTCATGTTCAGCGAGGTGACATCAACTTTGACATAAAACAGATCTGCTCTAATCTCAATGTCACCACGAGGACATCAACATCCACACAAAACATGTGACTGTTCTACTTCTACGTTCGCACACAACACATCATTTTGCCCTGAGAAACAACTTTGTCTGGCAGCTGTAAGCCAGCGCATTACATGTCAAACATAGTTCCATGAATCTTATTTTGCCAAAAATACCCTTAAGCAAAAGAGCACATATAAAACTTTTTTTTCCCATTATATATATGTTAAATTAAATTTTGTTTTGAACATTCAAACATATGTAATGACATATATACTTTACTTTTTTTTTCTCTTTTTCTGGTTTCATCTTTTTTTTTTAAATCACAACAGTAGGCCAATGTTTTAGCTAGTCAAAAGTTTTAAAATAAACCGAAAATGTGCAAGTCTTTTACCATGGTATCGTTTTAATTGTTTCAAGTATTGTGTTTTCATAATAATTTGTGTGTTTTCCTTTTCCGTTTTTTTAACCCGATTCGTTTTCTTATTCCACGAATAATTTACTTTTATTTTTTTACTATTAAGGCAACCCCTCCCAAATTTTACACAAAATTCAGATTTTGTTATCATAAAATTGTTACTGTTACTATACTGTAAGTCATATAACAAGGTGCAGGATTAGTCTGGGGAAAAGTTTGCCTTAAAGTCTGTCAAATACAGCACTTTCTACATCCTTTTTCTTCACTTATTTATTGCCCTAGTCTAGACTGTTTTATTCATTATTCTCTCTTCATACTGCCCACTCCCGCTCCTCCTGTCAGCATAATAGATAGTACCTTTCAGGAGCAGTTTTTTTACATTCTCACCAAAAAAGAGCATTATAAAGTGGTATGTAATGCATGAAAAATCCACTTCCTTTGGCTTATGGTGTAAAATGGTAAGTAAAACGGTGAATTAAAACCGCAAAACCCAGTTTTTAATAACAAATCTAAAACCATATGTTGTTTAACTGTTAAATCAATAAAAAACTAAACCTCAGTTAGATGGATAGTGTCCTCGTTTACCTACATTAAACAATCTTTATTCCAATGCTTTTCTGGATAAAATATAACGCGGTGCCATAAATAACTTAGGTAAAAAAAGGGAGTTAATTTACGAGAAGTTCCTACCCCTTATTCATTTCACATAGCTCTGTATGTATTACAACCTAATTGGTTGTATGATTTCACTTAGCTATGGTAAATGTAAATACTGATACGGACAAGAAATACAAAAATGATTGTCATCAAGTTACACTGTATAGAACGATTGTTTCCATTCACAGTACCCCCTTCTTTAAGTTTAACTGGCCAATTATTCTACTGCTAAAAAGCTTTACAATGCGAGATTTATTGGTGTTCATTGAAGAACCAGGAAAGACAATAACATGAATTGGTGAAAAACATGTGACAGATTTTCAGTGTTGGCATATTCACTTAATTTGCTTTTATTGTAAGTATACAAAGATGACCTTTCTTACATTTGGTTATTATTAGTATACAAGCATGACTTATATCTTTAAACTATGCTCTAACAAGCATTGAATGTACATTTTCATAATGCTTTCCAAAACCTTACAAGAAAATAAAAACAATAAATTATCCTCAATTTTTCAAATATTCTTAAAAATATTGAATATGTCAATCACAGTCTACCCGGGTATATCCTCTTTCTATTTTCACAATAAGCATATAACTATATTCAACATTTTCTTAGCAGCATACTGTATTTTACAACTCCATTTACAATCTTTTTTGTTTGTGGCACAAGCCACAAACCAGTATAACTCACTTTCTGTTGGTCTGTCGGTCGGTCCAAAATTGTCGCACATATTGTAAAAGAGAAAGAAAAGCGTGCCACAAACGATTGCGAATCCGTGCTTGTTTCTTATTACATCAATAAAGATCACAATAAAACTGCTTAGTGAACACTTATCAGACACACACTGGTCAGCATTTCCCGTTCCAGGGACAATGTTCAGTTACCATTGTGGCTTGTAAAGAAATAGCAGTCAATCGGATTCATCAGGCAAAGGGAAGGAAATTTTACATTTGCAATTAAAGAAATGTGACCCAGCGCCACAAAAGGGACATCAAGTCACTGGGCTAGTTTCTCACAACAGGCTTGAAAAATCAAAAATCTTATTTTTTGTCAATTTTGAGTTATGGGTATTTTTGTGTTCTCTAACATCCTATCTTTCATATTTATAAAGGACAATATTTAATATGGTCTCTAAATGATCTTATAAGTGCTTTAAAACGAGTAGGTTAATGCATTTTCTTCAGCTAGGCTAGACTTTAGACTGCTTTCTCAAAAGGGCTGACGCTCACCCTACTGACTTTAAATGCTCATGACTTTGGAAGGGAAACATATACAAGAATGGTTCGTGTATCAATAGAAAGGGAATTGTCTGAAGTTTTTAAAGGTATAATTTTCTCAGAATGGTCAGTTTGACACTTAATGCCCCTTTCGTGGTGCTGGGCCATATATGTTAAGGGGCACTGCTGGCTTATATATCCCGGAGTCAGAGCCTAGGTGGGACTTGCCTCGTGCAGGACATGGGTAGCCGACTACAACAGGACTAACACATCTGTTTTAACCAAAAACACACCAGAGTTCTATCAATGGTTTATCGACAGCTACAGAGGGTGGATCATCTAACATACCATCTAAAATCCATGCACTCCCTCCTCTTAATCATGTTGCTTACAATACAACCCTAAATACTGTGTACATACAAACCTAGATCTCAGATCTGTTCCTGGCTTTAAGTCTTCAGCATAATGCTAATTCTATGTACTCAGCAACCTTGATAAGTTCAAGTTAACGATGAAGATTACGACACAATCTACGTATTGTTGAGTTGACCAGACAAAGAACATGTCAACAGTGTATGTGAGATGTTAAGCTGGTCCTTGAGGAATTGTTCCCATGGCTTGCTAAGTCTGTGAACACAATAAAGAAGGGAAGAAAAAAAGATAAATAAAACACCTCTGTCTTCTATTTTGTAACCAATCCAACTCAGCTAGCCCAGTTTTTCTCCTCTTCGCCAAATTCTTGCTCATATAAACACACACTGCATTGAATTCTTATCCGTGAAGGCAAAAAGCCAGTTAGTTGCCCGACTCATGATAAAAAGCATCATGTTCTGCTGATTTTGCACACAACACAGACATGAACAATGTGTACCATCAACTTTGCCAACCAGTCTGAAATATTCTGGCTTTGTTGGCAGCTATTTTAAAGCTAAATGGCAAAAACAAAATTGGCCCAGGAAGTCTGCAGTGAAAATGTACGATCTAACACCGGCAGACACCTTGTTAGGAACATTATAACCTTGCCTTCCAGTTCTTTTCAGTCACCAGTTTTAATTTAATGCCCCTTTGACTAAACACCACTCTCTAGTTCCACATCCATGGAGCAAACCATTCCTGCATAAGCATCGGGTTAACACCTAGGCATGCATTGTACCCACCTGTACATCCACTTGACCACTTATCCATCATGATCATGTTCAAAGCGTGTCATCCTGGCCACCTACACATTCATAATTTTGTACCCACTGACACATCGGCTCAACCACAGGTATACTCGGCTTAGCTATCCACGCATCAGTTGCACCCATGCGCATGAGCTGCATCGCCAGATACCTACTTCCCAGGCTTTACTCATACTGCACAGGCCCACTGTGTCTTACCTACACCCACCCCCACCCCCCGGCAAACCAGGAGACATTTAGCATCTGAGTGTGCATCACAACAGTGGGTGGGAGTGAGGAATCCCTCTGTGGACAACAGCCAGGTGATTCGATGCAGGCAACAGGGCAGCACTGGTGGGCCACTACTCCTAAGAGTCAGACAATGATGGGGGAAGCTCAGGAGAGGAGACCACCAGCAGCATCACCTCTACACAAGCAGATGTTTCTGTCCCAGACACACAGGCAACTTTTTTCTGCTCCCAGCTACACAGGCGGTTGTTTCTGCTCCCCCTCCTCCACCACCATGCTGTACTCGGGCGGGGGGTAGTTGTTGAAGCGGTAGTCCGCACTGAGCGCGGTTTCTGACGATGTGAACGCAGAGTCCCTCAAGTCTTTCTCCTCCACATCGCCCCCCTCAGCCCCCTTGGGAGACTCAGCCACTGCCTCAAACGTCTTCGGTACGAGGTAGCCCGAGTTGTCGGTCGGCGAGGTACCGGGGGCGTAGCTGCTGGAGTGGCCACTATCATTGTCTTCGGGTTGGTGAACTTCTGCCCGCGTGTGAACAACCGGGGAGTCCGTCTGCGTGAAACCAGGAGCCACCTCATCAGGCACGGAGCTGCGTCTCAACATGGGAGCCTTTTCGTCAGGCACCAGGTCGGGTAAGAACCCAGGAGCGTTCTCTTCCGGTATTGAGCTACGTCTCTCGGACATGCCAGCCTTTTCTGACGACAGCAATGGCTGCATTTCGATGTCGGTGCCTTTCTCCCGGGGCACGCTGCGCTGGTTCATGTAGTGTGGCTTGCTTCCCTCCCCCTTTTCCTCCAGAGGGGGCATGGTGGTGGTGGGTGACTTGGGGCCTTGGTCGGAGGCGGTGGACATGCGTAGATAGCCGTCAGCGTCCAACGCAGGGTCAATCCCTCCTTCCCCGTCTTCTTCCTCCAGTTTCAGGTAAGGAGAGTTGAGGTCCAGGTAATACTGTAACAAACACAACACACAGATCAACACTGATCAACAAACATATCAACACTGATCAACAAACAGATCAACACTGATCAATACACAGATCAACACTAGCACACATATCAACACTGATCAATACAGATCAACACTGATCAACACTGATCAAATGAATTTGGACATGTGCATGATTGCATGAACACTGTGTGCATATGTATGTAAGAGTGTTCTTCAATTTTACGTCCTCCCACTAAAAGTGATTCAATGTGTGTGTGTGTGTGTGTGTGACTGTGTGCGTGTGCGTGCGTGCGTGCGTGTGTGTGTGCGTGCGCGCATGCGCACGTGTGAATGAATGTGTGAATGAGTGTGTACATACTGTACATCATCCACACAATTTATAGCTATAAACACCCCTATAACCTTCCCTCCCTGTCTTTTACCATTAAATTATATGTGCATGAGTTCTTGCTTGGATTAGTTTCATAACGAAGCAGGCCATGAACCCACCCTCACCCTGTTGTCTATCAACTTTGTGGATGGGATTCTATGTGCATGCTGAATACATATTTTAATTATTTTCATAACACATCATGCTATGATGGTCCCCTCTCCACCCTCCCTGTTGTCTATCACCTTTATGGATGGGATGCTACATGCATACGTATTTTGATTATTTTCATAACACATCATGCTATGATGGTCCCCTCTCCACCCTCCCTGTTGTCTATCACCTTTATGGATGGGATGCTACATGCATACGTATTTTGATTATTTTCATAACACATCATGCTATGATGGTCCCCTCTCCACCCTCCCTGTTTGTCTATCACCTTTATGGATGGGATGCTACATGCATACGTATTTTGATTATTTTCATAACAAATCATGCTATGATGGTCCCCTCTCCACCCTCCCTGTTGTCTATCACCTTTATGGATGGGATTCTACATGCATACGTATTTTGATTATTTTCATAACAAATCATGCTATGATGGTCCCCTCTCCACCCTCCCTGTTGTCTATCACCTTTATGGATGGGATTCTACATGCATACGTATTTTGATTATTTTCATAACAAATCATGCTATGATGGTCCCCTCTCCACCCTCCCTGTTGTCTATCACCTTTATGGATGGGATTCTACATGCATACGTATTTTGATTATTTTCATAACAAATCATGCTATGATGGTCCCCTCTCCACCCTCCCTGTTGTCTATCACCTTTATGGATGGGATTCTACATGCATACGTATTTTGATTATTTTCATAACAAATCATGCTATGATGGTCCCCTCTCCACCCTCCCTGTTGTCTATCACCTTTATGGATGGGATTCTACATGCATACGTATTTTGATTATTTTCATAACAAATCATGCTATGATGGTCCCCTCTCCACCCTCCCTGTTGTCTATCCCCTTCACCTGCTTGACATTGGCCTCGAGGAAGTCTCCCATGATGGACACCAGCTGAGTGAAGGAGGGCCGCTTGTCCTGCTCCGTGTCCCACGTCTGCAGCATTACCTTGTACCTGCATCACACCACCGCACTCTTCAACATGCCTGTGGGCCCGTGGGGTCTTTTGTACAAATAGTTCCCCCACCGTCGGGAAGTTCTGTGTTTGTAACTTCCTCTGGCCTGTCACTCTCTTTGACTCTTTTTCTTTTGCTTACTGTCATCTATTATCTTTTCTACCTTACTGGGGTCCATTCTCCTGCCTTTCTTCTAGAAACTCTTAATGACCTCAACTCTCCTTACCTGAATATTTAGAAACTCTTACAAAGATTTTCTCCAGCCGAAGACAGACATGCAGGGCCTAACTATTTCTTAGTTAGACGCATAACGGCAGCATGACACATCTGCGCTCATAATGACAGGAAACTGAGCGAATGACGACGAAGAAAGAACACACATATGGTCATTAGAAAGAACACTGTCGTTCCTAATGTCCAAGGCCTTAACCTCTTCAGTGCTTCTTCAGTGCTTACAATGTACACATTATGTTTACAACAATGCTTCAGTATCATTGCCATTTACATAATATATGTACATCAGTACACATTCACAATTTTTTCAGCAAGCCAAAATTGGCCTGGCAACCAGAAAACACAGATTGAAACAGTACACAGGACAGAAGGGATTAAAGATAAGGCACAGTTAAGGCACCCACAAGCAACATTTCTGGGTGCCATAATAGAAAACACAGATTGAAACAGTACACAGGACAGAAGGGGTTAAAGATAAGGCACAGTTAAGGCACCCACAAGCAACATTTCTGGGTGCCATAATAGAAAACACCGATTGAAACAGTACACAGGACAGAAGGGGTTAAAGATAAGGCACAGTTAAGGCACCCACAAGCAACATTTCTGGGTGCCATAATAGAAAACAACATTTAAAGATAAGGCACAGTTAAGGCACCCACAAGCAACATTTCTGGGTGCCATAATAGGAAACAGCAGACCTACTTGAGCAACTTGTTAGAGGTAAGAGACAATAAACACCTGAAATGAGTAAGTGGCATGCAAGCGAATGCATAATCAGCATGGGAAAAATGAATAATCCACACCTACAGTCAGTCATGATTTTAGCTTTACCACATAAAAGCCATTAATTGCGTGACACACAGTTATCAAACGCCTAAATCTTGGTCTGAAAGTATTTTTAAAACTATATAAAAATTTGGTCAGACCTCATCTAGAATATGGAAATCAGGTCTGGAGTCCGTTTTTAAAAAGGCAATCGGCAGCATTAGAGAGGGTCCAAAAACGAGCAACAAAATTAGTTAAAGGCGTTAGTCACCTTGATTACGAACACAGACTAAGGAAGTTGAAATTACCATCTCTGAAATATAGAAGAAATCGTGGGGATCTGATAAATACATACACAATTTTTCACAGTGATAACAATACTAATAAATCTTTGTTCCAGCTAACAACTGACTCAAGAACCCGTAACAGTGATTTAAAAATACTAACCCAGTATAGCCGAACTAATATTAGAAAAAAATTCTTTTCTAACAGAGTAACAAAGTTTTGGAATACTCTTCCTGCACATATTAAACGGGCACAGAATCTAACACAATTCAAAAACCTCCTTGATGGATACACCAACATATCAAAACTACAATACGAGCATGACTAAAAGGCAGATTTGCCGAAAACAAAATATAAAAACCTCTCAGCTGTGCAAAAGTTCAAACAAAAATGACAGGACAGTGAAGAGGCCACAAGGCCTAATGTCCTAACTACCTGACCTGACCTGACCTGACACCAAGGATAAAAAGTAAATTAATATCCATTTAACTGTACAAAAAATGTACCATCATCAATGCATCACGCCATCTCTCATCTCAACATGCATATTTAACCCTATTGTGGTATACCATACTATTAATATTATATCAAATAGTCATGACCAACTTGTGCTAATTGATATGGAATGTTCTTGAAGAAAGGAAAATTAACCAGCTTTCTTTTATAAACAAGAATCAGTTTTATTTGAACTTTCATAAACACTCTTACGTCTAGCAAAATGTCTGCTCTGAGTGCATTGTCAGATAGTTCTTACATAATCATAGTCAATGATGATGACGCAGTCAAGAAAGTGTAGGCAAAGAGAGAATCTTCCTCACACTGTCAACAACAAATGAAAACACAGAGTCAAAGGTAAAAATCTACTCACAGTTCCTCAGAGGCAAACTTGGGTTTGTCCATACGATAGCCAGACTTCAGCAGTCCAATGAATTTCTCATTGATCTCTATACCAGGATAGGGGTTTCCTCCTGTAATTAACAACACAGAAATTACATCATTATGAAAAAAAAACACAATAGCAACAGCTGAACACTGAAAACTGATAGATAAAACATGACTGTGTGTGTGAAGATTAATACACGCCATCTGTTTGTGAAAGGTGAACATGGAAATACACTACTAACATAAGAGAAAATCGGCTCTAAGCTATAATCATGCCACATAGATCTGCCAACAGCAATGCAGGCTGAAGTAAAGAGAGTTATGTTGGTTTGGCCATAAAATAAGATTTTAATGATAAAATAGATCATGAGGATAGTGAAAGTAAAAGGACAAAGACTATCTGATTGCAGTTGCATAGTGTGGATCATAAACCAGGCATGGTAGTGGGGGCAAAGTGGTTTTCAAGGAAAATGGCCGGGGGTCCAGGGGGCCGAAGAAAATTCAATAAAATTCAATAAATGAGAGTGAAATTTTCACTTTTTCATGCCATTTCAATGCATTTTTTAATAATTTTGTTTCAAACTGTTTCGCGGATTTTCCGCGATTCGCGGAGGTCTACCATGCCTGATAAACAAAATATTTTACCACCACCACCACCCTCCGCATGCTAGCGCACACATTACATATATGTACAAGTGCGTGATTACACTCACCTAGTGAGAACAGTTCCCATAGAAGAATACCAAAGGACCAGCTGTGGAGAAAACAAAAATAACATTTCATATTTTTTTTTTTTAAAGGCAAATAAAAAAAAGAAGAGTGTGTGTGTGTGTGTTTGTGTGTGAGTGTGTGAGTGCACTAGCATGCATGTGTGTAGCAGGAATGTGCTGCATACAAATTTTAACATTACAGCACCTCAGTCAGAATAGATAATGAGACAATAAAGAATAATAAACAAACACAGATTTCCCTCCAAGCAACTAACTATTATTTCTAAGCTGGATGTAAAATTAATATGAAAAGAAACGAACAAAACGATTTTACGATAAAGCATAATGCTCAAATTCAAATTTTTGCAGAAAATTATGTTGGTGGCAATGCAATATCAACAGAAAAGACAAGGCATTGACAGGTACTACTTACACATCACTCTTGGGGGCAATGTAATGATATCAACAGAAAAGACAAGGCATTGACAGGTACTACATACACATCACTCTTGGGTGCAATGTAATGATATCAACAGAAAAGACAAGGCATTGACAGGTACTACATACACATCACTCTTGGGGGCAATGTAATATGAACAGAAAAGACAAGGCATTGGCAGGTACTACATACACATCATTCTTGGGGGCAATGTAATATGAACAGAAAAGACAAGGCATTGACAGGTACTACATACACATCATTCTTGGGGGCAATGTAATATGAACAGAAAAGACAAGGCATTGACAGGTACTACATACACATCACTCTTGGGGGCAATGTAATATGAACAGAAAAGACAAGGCATTGACAGGTACTACATACACATCACTCTTGGGGGCAATGTAATATATCAGAAAAGACAAGGCATTGACAGGTACTACATACACATCACTCTTGGGGGCAATGTAATATCAACAGAAAAGACAAGGCATTGACAGGTACTACATACACATCACTCTTGGGGGCAATGTAATATCAACAGAAAAGACAAGGCATTGACAGGTACTACATACACATCACTCTTGGGGGCAATGTAATATCAACAGAAAAGACAAGGCATTGACAGGTACTACATACACATCACTCTTGGGGGCAATGTAATGATATCAACAGAAAAGACAAGGCATTGACAGGTACTACATACACATCACTCTTGGGGGCAATGTACTATCAACAGAAAAGACAAGGCATTGACAGGTACTATATACACATCACTATTGGGGGCAATGTAATGATAATCAACATTGGGTACATACACATCACTCTTGGCAATGTAATAACAGAAAAGACAAGGCATTGACAGGTACTACATACACATCACTCTTGGGGGCAATGGCAATGTAACATACACATCACTCTTGAATATCAACAGAAAAGACAAGGCATTGACAGGTACTACATACACATCACTCTTGGGGGCAATGTAATAACAGAAAAGACAAGGCATTGACAGGTACTACATACACATCACTCTTGGGGGCAATGTAATATGAACAGAAAAGACAAGGCATTGACAGGTACATACACATCACTCTTGGGGGCAATGTAATAACAGAAAAGACAAGGCATTGACAGGTACTACATACACATCACTCTTGGGGGCAATGTAATATGAACAGAAAAGACAAGGCATTGACAGGTACATACACATCACTCTTGGGGGCAATGTAATAACAGAAAAGACAAGGCATTGACAGGTACTACATACACATCACTCTTGGGGGCAATGTAATATCAACAGAAAAGACAAGGCATTGGCAGGTACTACATACACATCACTCTTGGTGGTACACAGGCGATGTGTCAGCGATTCCATAGCCATCCACTTTACTGGCACAGGACCCTGTGTGAAACACATACGCACATGCACCAATAAATGAACATTATAATTTGTTTTAGAAAACGAAAAACAAACACCAGAATTGGAAAAAAAACACTGAATAATTACGATGCACGCGTTTTCCTTTCCAAAACACAAGGAAGCGCTGATATTCCATCATATAGAATGAATGAGAAATGCGCACATACCAATCTAGGCTTCTTTTTTTTAAAGTTTAACTTGAGAATTATCTTCTGGACAAAATTCACCCAAAGATCTCCCTTTTTTGTGTATAATCCACAGGACTGATGTATATTTGCCTCCAATATTTTATTTTTAATGTCGACCGTCTTCATAATCATAAGCTGTTGTTACAGAGCAACTTTTTTCTGCCTAATACAGAGCAACTTTTTCCTGCCTAATACAGAGCATCTTTTTCCTGCCTAAACAATATCACAATCACTACTGTAAAAGCATACAGAATCTACTGTATCTTTCGCACACGCGAAAAGGCGCACACGCACATTTTACAAAAAAAATCAGATTTTCTTACTATATTTTCTTACTATATTATCAGTCATATTATAAGACGCAGGGGTCTCAGTCTGCATTCCCAGAAAAAAGTATTGTCCTATATTCCGAAAAACAAGGTACATGTGCCCATTTCCTTCCGATTTGGACTCCTGTTGGTAATACTATTACTATGACTGATAGCAAATTAGTATGGGTGACTCGCATCTCCTTTCTTGGGTGACTCACATCTCCTTTCTTGGGTGACTCACATCTCCAGTCACACAAAGGTCATCAGTCACACAAAAATTGCATGCAAAAAAACAATTGGCTGCGATACACTTTCCAGGTGGGAGTAACCCGAATTTCACAGACGCCTCTGTGACAATAAAGTACCTAATGCCTAAATGTAATACTCTGGGTTCTTGTAGTGGCCCTACTGGTAATACTATCACTATTACTTATACTTTTTTTGTTATAGCAAATTAGTGATGGTGACTCACGTCTCCTTTCTTGTGGAACTCTGGGTCCTTGTAAAGGTCCTTGGCCCTATGGGTAATACTGTTACTATTACTATGACATAGCAAGGTAGTGAGGGTGACTCACGTCTCCTTTCTTGTGGTACTCTGGGTCCTTGTAGAGGTCCTTGGCCCTATGGGTAATACTGTTACTATTACTATGACTGATAGCAAGGTAGTGAGGGTGACTCACGTCTCCTTTCTTGTGCTACTCTGGGTCCTTGTAGAGGTCCTATGGGTAATACTATTACTATGACTTATAGCAAGGTAGTGAGGGTGACTCACGTCTCCTTTCTTGTGCTACTCTGGGTCCTTGTAGAGGTCCTATGGGTAATACTATTACTATGACATAGCAAGGTAGTGAGGGTGACTCACGTCTCCTTTCTTGTGGTACTCTGGGTCCTTGTAGAGGTCCTATGGGTAATACTATTACTATGACTTATAGCAAGGTAGTGAGGGTGACTCACGTCTCCTTTCTTGTGCTACTCTGGGTCCTTGTAGAGGTCCTATGGGTAATACTATTACTATTACTATGACATAGCAAGGTAGTGAGGGTGACTCACGTCTCCTTTCTTGTGGTACTCTGGGTCCTTGTAGAGGTCCTATGGGTAATACTATTACTATTACTATGACATAGCAAGGTAGTGAGGGTGACTCACGTCTCCTTTCTTGTGGTACTCTGGGTCCTTGTAGAGGTCCTATGGGTAATAGTATTACTATGACTGACTGATAGCAAGGTAGTGAGGGTGACTCACGTCTCCTTTCTTGTGCTACTCTGGGTCCTTGTACAGGTCCTATGGGTAATACTATTACTATGACTTATAGCAAGGTAGTGAGGGTGACTCACGTCTCCTTTCTTGTGCTACTCTGGGTCCTTGTAGAGGTCCTATGGGTAATACTGTTACTATGACTTATAGCAAGGCAGTGAGGGTGACTCACGTCTCCTTTCTTGTGGTACTCTGGGTCCTTGTAGAGGTCCTATGGGTAATACTATTACTATGACTTATAGCAAGGTAGTGAGGGTGACTCACGTCTCCTTTCTTGTGCTACTCTGGGTCCTTGTAGAGGTCCTATGGGTAATACTATTACTATTACTATGACATAGCAAGGTAGTGAGGGTGACTCACGTCTCCTTTCTTGTGGTACTCTGGGTCCTTGTAGAGGTCCTATGGGTAATACTATTACTATTACTATGACATAGCAAGGTAGTGAGGGTGACTCACGTCTCCTTTCTTGTGGTACTCTGGGTCCTTGTAGAGGTCCTATGGGTAATAGTATTACTATGACTGACTGATAGCAAGGTAGTGAGGGTGACTCACGTCTCCTTTCTTGTGCTACTCTGGGTCCTTGTACAGGTCCTATGGGTAATACTATTACTATGACTTATAGCAAGGTAGTGAGGGTGACTCACGTCTCCTTTCTTGTGCTACTCTGGGTCCTTGTAGAGGTCCTATGGGTAATACTGTTACTATGACTTATAGCAAGGCAGTGAGGGTGACTCACGTCTCCTTTCTTGTGGTACTCTGGGTCCTTGTACAGGTCCTTGGCCAGGCCAAAGTCGCAGATCTTCACCACATTGTCCTTGGCCAGCAGCACGTTCCGGGCAGCCAGGTCACGGTGGATGTACTGCCAACAGCAACGTCACCATCGTCATTATCTTCATCAACATTATCATCATTATTACTGACATCATCATTATTCTCGTCATTTTTACTGATTCTCCTGCCTTTAAAAAAAAAAAATCTTCCAAATAATTTTTCTCCTTTGAGCTCCTCCCAAATCGGAATGTGTTGGCTGTACGCAGCGGGGAGACTAGTGAAAATTGAAAACCAGACACATGTCCCCATTATGGCCATATGGCCTCGGAACGCAGAAGAAGAAGAAATTCTCATCATCATTACTATCATCAACATCATCACTGTCATCATCATCATCGTCATTATCAAGATCATTATCAAATTTGCGTCCTCAACAGCATAAAAGAAACAGTGAAGATTTGAACATTATTTTGTCTGTTCCATTATTGTTGCAATCATCATCATATACTAAAAAGCCAACTGTCCGTGTGTGTGTGTGTGTGTGTGTGTGTGTGTGTGTGTGTGTCTGAAACATGAAACGGGCCTTATAACTCCGCCGTTTTTTGACCGAATCGCTTCAAATTTGCTGTGAGCCCTAACGGGCCGATGGCAACGGCAACCGAGGCGGCCGTGTCATTTGCGCGGTTCGGCAAATGCGCGAAACGCGCATCCGCCGGCCTCTCGGCGCCCGTATCTCCGGTGTTTCTGGACGGATTGCCTTCGAATTTGGCACAAACATCACCGGGGACGGTGACTATCCGTGTACCAACCCGGAAGCGAATCGGTTCAGAAACGCGCGCGCTATACGACTCCGCCGTTTCTTAACCGAATCGCTTCAAATTTGCTGTACTCAGCGTTGCCAGTACTTGGCGTTACTGTTACTAGGCGTTACCATTACTAGGCGTTACTGGGACTCGGCGTTGCGCTAGTCATTATAATGAGGCCATGATCAGCTTCACTTACAAATGGTATGGTTAATTTCAAGAATAAGTAGTGGGAGATTCTGGAACAGTATTTTGATCTTAAAACACTCTGTGCAGGACTTTACTCAGACAGATGATCAGAAAGGACTTGAAAGGCGCAACAAAGAAGCTAGTCGATCAACCAAACACAAACTCCTACTGTACTAATAAAGGAAAGAAAGAAGAGATACCCACACAAGTCACAATGAGGCTTTATACTACTCCTTGTGATAATTTTAGGCCCGAACAGCTGATGCCCTCTGGTGACGAGTCAGGAGCAGATCAATTTATGTGGCTATATATACTACTACTTCATGACAGGCAAGGGCGATAATCTTAAGTAGGTGGCATTCGCATCTCAGGGCACGGGACAGGGGCAGATAATTTTCGGTATAAAGCCTCATTCGCCAAAGGCCATACTACGTTGAAAACACTGGTTCTCGTCCGATCACCAAAGTTAAGCAACGTCGGGCCTGGTCAGTACTTGGATGGGTGACCGCCTGGGAACACCCGGTGCTGTTGGCATTTCATACTAGTACTGATTATACATCTGTATCGTTAAAAATTTGGGACTTTCCTGGCGTTGCACTGCCTCCGGGCATTGCCTCCAGGATCGTTCCCACCATCTTTATATCTACTAATGTCCCATATGTGTCTGTTTCAGACCGGAGGACGTTAAACGGATTTTCATTCCTGTGGTTTTAAAAGGATGCTGAGATGCCTCTCCAAAGCCTTCCACCTGTTCTCACCTTTTTGGCAGCCAGGTACTCCATGCCCCTGGCCACCTGGAAGGACCAGCAGATGAGGTTCTTGGTGGTGAGGGGAGGGCCCACAGTGTCGGCGCTCCCCCCAGCCTCCTTGCCATTGTTCAGGTGGTTTGGCTTGGCGCTGCTGGTGGAGTGTTTGTAGGTGGCGCTGCCTTCTTCAGCCTGGCCCAGCTTGTCGGCTTCCCTGTCGTCCATGGTGTCCTCGAAGTCGTCCTTGTGCTTCAGGAGGTAGCTGCGCAGGTTGCCAAAGTGGCAGTACTCCACAATCACGTTCAGCTCCCCTGCACAACCACAACGAAATGAAAAATGGTGTTTTACATCCTCTCGGTCTGGAACAGACACATATGGGACATTTGTAGATACAAAGATGGTGGGAACGATACTGGAGGCAATGCCCAGAGGCAGTGCAACACCAGTAAAGTCCCGATGTTTTAACAATACAGATAGGTGTAGCAGTAACCACGCCTCGGCTAAACCTCATCGGCTATGGTACCGCCACAATGTAGTGTATATAGTGCACAACCACAGCACACTCACCTCCTTTATAAAGTCTAGACAGAGGTTGAAACGAAGTTCACACAGAGAGTGGGTAGGGTGGCAAAGGAGACAGACACAGTGCTAATGTTGAGTTCTCAGAAGAAAACTGTGCAATTTGTGTTGGTGAAGTATTAACATAAATCCAACAGGTGTGTACAGTTTTGTACAGTCACATGATCTTGGCAAAGTGAAAATCACTGCTACCCTTAGACATCGACTAGTTCATTTTGCTTTCTTGCATCAGTTCATTCATTCAGTTGCACACCTATCAAATATCAGAAACTGATAAAAAACAAAGAAGAGAATTTAAAATGTTCAAATAAAATCTTCTACATACACAAATAACAAGACTTCCTGAACAAAGGAGCTGCTAGAAAAACATGTGATATTCTTCTACTCCTACATCCCCAGGCCACATAATATGGCCACAGTGGGTGGAGATCTCCATAATGTGTCCACTTTTCAGTTATCACTGGCCTCCCTGCTGATTTCAGCCAACACATTCCAATTTTGGAGGAGATTGATATTGAAAACTATAAATATGAATTCTCTTTTCCCTACCAAAGCGTATGTCCTTGGTGACGGCCCCCAGGAGGTTGACAATGTTGAGGTGCTGCCCCAGGTGGATGAGAATCTTCAGCTCTGATAGCAGGGCCATCATCTGGTCCTTGTCCGTGCAGTCTGTCAACACAGCAGACACATAGGTACACAGCCAACCAGATTTCAGGGGTTCAAAACAACTAACGTCTTAGAAAGACAGGCCATAAACCACTCCCATGGATTTTGTGTCCCCAACGCGAGAACGGATCAACATCATATCTCCGTCTTCATCCGGACTGCCATGGAGTGGAACCAACTAAGCGAGGCCACTGTCACCATAGGCTCTGTCAGCGCATTTTCATCAGCGCTGACCAGATCACCATCTGAGCCTGCAACTACTGACCACTAGGGAATTTTTTTTAGCTTGCTTCTGGAAGTGGGGACTGGGCCTTCCCGGCTGAACTGGGGGATTTAATGGTCTTAACCCAGGGTAAGCAGTAGGTCTTTCTCCTTCTACATTTTGTATTAGGTTCATGCGCCCTTCTAGTTCCGTTGCGATTTATCGTCAGAAGTGGTGTCTGAGACGTATCCGGACAGAAACCTATAATTAATGTGCGTATTCTCAGTCACAGCTCAAGCTCTGAGCTCGACACTACTCCTGACTTCTTGGACAGTCACCCGACCTTGGTAAAGTGAACATCACTACTATCCATAGACATCGACTAGTTCATTTTGCTTTGTTGCATCAGTTTATTCATTCAGTTGCACACCTATCAAATATCAGAAATTGATAAAAACAAATATTTTGTGAGGTATACCTGTTTTAAACAGATTGACTGCACAGCATAGGAAAACATTAACACACAAATAAGAGCAAAGTTTTTTTGTTTTGTTTTATAAAGTTTGAAGACCTGCAATTAGGGAGATAAGTCTTGCATTCCTCTACGCTATGCTTAGAAGTCAAAGCATAGTTAAAGACAATAAATGCAATGAGTGTTTCTGGCTGCCAAATTGGAGATCACTCTCCCGAATTATATCACTTCCCTTTATCAAATAAGAGGCAAATTTTGATTGCGCGCGGCAAAAATGTCTTTTTGCTAAGAAACGCCTCTAAATGGAACACCACCTGGTGTCAAGGACTAAGGATGACAACTCTACCTAAACAGCCCTTACCTTTGACCATCTTGACTGCTACGGTGGTGACAGATTGAGAATCTCCGATACCAATGGCCTCCGCTTTCATCACACGCCCAAAGGCTCCCTGGCCCAAAATCATCCCTGCACACACATACCGTACAATCCTCCAATCATAATCATAGGGGCCAATAGTCAAGTGAGAGCTGTGCAGTAAATGACTTTTTATCAGTAATGGAGCAGCATGGTACAGCTTAGTGTTTTGTGGAAGACTTTAGACTCTCAAACTAGGGGGCATCTGTTGATGCTGAAAAAGGGATTGGTTGGCCTTTAGGAACTTTCCCACACAACACCAGCTGTCCTCAAATACTTTTGGCCGAGAGTGGGGATGTACCCTGGAAAAGGCTATAAACCAATTCTAGCCCAGCCCTCCAGAATAGCAGCTGCCCCCTCTGCTATCCGGCAGTCAGAGTCGGAAACGACAGACTGGCCTACATACATACAAATAAAATAGAAAGGGCAAGATTCTTGTCTTGAGCTGCCTACACAGCTTCATGGAAAAGCACTGCTACGGTGATAAAGCTTCTTACTAACCACTACTGCGCTATTGTTTCAAGCAGCCTTCACACTGCTACAGTGAAAAAGCTTGTTACTAATGATAGCTCAACCACTACTGCGCTATTGTTTCAAGCAGCCTTCACACTGCTACGGTGAAAAGACTTGTTACTAATGCTAGCTCAACCACTACTGCGCTATTGTTTCAAGCAGCCTTCACACTGCTACAGTGAAAAGACTTGTTACTAATGCTAGCTCAACCACTACTGCGCTATTGCTTCAAGCAGCCTTCACACTGCTACGGTGAAAAGACTTGTTACTAACGCTAGCTCAACCACTACAGCGCTATTGTTTCAAGCAGCCTTCACACTGCTATAGTGAAAAAGCTTGTTACTAACGCTAGCTCAACCACTACAGCGCTATTGTTTCAAGCAGGCTTCACACTACTATTGTGAAAAAGCTTGTTACTAATGCTAAACAATAAGCAGCCTTCGCACATCGGTTCAGAGGCAGGTAACGGTGTCTGCTTCACTTACCCATTTTCAGTCTTTCTTTCGGGAACTCCCACTTGGGGTCATAGGGGAGGCACCCGGTCTGCTCATCTATGGGCAGATCCGGGTTGTAGTCTCCCAGCGGCTGAATCAGGTACTTTTCCAGATCCTTGTGCTGCAACACAGGCCACCACAGTATGGATCATTTACGCTTAATGAACACCTTGCAACTTTCCTTTCAGTTTACAAAAGAACATACATACTTAGAAAGGGAGAACACCTTGCGGCTTCATTTTCATTATCAAAACATGACTGCAACCTTCGTTGGATGAAAATAAAATTCTCTTACTATCAGCCGACAAAATTAATCTTAAAAAAAGGTACAGGGAGAAAACCTTAACAGTAAAACAAAGTTTCAATGACAATGACAAAGGATGATACACAATGAAAAAGTAAATAATCAACAGAGATGGACAGCAAAACAAAACACGGAAAAGGAGAATGAACATGATAAATGAAATACCTGCGGAACTGGAGGAATGGGGAGATATGAGAGAGAGATTGAGAGAGAGAGAGAGAGATTGAGAGAGAGAGAGAGAGAGAGAGAGAGAGAGAGAGAGAGAGAGAGAGAGAGAGAGAGAGAGAGAGAGAGAGAGAGATGAATGAAAAGAAAAGAAGAAAAAAATATGAATAAAAAAACAAGAAACGATGATACACTACAGACTGTTATAGCCAAAGTTCAAAGCCACAGTCAATGATTTGTCAAGTTAATTTATTACTACATTAGGTCTCTGTAACCAGTCATTTTCTTCCAAATTACATCTGGAAGAGAGCTCAAAATTAAAAAGCTTGAGAAAATAAGATGACAATAAATAAGACATTGTTCCTAATAAACTAAACTATTAATGAAATATATCAGTTTAACTATTTCCTCCTTTATCAGCATCATCATGAACATTATAAACATTATTACAAAAACGAAGATCTCAGTTATGCATATACTTACGAATCCTGACTTTCTGCGGGCAAAGATGATGATAACGATGACAATGATGATAAGAAAGATGAGAATGCCAACGATGACGCCAATGTAAACCGAGGAGAAGCTGGCTTGACTGGTGTCCTCTGCAAACAAAATCATAAATCCTTCCTCATCATCCTGCTATGAGTGACAACAACAAAACATTGCAGAGCCAAATATTATGCACAATGTGATATTCTAACACCCCAACTAATTAAATTAAACAATGACCTTGATGTAGCTTCCATGGACAAATTGCTTAAAACCCAGGGACAGATACTTGGGTGGTCTTTATTTTCTGCTTGTCAGAGCCAACATGCTTCCATATTCCAGATCTGTTGGTGTTCAGTAACCTAACAGAAAGAAAATGTCAACAGTACCTGTTGTTTGGGGTGTTCCTGTGTTCAATAGTAAGGTTAGCTAACAAGACAAATGACTGCTCTACACAATGTCAACAGTGCCTCCTGTGTTCAATAGTAAGGTCAGCTAACAAGACAAATGTCTCTACACAATGTCAACAGTACCTGTTGTTTGGGGTGTTCCTGTGTCTAATAGTAAGGTTAGCTAACAAGACAAATGACTGCTCTACACAATGTCAACAGTGTGTTGTTTGGGGTGTTCCTGTGTCTAAAGTAAGGTTAGCTAACAAGACAAATGACTGCTCTACACAATGTCAACAGTACCTGTTGTTTGGGGTGTTCCTGTGTCTAATAGTAAGGTTAGCTAACAAGACAAGTGACTGCTCTACACAATGTCAACAGTACCTGTTGTTTGGGGTGTTCCTGTGTCTAAATAAGGTTAGCTAACAAGACAAGTGACTGCTCTACACAATGTCAACAGTACCTGTTGTTTGGGGTGTTCCTGTGTCTAATAGTGGTTAGCTAACAAGACAAGTGACTGCTCTACACAATGTCAACAGTACCTGTTGTTTGGGGTGTTCCTGTGTCTAATAGTAAGGTTAGCTAACAAGACAAGTGACTGCTCTACACAATGTCAACAGTGCCTGTTGTTTGGGGTGTTCCTGTGTCTAATAGTAAGGTTAGCTAACAAGACAAGTGACTGCTCTACACAATGTCAACAGTACCTGTTGTTTGGGGTGTTCCTGTGTCTAATAGTAAGGTTAGCTAACAAGACAAATGACTGCTCTACACAATGTCAACAGTACCTGTTGTTTGGGGTGTTCCTGTGTCTAATAGTAAGGTTAGCTAACAAGACAAACTGCTCTACACAATGTCAACAGTGTTGTTTGGGGTGTTCCTGTGTCTAAGGTCAGCTAACAAGACAAGTGACTGCTCTACACAATGTCAACAGTTGTTGTTTGGGGTGTTCCTGTGTTCAATAGTAAGGTTAGCTAACAAGACAAGTGGACTGCTCTACACAATGTCAACAGTGGATGTTGTTTGGGGTGTTCCTGTGTCTAATAGTAAGGTTAGCTAACAAGACAAATGACTGCTGTGCCTGTTGTTTGGGGTGTTCCTGTGTCTAATAGTGAGGTTAGCTAACAAGACAGGTGACTGCTCTACACAATGTCAACAGTGTTGTTGTTTGGGGTGTTCCTGTGTCTAATAGTTCAGCTAACAAGACAAATGACTGCTCTACACAATGTCACAAATACCCCCTGTGTCTAGGGGCTAACAAGACAAATGACTGCTCTACACAATGTCAACAGTGCCTGTTGTTTGGGGTGTTCCTGTGTCTAATAGGGGAACAAGACATTGACACAATGTCAACAGTTGTGTTTGTGGTGTTCCTGTGTCTAATAGTAAGGTTAGCTAACAAGTCAAGCTTTCAAGCTTAGCTCTTTGTCCAGACTGAGAAGTCCTGTAAGGCTTTACTGCAATTGAAGTGTTGTGTTGATTTGACAACAGTTCACAAAAGCACAAAAGTTGATAGAGATAGAGACAAGTTGAATAGAACTCAGGGTAAAATTATTAAGGAAGGATGGCAGGGTGTAAGGGGTGGTGGTGGTGGTAGTAGTGGGGTGGAGGAGAGGTTGTATCAAGGTGGATTGTTGGCGGTTGAAGGGGGGGGGATTAATAATGACCAAGGTCAGTATTTGTTGTCCTGATCCAGCAGTCAACAATTTTCTCTTCATTAATGTAATTAAAGTCAGTAGAAATCTTTGCAAGCAATTGTGTCACCAGTGCAATCAGACAAGGACAAAAGCACAATTTTCTAAGCCTAGTGCCTTACTATACAAGAATTATTACACACACAATTTTTTTAAAAAGAAATGAGTAGGTTGTTGTTGCACTCCAATAGTTTGTACCATTTATTACTATAACAAACAAACAAATTGCAGCTTAAGATGACGGTAGAAATTTAATGCGGTTTGATGTGGTGATGTGCATGGTTTGACGGACTAATATTGCAATAGGATGCACCGCACTGACCTCCCACATACAGGGTCATGTTGGGACTCACGACCCTTCCTCCGTAATTACTGGCGGCACAGCGGTACTTCCCTGCGTCTTTCACCGTCACATTCTCCAATGTCAGGCTGCAACATACACACACCACACAGAGCAGGTTACTGTCATAATCCATGGTTACAATCCCTGCGTCTTTCACCGTCACATTCTCCAATGTCAGGCTGCAACATACACACACCACACAGAGCAGGTTACTGTCACAATTCATGGTTACAATCCCTGCGTCTTTCACCGTCACATTCTCCAATGTCAGGCTGCAACATACACACACCACAATTCATGGTCAAAATCATTAACTCTTTTAGATGTTCTTGTCAATGCATGGTCATTATCAGAATGTGAACACTAAGGCTTTGTACACAGTTCATGCAGGAATTCCATGCGCGATCCGTAAATAAAAGAAAGAAGGGTAAACATTTACGGATTAGGAGAAATACGGACACTTGCAAATAATCTTTTCCCTTCTTTCTTTTACTTATTTACAGATTGCGCATGGGTTTCTGCATGGGATCACTGCATGTATGTGTACGTACCCATACACACATCAAATGACATAACCAACAAAGCAAGGATTAGCAATACCATCAAGGGAGAGTTTACTTTGTGTGTGTGTGTGTGTGTGTGTGTGTGTGTGTGTGTGTGTGTGTGTGTGTGTGTGTGTGTGTGTGTATGTGTGTATGTTTGTGCGTGTGTGTGAGTGTGAGTATGCATGTGTGCATGTGCATGTGTGTGCGTGCGAGTCCATGCATGCAAGCGTGTGCATGTCAGGCATCAGAACAATCTGAAGTTCAATCCTCTGAAAACAGTAGTAAAAGGGCCATCAAGGCCTTAGACTGAAGAGGGACAACAATTAAATTAGTTCCCAACATGACCAAAAATGCTTTATGCAGTATGAAATCACTTTAGTTTAAAATGCAGTTTCACAGAAAATACAACATTCAATTTAAAGTCAAAACCTCTGACAGTAGAAGCCAACCCTCTGTCAGAAATTCTCAATCCTCTGAGATTTGCAGATCCTCGGACAGTCCATGCATGCAAGCATGTGCATGCAGATAAGCAGAATCACAGGAACACTCCTTACCTTCCGTCACTAGGGACCGTCACATTCAGCGTCGTGTTGTCCTTGTACCAGACAACCTTTGGCGGAGGGTAGCTCACCACAATGCACTTCAGGGTCACCGTGGAGAACTCGCTCACTCGCAGACTTCCCTTGGTGTAGTCACGAATTTCTGGATTGCGGATGGCTGAAAAGGAGTGAATGAGATTAGACATAGCAACTGTAGCAACATGACATCTTCAGTTCACCCCAAGTTGAAGCTTTTGGACAGTTTCATCTTGGGTTTAAGAAAAAGGATAAAATCACAGGTTTTGTGACTGATCCTTGTAGAAAATTACTCAGGGGATTAGGTTATGATTCAGAAGAAAAAAATTAAGGCGTCACTGTGCGGGAATGAACAGCATTGAGATACAAAAGGATAGCAAAAAGTAAAATAATACCAAACAAATGGCAAATGAAACTCACGTAACAAAACACACACACACACACTGACAACAGTGAACTGAACTGATCTTAAGTATCGGTAGTAAAATGCAGACCAAATTCATAGACAATGTTGCCAGCACCATCGTCACCCCCAATTCTTGTATGTACCCCTCCTCTCCCCCCTCTAAATTCTGACCTACCTCAAGAAAACACTTATGTAAAAATAGGACTGAGAACATCAGGATACACCAGCTGACGGTCCAGTCCTCCAGGGGCCCTGGGGTATGTATCTTTACCAACATGGTGGTTTTTGTTGTTGCGTGATTAAAGAACGTGAGAGTGTATTTGTTAAAAACCCAAAGTTCTGACCTTCCAGCTCCAGATGGAACATCTTGGTGACGCTGGCGTTGCTGAAGGTGCTGGCCTGGCAGCAGTACCAGCCCTCGTCGTCCTCTTTAAGGCGCGGGAAGAACGCCACCACCTCCAGCGAATACTGCGTCCTGCACAAGGTCAGAGATCGGAGATTAGCCCCTTGTGAAACATAGGCAATGCACAATCCGTAAGTACAGATAAACATTTTTACTGCCAAAGTAAGAACACACCTTGGCTTAATCCTTTCATCGCCACTGTCGCCTCTTGGCACCACAATGATTTGACACCCATGTCACTAAAAGGCATCGATGAGGGTCTGTTATCTAATTACCTTATGTTCTTAATTTTGGGAGGTAAGGACAGGCCCTATTTTATGTACGTCACAGAGGAATCCCTGATGTTGCAGACGAAATCTTTTCTCTACACGGGTAAGTTTTATGGTACATTTTGGCTGAAGAATGGCTAGTGTTGAAAGGGCTAAGGCAATGTCAGACCAAGTAACATAGGCTAGAACACCAAGGCTACATCAAAATGTTGTTTTGCTATGCATAGTTATGCGGGGATTGTCTTTAGCCATGACAAGCTCCTAGCATAACATCATCAGTCTCCCAAATCCCCCAAAGTCGGAGTGTGGATGCCTAATGGCGGGGTAATCAAAAACAGTCACACACATATTCTCATCCTTAGCTGATGCATTTGTACCATAGTGTTAAACAGCTTCAGCTGTTGAGATGATCCCTGGTGTCTTTTAGCCAGGGTATGTCAACAACAACTGCCAAAGTTGCCTTTTGGTACAACAATAACTTAATACCCAAGTCACTAAAAACCATCAACTTTGGGTCTGTTTTATCCAATCCCATTACACTCTTAATTTTAGCTGTAAGAATAGGTCCTATGTTATACATGTCATGGAGGAATCGCCAAATCTGCAGACAAAAATATTTTATCTACCCAGGTAAGTTTAATGGAGATTTGTGGCTGAAAAATGGCTGGCGGCAAAAGGGGTAAACTAGGCTGGAAAAAACCTGTCATTTCCACCTACCATCATTTTAAGGACTGTAATGTGATCAAATTAAAAAATCCTGACAAACTCCTGTGCCATATAATTTGAATTGTAGTATACTGAGCAAATGTTACTACAAAAGCAGATTTGATTTTTGTGAAAATGTGGGATGTGAACCTTACGCTCTGCGACACGCTCTCCAGGTGGGAGCAACCCGAATTTCACAGGGATGCCTCTGTGACTATAAAGTACCTAATACCTAATAATAATACCTAATAGCCTCAATGCTCCATTGTGAACAATGCATACTGATGGACGACCTATGAACATGCAATGTAAATGACATGCATCATTATTCTTTCAGTAAAATCTTAAGTTTCGTGTGCAAAAAAGAAAGTCATCATTTCAAGTTAATGCTGCATCTTGAACAACTCATTCCTTCTGCGAAATCGGAATGCGTCGGCTGATTGCAGAGGGGAGACCAGTGAAAACTGAAAACGGACACAAACGTACCCCACCCAATATGGACATATGGCATGGAAAAGAAGAAGAAGAAGAACTCATTTCTCAGTATAACACAGTACTAAACATAACCTAGGGCCAGTGCTCTGCCCAATACAGATTTCAGAATAACCCCACACTAAGCATAACTACCGAACCATCATATTGTGCTGCTAGTGAATAGTGTAACTTGCACACCACAGACATAACCCATACATAACCCATGGATGTACCATCACTCGTCAGTTACAAACAAGTCTGGCAAGAGGAATCAAATGTCTGTAGCAAGATGTGGGTGGTCTGGAATGTTGCAAAATGCAAACAAAGTGGAAATATGGTCAGTTAAAATTGAAAAGAATAAAATTTAATTTTGAGATCGTCCATATTTTGAAATAAAAACAAGTTTTGCCATAAGAAGGATTAAATTGGTACTAAAAAAATAATGTGAATTATCCCATTTTTGGTGGTGTCCCTTGATGTTAGTTGGTTTCTTCTGTATAGCACAGGCAGTAATATGTGTTATGAATGCAAGACGATATAACTTTTTTGCAACATGCCGCTATAATGCTAGCAACACCCAAGTTTACCATTGCTGATATGCTGCTAGTATGTTAGCAACAGGCAAAATGCCCCTGTGACCGACAGTGGTGTGGCTGCTTTCAATTCATTCGGTTAAACACAAAGTAACAAGTTGGTTTTCAAATTTTATATCATTTAAAAGATTAAAGACAAATCTAAACCACTATACAAAAATAAAGTCACTGTGATCTCCAGATTGTTTTAGATAATTTTTTGAAAAGGGCCAAAATCAGGTGTCCTGAGGGAATTTTTACTCCATGACTGCAGTGTCCTGAGGGCGCACAGAACAGTGAGAGGGGTTGAGAGGGGTTGTGTTGAAAGTGTTAATAAATCAGAATCCTTGGTGCCTGTGTAACTCACCTGCTATACAACAGCTCATAGGACAGGTTTTTAAGAGGAAGCGGCGTCGGTACAATCTGATAAGCGACGTCATCATCATCATCATCAGTGGTGACTGTGGTGACTGTGGCACTGTCCACCACTGCCGTAGTGTTGTCGGTGGTCACAGTGACGTTGTCCTGGTCAACCACGCTGACCGGGTTAGTGGGTGGGGCCTGGAACATGAAGCTCAAACTAAAGTGGTTTATTGGGGGGTGCTGTACTACAGCGACACGCTCTCCTGGTGAGAGCAACTCGAATTCCACAGACGAGTCTCTGTGTCTAGAACGTACCCCCCAAAATAGTGTGTCTTGGCCTTGGGCCCTTAAGCAAACCATAAGAGATGAACAATTGAATAATAGGAATACACAGACCTGTTTACCCCCTACACAAGTCTTGAGTAGTCTGGACAGCCAAAATGAGTAGTTTTGGTGCAAAATGTGTAGTCCTACTCATTAAACCACCAAACACTGTTCACTGAAAATTAGTAGCAATCAAGAATTAAAGAGCATTATCATCAATTTTGAAGAGTAGTAGAGGTCCAAATTGAGTAGAATACTACTCGAAAAGAGTAGAGTAAACAGGTCTGAATACATAAGTAAGCAAACACATACACAAACATATAAATACACATACAATTACACCCAAACACAAACATGGATATGTATGCGCATGCACACAAAGACACATACAAACGCCCGGAGAAAGAGCAATCACAATAATTGAACCACCTTCAAACATTCGCCGCCTGGGAATTAAACTAATGTAGCTCAAAATTGGTCAATTTGGATGTGTCGGGCTTACCAGTTGATCAAGGCAAGGCAAGTCACCTGACAAAGCTGTACACGACAATTTGCAAAAATAAAAAACACCAACAGTGACGCCATATGAAAAGATCTGATGTAATCTGACCTGAAATAACCAAACTTGATTTTTTTCTCATCCTCAGAAGGGAATGTTTATGAAATACACCACACCCTTACACCGCCAGCCATATTTCAGCAAAAAATGTCCATTAAATTTACCTGGGTAGAGAACAAAAACCATCTGCAGTATTGGAGATTCTTCCGTGACATCTATAAAATAAGGTCTACCCTTACTTCCCAAAACTAAGACAAAATAGGGTCTTTAGATAATAGACCCCAATTTGATGTCTTTTAGTGGCATTGGCGTTAAATCACTGTGGTACTAAAATGCGACTTTGGCGGTGAAAGGGTTAATTTCCACATGACGATATGTAGATGCGACAATTGTTGTGGACCCACCTGGAACATGTAGATGGTGAGGGACTGGTACATCCACAGGTTGGCCCGGCACACGATGCGCAGCGAGTCGCCTTTCACCACCGGCCGCGGGGCCTTGCTCTTGATCGTCAGACCATCCTTGTCTTTCTCGTCTGCAACACCGAGATGAGTAGATCGTAAAAACGAAGGATAACTGGAGGGACAAAGTACCATATTTTACGGACTATAAGACAGAGACCCCAGTGCCTTTTATGACTGATAATAGAGTAAGAAAATACAATGAAAAAAATCAGAATTTTGCGTACTTCTTCTTCTGCGTTCCCAGGCCATATGGCCATAATGGGTAATGTGTCCGGTTTTCAGCTTTCAGTGGTCTCCCCGCTGCGTACAGCCGACATTCCGATTTCAGAGGAGCTCAAAGGAGAAAAATTATTTGGAAGATGGTTTTTTTTTTTAAAGGCAGGAGAATGGGCCAATAAGTCAGAAAGATAGTAGATGATAGAAAGCAAAGGGAAAAGGCAAAGTCAAAGAGAGTGGCAGATAAGAGGAAGTTACAAGCACCGAACTTCCAGAAGGTGGGGGAACTATTTTTACGAAAGACCCCCTGGTATCCCCACGGGGAGAGACTCGTGGAGGGGGCGGGGTCGTCCAGCTCCCCGTAAGGAGGCACGAGGCATCCACCCACTGCCCCTATTCCGTGTACAATGCGTAGGGTGTGCCTTATATTAGAGTGTGAAACATAGTCCATAAAATATCATATAACATAAATTGGAGGGGGAAAAAGTAACATAGGTTGAGAGAAAGAAACAAAATACGAACATTGCAGCAAAAGTAACATAAATTGGAGGGAAATTGTAACATAGATTGGAGGGAAGTGGTAACATAGATTGGAGGGAAATTGTAACATAGATTGGAGGGAAATTGTAACATAAATTGGAGGGAAATTGTAACATAGATTGGAGGGAAATTGTAACATAGATTGGAGGGAAATTGTAACATAGATTGGAGGGAAATTGTAACATAAATTGGAGGGAAATTGTAACATAGATTGGAGGGAAATTGTAACATAAATTGGAAGGAAATTGTAACATAGATTGGAGGGAAATTGTAACATAGATTGGAGACATAAGAAAAAGAAATGACAAATATCTGAGAAAAAATAGTTAACAAGAATTAGAGAAAAAAACAACTAGTAAAGAGTGTAGAAAAAAATGATTGGAGGAAAAAACCAACTAACATAGCGAGTAGCAGAAAGAACAAACACAGATTGGGGGATAAAAGAAACACTAACAGAAAATAAACTAGCATAGGTTGGGAAAGAAAAGATGTAGAAAAAGCATGCAGATAAAGAGAGAGAAAAAAGATAAATAAAAACATATTAAGACATACCAGAGAAAAAAGAAAAGAAAATAGATTAGAAACAAAATATCACATTGAAGTGGAAGAACAAATACACTGTTCACCCAAGGGAAAAAAAACCAACAATCTTATTCAGAGAAGAAAATATAACAAAGCAACACGTAAAGTACAAAATTAACAAGTGAACAAGTTGCAAGAGGAGGCAGTGTCTGCCGCTACACCCAACTCGTTCCAGTCTACTGTCTAACCATTGTAAATACCCTCTTTAAAAAAAAAGCTTAAGCTTAAGGGTTCCGTTCCTGCCGATTCAGCATCATGCCGAGCTTCCGCTGAACGGGTCTTGGCTAGCTGGGTCACTGTAGACTAAGGTTGTTTTTATTTGTTTTTGTTCTGTGTGCGACCTTCGGACCTCGACCAAACAGTATCAAAAAATCAAATTGTTGATTGCGGATACTGAATGGAAGAAGAAGAAGTAGATGAGATGCTACACAGATATCAAAGCACACCTCACCACAAGCTATCGAAACAAAGTCACACAAAACACCATCATTGTGCACTGTATCCTGACCTGCAACGATGTACTTGATATCGTCATGGACCTGCCCATAGTCGTTGATGGCGGAGCATCGGTACCAGCCGGTCCTGGTGTCGGTCACCCTCAGAACAGAGTCCTCCTGAGATGCTGACGGCCGGGTCCGCTGCCACTGACTGCTGTCCAGTTCCTGCCACAGGCTGGCGTTCTGCGGGAAGTTACCTGGGGGAACCTGACACAGGTAAAGAAACAAACAGGTAAACATTCTGCAGGAAGTTACCTGGGGGAACCTGACACAGGTAAAGAAACAAACAGGTAAACATTCTGCAGGAAGTTACCTGGGGGAACCTGACACAGGTAAAGAAACAAACAGGTAAACATTCTGCAGGAAGTTACCTGGGGGAACCTGACACGGGTAAAGAAACAAACAGGTAAATTATAATCTACCTGGACCCAGGTGAAATGACGACCCACCTCTTGGAAGTGCCAGGTGACGTTGGAGGCGGGCAAGCCCTCCACCTGGCAGTAGAGCTGCACACCTGTGTTGGCCTGCACCACCACCTGTCCCTTCTGCGACGCCACCGGCAGGATGCTCACCTCAGGTTTACCTGGAGATAAAAAAATCACCATCAAAATGTTACCCGTCCACAAAAACATTCACCATAAAAATGTAAACAAAATGTTACCTGTCCATAAAAAACACCAACAAAAATAATAATTAACGTTAACAAAACATTCATTACCTGTCCACAAAAATCACCATCAAAATGTTACCTGTCCACACAAATCACAATCAAACGTTAACAAAATGTCAAGAAAACTATAAAATCATCCAGTGGAGGGAGGATCCAACAACAATTTGGAGATAACCTAAATTGTCGGTCGTATTTGAGAATTCTGCACGCATTTTAATGGTCTCGCTGAAATGGTTCTAATGTCGATTTAAAAGGTAAGCTCATAATCATGCACAGGTGCAGACTCAAGTGCTTGTAAACAAACAATGGTTAAAGTTGAAAAAAGAGCAGAAATTGATATTACTCTCCATGTTTTTACTGCATGTTCCCTTCTTCTGATCACCGATAAAACAGAAATTGAAATTATTTGATAATTTTATAAAATAGACATAGAATGTTCTCTTTTTCTTTTAAAAAGAGAGAGATTCTTTTCAAAATTTACCCTCTGATAAAATTAGGAAAGTATTCTAAGAACTAATTGTGCACGGGTGCAACTCCCCAAAATGAAAACAACTGAAAGGCAGGGGTCCAGGGAGGGTACAGGGGCAGAGACCCATCGGACAATTCAGGGGGGCAAGTTAAGAGAGAGAGATAACGAGATAGATAGACAGTTAAAATGATAGACAGAGACAGTTTGGGTCTGATAAGCCTTGTAAAATTATTACATTGCCTTTGTAAACTTCCAAGATAGAACCACCAAGTTCAAAACGCCCCAAATCGCTTGTGGTTAATTTAAGAAAGCATTTTTTTTATGAATTAAAAGAAACAACTTCAGTTTCTGGAAAAATGAAAAATACTGAAATCAGTGTAAAAATGAAAGAGTAGCACCCATGATTGTGCGTTATACACAGCTGTTTTAATGCAGAAACAAGGGTTAAACCTGACGATTTTCAAAAAAAGGCAGTCCAGGGGCTGGGTTTTCCGGGGGGCGTTTCACCTCTTGGTCAATAGGAAAACATGCTAGCTACGGGGTTTACACTTGGCAGGACACGGACCAGCAAGCACTTCTGTTTCCATTAAAGCAAAACCGAAACCTGTTTCTATGCGGCAATCGGGTTTTCGCTTACTGCAAAGCCCAATTTTTTCCTGTTTTTATCATATTTTTGTTGTTGAAATCTTTCAAAAAACGGATTTCAGTCTGTACCAATTTTTTCCTTCCTGAGAGGGAACAGTTTAAGCCATGCAGAAACACTTGCCGCCTTACCATAGACCACTAGAGTGATGTTGGCGGAGGCGTTTTTGTGAGGGGTGGAGGCCAGCAGGGTGTATGTGCCGCTGTGGGAGGAGCGGGGACCCACGATGTACAGACTGGCTGCCCGCCGAGCTTGCCTGCACGCAAACGGAAAACCACTGAACATTTGCCTCTTATCACAGTCATATTCCTACCATGCTAAAATGAAAAGTATTGAACATTCACTATCATGACTGTCACATATTTTTTATATATTCACGGATTATAAGGCGTATTTCCGTATTTCACGGACTATAAGGCGATACTGTTTTCCTAGACTGAGACCCTTGCGGCCTATAATGTGTTTGATAATATAGTAAGAAAGTATAATAGCAAAATTTGAATTTTGTGTATCATTTGGGGGGTGCGCCTTATAATCAGGTACGCCTTGTCCGTAAAGTATGGTATGCTTAGCAAGAACTATCTGATAAAATAAAATCCTCTTAGTGTCTATACTTGGCAACAACACTAGAACACAGACTTTACGTAGCGTTACGTTGTGAATGCGAGAGGGTTAATCAGTGAATAAACTGTGCTGCATTTGACCAAACTGCTTTTCTAATTACACCCACACCCACCCACACACTAAAGAGAGAGAGAGAGAGAGAGAGAGAGAGAGAGAGAGAGAGAGAGAGAGAGAGAGAGAGAGAGAGAGAGAGAGAGAGAGAGAGAGAGAGAGAGAGAGAGAGAGAGAGAGAGAGAGAGAGAGAGAGAGAGAGAGAGAGAGAGAGAGAAAGATAGAGAGACTGCAGACTGAAAAGCATTATTTCACACAGATCAAGATTTTAGGCCAAGGCTAGTCTTACCATCTGTCCTTCAGACTAAACATAAAATAAAACTAAGCTAAATAAAACAATTAGACATGTATCAATTAAGTATGATACATAATGATGAAAAGCATCAAAGTAACCAAACTTTAAAAAACAAAATACAGAGAGAGAGAGAGAGAGAGAGAGAGAGAGAGAGAGAGAGAGAGAGAGAGAGAGAGAGAGAGAGAGAGAGAGAGAGAGAGAGAGAGAGAGAGAGAGAAGCGTACTTCATCTGATAGAGGAGGCTGTCCTGCAAGAGGCGACCGTTGTGAAACCACTGCACCTTGGGCTCAGGAAAGGCATGGATGGCCACGTAGAAATACACCGACTCTACCGTGGAGTTCACTTTAAACTCATCCACCGAGGGCTTCAGATAGACGTACTCCTCCCCTGCCACACACCAGTCACACACACAATGGTCATCAATAGTTAACTACACATTGACATGAATACAATCGTTGCCAACTTTCTGGAGTGGTCGATGGACGGACGTGGTGGTGGTGCCCTCGGAGGAGGACCTCACTCACGCTCACATTATTGTTGTCAGTAGGGGGGCTTAGTAGGTGGTGTCCTGCGTACAGGCTCCACTGAACTCCACCAAAGTGACTCAGCAACAGTGCAGTGTCTCCTCAGTTGGTTGCCTCCTTACGGCCTAACATAGATCCACTCCCCTTGGACTGCTGGTTTCGGATTCTGCGACTTGAACAAGCCGGGGTGTGGCTGCGAGTTGGCGCGTGAAATGAGCGGCGTTGGAGCAACACCACTGTACGACCCAGAAGATGGGACAGCAAAAACAAAAACTTTTTGGAGTGAAATATTTCAGTGGTTGAACCCCACTTTGGTCATTCTTGGACTTTCGACAACACAAGTTATATGATCAAAACTATGTTTTCATAAATTATTTGTTCTGAATAACATTGCACTTTCAGGATTGAGCTCTCGTGTAAAAAAAAAAAAATCATGGTCAGCATTAATAATGCCATGCTGGAAGACTTTTTGGAAATTTCACGTAAAATGGGATGCACTTGCAAACCGCTTCAGCAAGCTTAAACGGTTAGCAGAGTTCAGTTTGGACTGGACCTCATAAACAAAAAGTAACAGCATATTTAAACAGTAGTGAAGAAGTTAAAAAATAAAGGCAATGTTTTTCTCATATCAAACAACTATGTTAAGTTCCCAAGCAAATCTTTGGGACCTATTGTATTTGTAAGTGTTTGAGCATGCGTCCATCCATCCATTTGTGCATGCATGCATCCGTCCGACCAAAGGAACTTTACACCCACTTGGGTTCATCCTTATTCTATGATTTCAAGAAACGGTAACACTGGTAAGCCGTTTTCTTTCTCTCAAATACAACATATCGTTGGTGAAATTCAGAAACCTCGTATCTCAATTTTGGTAGTTTTGAAAAAAATGTTTTAAAAATTAACCGTGTTTACCACAATTGATTAACTATGATGAATATGTTGTTCAAGACATTGCGAGTTCAGTCCTGCATTTGGTTAAAATTTATTTTTGTAATACTTGAAAAGAACGAAGATACAAGGTTTTTGTCCTTAAGTAGATCTGAATTTGGGACTTACGAGTTTTTCTCCTATTTTCACAACCTCATAGAAAGTCGTTAGAGATAGAAAGTCGTTAGAGATACAAGCTTTTGGTGGAAGGTGGCGGGAAAAATTAGAAAGCTGACTATGTATCTAACTCACAAACCCCAAAAATCGAGATACGAGGTTTTTGAATTTCACCGACGATATACCACCTTTTTGTTTTTTCTTGATTTCATAAAAGAAAGAGAGGGCTGTGATAAGCTCTCTCTCTCTCTATTCAACACTGTTCTCACCATAAACAGCGATGTTGATGGAGGCCTCCTGCTTGTTGTTGTCACACTGCACACAGGTGTCAATGCCCCGCACTTGACAGGTGTACTCCCCAGAGTCTGAGGGCCGCACGGCTGTCAGCTCCATCACTAGCGTCATCAGGTCAAACTCATGGAGTCCTTCCTTCTTTCGCTCCCGTACTGGCACATCCAACACTACGCGATCCTGTCACACAGAAGGAAAATGTATTCAACGCCCTTCAACCTGGTACAGGTACATATGGGACATTTTAATTATGTAGATAGTGAGTCGATCCTGGAGGTACTGCAATACCAGGAAAGACCCGTCATAAATCCTGTCACAAGCCCAACCAAAGCTCCTATAATATGATGAAGTTTAAAATTTAACTACCGGTGCCCTATCTTATGGACTATAAGGCAATACTTTTTCCCATGTACTTATGACTAGCAACACAATAAGTAAGTGTTATGATTAATTTAGATTTTTTTGAAAAATGAAGCGAAAAGAGTGCTAGAGAATCTGTAACATTTTGCATTTTTGCCCCCAAAAATGTCACACCTACAACAGTAAACATAAAAATATAATAATTACATGCTTAACATTATGTAAACTTACAGCTATTTGATGTTATCTTTTTTTTTAAAAGTTAGGATTTGAAAGGTACAATTTTGTCATGAAATTAATATAAAATTCCATTCCAGTTCTCTGAAGACCAAGACAAGAGCGCCCCATGACCCAATGAGAGTGAAGAGGGAAAGGCCTTTTCTAAAAAGATAACAAGGCACAAAAATTAAAAGACTATCTAAAGGATAGAAATCTTCCTTCTACAGTGGAATCTCCCTTACAAGACCTCCCATTATAAGACTCCCTCCCACATAGGACCTACTTCTCTGAGACATTGCCCTTCTTTGTAAGTATTAAAATTACCTCCCTTATAAGACCCCTCCCTTATAAGACCTCATTTTGGATGATGTTTGAAGGTCGTATAAGGGAGGTTCCACTGTACTACTGTCAAGACTGACCTCATCAGCCGTGCCCTGTTGCTTGTACTTCATGTAGAGCTCCACGTGCTTGTTGGGCTTCACCTTGATCTTACAGGTCAAGGTCAATGTCTCTCCAAGCAGCAGCTGAGACGAGGATGCATGAAGATGAGGAGGGGGCAACAGCTCAGTGTCTGTTCACATACGTATTAAATATAGAACAGCAACAGAAATAACCAAGAAAGCCTTTAACAAGCATCAAGTCACAACAAACAACTGTTATCTTGGTCTTAACACTCTGTTGCTACTTTTTTTTAGTTTGTTTCATTCACACATGTTTACTTCTTTTAAAGAAGTCTGAGTGTAACTTGCACACTAGTAATGCTGTTGGCGGCAATATCAATCGTCTTGCTTTATTCACAGCATGTTTGTTTTTGGTCGTAATGCACACCATGGAGAACAAAAAGACTGTTGGGGGAAAATAACTGCAAATCTTACAATTCCTGCAAAGCTTAATGCTCTGATTCTTAGGCGATACTCTACTTCTTGACTACGTGGGTGCAGGTCCCAAACTAGAGTTCATAAAAAACCAAAAACTGAAAGATCGTGAAACCTGAAACTGAAGTTCATTTAAAACCTCCAATCTGAAAATTCACAAAACCTTTGTTGAGCGAGGACTGGAGGTGGGGAGGGGGGAGGACTAGGACACTAGGACATATTTATTGCCTCAAAACTTCCCAAGCTTTGGAAGAAATTATGTCAAAACCTCCAAACTGGAAAATTCACAAAACTGTTGTTGAGGGGGGTAGGGAGGCAGAGGCAACCTTGTACATCAACCCCTAGTTTTGGAACACAAAATTACGGCATTGCTTTCGAAACTTGCAATCAACGTTTTGCTCAAGTTCCTCATCCTGGAATTCGTGCCTGATTTTTTCTTACTACAATAAACTCCCAAAACCGGAAGCCACATTTTTGGGCACTCACAAAACTGAAAATCACACCTATCACTACAACTTATCAAGCTTGCAACCAAGAAAACCGTGCGACTGCTTATCAACTCATGTCACTTAAATGTCTCAAACCAATGTCACATCACAGCGACTGCTTCCTCATTTCGAATGCTACAGGCCCAATATTTGAAAACCCTTTGAAATGACAAGGAAAGGGATGCAATCAAAGCAAACATCCTCCCCACACCTATCAACTCACCCAAATCCCTCACTACTCACCAGAATACATCAACGCCAGCTTCAGGGTCTGCTCAATGACTTGGCCATCATCGCCGATACCTCGGGCTTTACAAAAAGCAGTGCCTTGAAACACGAAGTAAGCGAACTGCACGATAAAGCCTTGCATGGGGTCGTAGGTGACGTCCTTCCGGTTGGCCAGATCCTCCTGGGTGAAGGAGTGGGTGAGGGTCACGTTGAAGGAAGGGTCAGACACGGTGCAGGGGATGACCGCCTTGTGACCGTACACCACGGGTACCAGCAGCATGTTGAAGCCCGGCTGTATCTCGGGGGTGAACATGTGGTTTGGGTCTGAAAACAGAAACCGTTTAATCGTTCTCCATTAGCAAACCTGGTGAATACGTGACCCAAGTCTGAAAAGAGAAATGGTCCAATCGTTACCATTATCAGTTAATTTTGATCTTGGAACGCAGAAGAAGGTCAACATGCGGAAAATGGAACATGACCATGGAAACAGAAAAGGCTGAAATGTTCTCATTATTTTCGTGAAAGCAACCTATTACCTGATAACAGAAATGGTTCAAAAGCTTCCGTTATCAACCAATGTTGATGAACATATCACCGTGCAGCATGGACAAGCATCTGCAGCTAAGTTCAGAGTGTAATCGTTAATAGGAGCCACTTTCAAACACTTTGAAAATGCACAGTGACTTGCCCCCGTTTATATAGATTGTTTACTTCCCTTTGATGCATGAGTTTTGGGGCACACTGTAGATGTCTACATACCAACATCGTTCAGTAGTTTTCATTATGAATTAATTTTAGTGAACGTGTTACCTATGTCTTAGAATTGAACTGGTCCACACATACCCAATATCAATGAATAAAACGAATCAAGAAGAATCATAGAACGCCAAAGTACCTGAGACAAACACCCTCAGGCTGGTACCCGTCAGCTTTTTCTCCTCTTTCTTACTGGAGGGGTAATCTATCCCTCCCATCCCCCCACCTCCAAATGGGGGAAATCCGCCTCCACCGGGGAAAACAAAGCCGATTGTGGTAGTGGTGGGGACAATGGTGGTGGACACTTCCGTTTCATTTTTCTGGTAGTCGCAGAAGTAGAGCCCTGTGTTGAAGAACTGGGCGTCGGTGAAGCGCAGCGTTCGCTTGTAGATGCCGTTGTCTGTGATGACCGGGTCATCGTTGACCACGCTGTTGTCAGGGAACTCTTTCTGCAACAAGGAAACCCCCCGGAAGATAGTCGTGAATGATGGATGCAATCATCAAGTTCACTTACCGTAAAATGCAGACTATAAGCCGCTACTTTTTTCCTCAACTTTGGCCCATGCGGCTTTTAGACTGATGCGGCTTATCTGTGGATTATTTCCCATTATACATTTATCCGTATGATTAAATCTGTTTCTGGCCACATTCTTCAGCCTATTTTGATCTTCTTTGAGATTCAAAACTGGCTTTGGTAATCAATAGATTCAAATATCATGCTTAAAGTATCTGAAAACATTAAATACCCATGTTCTGATAGGAACATTTATATATTTGTGCTGCTTTGTGTACATTTAATTTTCTCTGCGGCTTATAAACTGGTGCGGCTTATATGTGAATAAATACTTAATATTTTGTCAATTAAGGTGCGTCTTATAGTCCAGTTTTTACGGTAATCTAATTATCACGACATTAAATGTACATTTAAAAAAAAAAAAAATTCTCCTGATAAAGTACAGAAGACAAAGCAGTCATCTAAATCTAATGCCATATTTTTCAGACTACAAGGCCAATTTTAACACACTGCATGGTTTAACTCTGTATGACAACAAACTAGTGATACAAAAATGGTCAACAATTTATCTGACTAAACTCTTGTTGCCATAACTCCTACTTTTCCCTGTTGGTACAAAACAGTAAGTGACAGAGCAGAAACCAGATGAACCAAAAACTGCAGAGTATTAAAGTTTTGAGAGTGAGATAGTAGTGTGTGTATGTGTAGAGTTTTATACACAGGCGAAGTCCACTGAAAATACTTCAAGATTTTTCTGTTGATTTCTTTTTCTTAATCCATTGTAATCTTGCAAGCAAAATCAGCCTCTGCTTTTCACATTATATGCCCCGACTACATCTCCCTAACCACCCACAAACAAAATTTCTATTTCCCATGACATTGTACAGGCTGGTGAAAGCTCCATTTCACAGATTAAGGGGACCCATATCTGTGCCACTGTTATGCTAAGAAACAGGGCACTGTGAAACTGACTGCATAAAGTCAGCTTATGCAGCGGTGATGGCCTTGCACAATGGAAATGGCTCAGCGGTTCCTCTAAGGCTATTCAGGGAAACGTTGGGAGTGGCGGGCCATCACCAACACCAACAACACTGCAACCCATTGTGCTAGCTGCCCCAATGTTAGCTTCTGCTGTTTTCACCACTGTTATGACATCCCAGTCTTTCCACACAAAAAAGTCTCTTGGTGAGTCTTAGGCAACAAATCTGGTGACAGAAGTGGGTTGTTTTTTATAGAGAGACTTATAAGACCGAAACGTTTTTATCCATGCTTGTTTTTATCCATGCTTGTGAGCGTTGGGACTCTATCATGCCACATCTTTTTTTTTCAACCTTGATTTTCCAAAGCATAAAATAAAGTACAGTGGAACCTCCCTTATAAGACTTCCCATTACAGTGGAACCTCCCATATAAGACATCCCATTATAAAGACTCCATTCCATATAAGACATACTTCTCTGAGACATTACCCTTCTTTGCTAAGTATTAAAATTACCTCCCTGATAAAAACCCTCCCTTATAAGACCTCATTTTGGATGATTTTTTAAGGTCTTATAAGGGAGGTTCCACTGTATAAGACTCCCTCCCACATAAGACCTACTTCTCTGCGACATTGCTCTTCTTTGTAAGTATTAAAATTACCTCCCTTGTAAGACCTCTCCCATATAAGACCTCATTTTGGACGATTTTTTCGAAGGTCTTTTATAACGGAGGTTCCACTGTAATGGCTAAACAAAGCATATTGAGTAAACAAAGCATTGTTCTGAAAGTGAATATTTTCTACAGCAAAAGCTATTGTATAAATACTACTGTAGCAAAAACAACTACAGTGAAACCTCCGTTATAATAACCCCCATTATAAGACTCCCTCCCATTTAAGACCTACTTCTCTGAGACATTGCCCTTCCAAGTTCAATGAATCAGTCAGTTTCCTATGACAGTGAATGACACAGACAGAGAGAAGGAAACATTTCATGTTCATTGTATGACACTATTCCCAATCAGTTGACCATTCTACCGACAAAATGTTAGAAGTGCAAACCCTTTTGTCTTTCAAAAACATTTTTAGATATTCAGTTATTATTATTAAATACTTGTAGCGGTGCCATAGCCGATGAGGTTTAACCGAGGCGTGGTTACCGCTACACCTATCTGTATTAATAAAAAAATTGGGACTTTACTGGTTTCATACTGCCTCCGGGCATTGCCTCCAGTATTGATCCCATCATATTTGTATTTACAAATGTCCCATATGTGTCTGACTCAGACCAAGAGGTCGTGAAACACCATTTTCGTCGTTAGATATTCAGAAAAATAAATTACTGTATTTTCCAATTTCAGACTATAGGGCAATATTGTTCTTCCAGACTGAGACCCCTGTGCCTTATATTATAATATGACTAACAATATAGAAAGAAAATAGTATAACAAAATCTGAATTTTGTGTTAATTTGCAGGGGGTGGGGTGGTGTGGTGTGTGTGTGTGTTGTGCATTATAATCAGGTGCGCCTTATAGTCTGAAAAACATGGTAGTTCTCTTTCATACTCTCTTAAATATTTTCCAATCTTCGTCTAAATGTGTGAGTGTGAGTGTGAGAGTGTGTGAGTGTGTGAGTGAGTGAGTGTGTGTGTGTGTGTGTGTGTGTGTGTGTGTGTGTGTTTGTTTAAATGGGAAAGTGTCAGGAAAAGCACTGGTGTTTGTGCGCCCTACTTAGCCGTTCATTGTGTGCCTGTATGAATACATTACATGTGAAGGTACTGTGCATATATAGTCAGTAAGGGTGCAATCAAGTTGGCAAAGCCAGTGTATGTGTGTGTTGCAAAAATTAAGAAAGGGAGCTTAACGTATACACATTCCAACACATGCATGTAACAAACAGGATTCACAGTGTATCGAAATGACAACTGACAAGTCCAATTATCCCTCTGTTTAGAAGTGTTAAAAGAACTGTTAGGAGAAACTGCTGCCGTACACTAATTTGTATGTGTTAAACGACAGTATAACTGCATGCTTTGAGTTACAGAACAGACATAAAACAGAGTTGATATCATTCTATCAAATCCACCAGGCATGCCTGCACACTTTGACACACACACACACCTATCAAACAAGACAAGGGCCACAACCCTTTCCAATTATCTGCCCCTTTTCGCCCTTTACCTTGTGAATATAAAAAAAAATCCCCTACCAATAATTTGCACATGGCCAGGTAATGATGCCCCCTGGTGGCCCTGAGCCCCAACCTGCAATAACCCTGTCTGAAGGCAGCACTTATCCGCACATTAAACCGTTAGCAAAGGGCACAGAAGGTGCTGAGAAACAGAGTGTATGGTGCTGGGGATTTCAAGGTTTCTTCTTTTGTAACAACTTCCTTGCCTTGTGAAATACAGGTAAAAATCGCTTAAGTCAAAACTGAAGGGACTGACATTTTCTTTTGAGATAGCCAATATTTTGAGTTAAAAAGACTTTTCAACATAGAGATTATTATACTGGGACCCAAATACTATTGCGAGTTATCCAGTGTTTTTTGAGTTATCCATTTTTTTTAGTTATCAGTTCTCCACTGTACATGTCTGCTGTGTTTATCATGTACATATTTATTACGAAGAACCGAGATCCCTGTCAAGCTTCAACGAGTTTATAAAAAACTAAAGGTGATACTTTTAACCATTTCTGTTTGCTGCAGGTAACTCACATACCTTATGTTGTGGGTGCACACATACCCTTGGTTTGTGCACGCAGGCGATTCAGTGAATATTACTAGCCATTTATCATGTGTGTATTAATTAATTAAGCCTCCGTACTTTTTACATAAGAAATTTGCTGATTATTCCTATTGCCTTTTGGCCGATTGACCATTGCACATGTATTACTGAAGTTCTACAGCATGAAGGAATGTTTTGTCTGCTCACTGAAAGCTTTCTCTACAAAATATTACATTTTACACAGAGAGAGAATACAAACTTTGGTTACATTAGGTAAAATAAAAATCAACAATTTAACATTATTTTAAGACTGGTGATATTCATAGTTATTCGCCGAAGGAAAATAAATCAGCCTTTGCAGAGCATATTTTCACATTTACACTACATTATCGTCTCCTTTACAAGAATAAATGCGGATATCGCCAGCATGCCTGAAAGTTAGGTCACAATAATTTTCACCACCTCCGGGCATTGCCTCCAGGATCGTTCCCACCATCTTTATATAGATCTACTAATGTCCCATATGTGTCTGTTTCAGATCGGAGGACGTTAAACAGATTTTCTTCTATGCCCTGAAAGATTGTACAGCAACATTATCACTCAAGGCTTGATTTACGCGTTGGACTGTAGAGGGGAAGTATTGTTTTTATTTTGATCTTGATGGTTTTTTGCTCCTTCTGTTGCCTGCTTTTTGCTCCTTTTGCTATATTTGCTGTTTAATTGTTTGTCTGTGTTGATAAAGGCGCATTCGCCGAAATATCCAGTAGTTTTGCTTTGTCTCTTGTGAATAAAATAACGTCACTTTGCACTTGTCGTGTAGTTGTTTGTGTGTTGTATGTTCCAGTGCCGTTGCAGTCTGTTTCAGGTTTTTTTTATTATCACTCAAGACTCACACTAACCTTCAAACTGTGGAGATCGATATTCCATGACCACAGCAAGGGGGCGGTACCCACGCAGTCCACAGTGAAGTTGTCCCCAGGCTGCAGCACCATGTCTCCGCGGAACACGATCTCCGGAGGAAGCAGCCCTGAGGCCAGCTCATCAGACATGAACCTGTCCTCCTGGCTGTCCTGCCCTGCACACACAGAAATGTACAAACACCATCAGAACATTGTGTACAAACACCATCAGAACATTGTGTACAAACACCATCAGAACATTATGTACAAACACCATCAGAAGAACACCATCAGAACATTATGTACATTATCAGTTATGTACAAACACCATCAGAACATTATGTACAAACACCATCAGAACATTGTGTACAAACACCATCAGAACATTGTGTACAAACACCATCAGAACATTATGCACAAACACCATCAGTTGTGTACAAACACCATCAGAACATTATATACAAACACCATCAGTGTACAAACACCATCAGAACATTGTGTACAAACACCATCAGAACATTATGTACAAACACCATCAGAACATTATGCACAAACACCATCAGTACAAACACCATCAGAACATGAACATTGTGTACAAACACCATCAGAACATTGTGTACAAACACCATCAGAACATTATGTACAAACACCATCAGAACATTATATACAAACACCATTTGTGTACAAACACCATCAGAACATTATGTACAAACACCATCAGAACATTGTGTACAAACACCATCAGAACATTTGTACAAACACCATCAGAACATTATGTACAAACACCATCAGAACATTGTGTACAAACACCATCAGAACATTGTGTACAAACACCATCAGAACATTATGTACAAACACCATCAGAACATTGTGTACAAACACCATCAGAACATTATGTACAAACACCATCAGAACATTGTGTACAAACACCATCAGAACATTATGTACAAACACCATCAGAACATTATGTACAAACACCATCAGAACATTGTGTACAAACACCATCAGAACATTGTGTACAAACACCATCAGAACATTATGTACAAACACCATCAGAACATTATGTACAGAACATTGTGTACAAACACCATCAGAACATTATGTACAAACACCATCATTGTGTACAAACACCATCAGAACATTGTGTACAAACACCATCAGAACATTGTGTACAAACACCATCAGAACATTGTGTACAAACACCATCAGAACATTGTGTACAAACACCATCAGAACATTGTGTACAAACACCATCAGAACATTGTGTACAAACACCATCAGAACATTGTGTACAAACACCATCAGAACATTGTGTACAAACACCATCAGAACATTATGTACAAACACCATCAGAACATTGTGTACAAACACCATCAGAACATTGTGTACAAACACCATCAGAACATTGTGTACAAACACCATCAGAACATTGTGTACAAACACCATCAGAACATTGTGTACAAACACCATCAGAACATTGTGTACAAACACCATCAGAACATTGTGTACAAACACCATCAGAACATTATGTACAAACACCATCAGAACATTATGTACAAACACCATCAGAACATTGTGTACAAACACCATCAGAACATTATGTACAAACACCATCAGAACAAACACCATCAGAACATTGTGTATGTACAAACACCATCAGAACATTATGTACAAACACCATCAGAACATTGTGTACAAACACCATCAGAACATTTGTGTACAAACACCATGTACAAACACCATCAGAACATTATGTACAAACACCATCAGAACATTGTGTACAAACACCATCAGAACATTGTGTACAAACACCATCAGAACATTATGTACAAACACCATCAGAACATTATGTACAAACACCATCAGAACATTATGTACAAACACCATCAGAACATTGTGTACAAACACCATCAGAACATTATGTACAAACACCATCAGAACATTGTGTACAAACACCATCAGAACATTATGTACAAACACCATCAGAACATTGTGTACAAACACCATCAGAACATTCAGAACATGTACAAACACCATCAGAACATTGTGTACAAACACCATCAGAACATTGTTATGTACAAACACCATCAGAACATTGTGTACAAACACCATCAGAACATTTGTGTACAAACACCATCAGAACATTGTGTACAAACACCATCAGAACATTATGTACAAACACCATCAGAACATTGTGTACAAACACCATCAGAACATTGTGTACAAACACCATCAGAACATTGTGTACAAACACCATCAGAACATTGTGTACAAACACCATCAGAACATTGTGTACAAACACCATCAGAACATTGTGTACAAACACCATCAGAACATTGTGTACAAACACCATCAGAACATTGTGTACAAACACCATCAGAACATTGTGTACAAACACCATCAGAACATTGTGTACAAACACCATCAGAACATTGTGTACAAACACCATCAGAACATTATGTACAAACACCATCAGAACATTATGTACAAACACCATCAGAACATTGTGTACAAACACCATCAGAACATTGTGTACAAACACCATCAGAACATTGTGTACAAACACCATCAGAACATTGTGTACAAACACCATCAGAACATTGTGTACAAACACCATCAGAACATTGTGTACAAACACCATCAGAACATTGTGTACAAACACCATCAGAACATTGTGTACAAACACCATCAGAACATTATGTACAAACACCATCAGAACATTATGTACAAACACCATCAGAACATTGTGTACAAACACCATCAGAACATTATGTACAAACACCATCAGAACATTATGTACAAACACCATCAGAACATTGTGTACATTCAGAACATTATGTACAAACACCATCAGAACATTATGTACAAACACCATCAGAACATTGTGTACAAACACCATCAGAACATTGTGTACAAACACCATCAGAACATTGTGTACAAACACCATCAGAACATTATGTACAAACACCATCAGAACATTGTGTACAAACACCATCAGAACATTGTGTACAAACACCATCAGAACATTGTGTACAAACACCATCAGAACATTGTGTACAAACACCATCAGAACATTGTGTACAAACACCATCAGAACATTGTGTACAAACACCATCAGACACAATCAGAACACAAACACCATCAGAACATTATGTACAAACACCATCAGAACATTGTGTACAAACACCATCAGATCATTGTGTACAAACACCATCAGAACATTATGTACAAACACCATCAGAACATTATGTACAAACACCATCAGAACATTTATGTACAAACACCATCAGATCATTATGTACAAACACAGATAAGCAATATTGGGCAACATTCACATTTCTGCCCGTGAGAGGAGATAATCTGTTGACTGAAAAAGCAATCGGCTTTGTACTTTTCTGTTACAAATTATCATTCTTCACAGGCAGAAATGTGAAATTTTAAATTCTTAATTGAGAGCACACGCCGCCTGCTTAGTAGTGTGATCCTAAGTTGGACTTTATACGCCTGAAGACCCTGTCCAGTATAACGAAGAAGGAGAAGCAACTCTCGGCTTGATGACCTTCGGATACGATGCAGACGAGTCCGGATACAATGCAGAGGAGTCCTTGCGAAAGTGTCCCCATGGGTGTGTACCAGCCCATTTTTCATGACTGCAGAGACCACCGGCAAAAGACACCCCACTCAGAACCCCAATAATATTCAGAGGTGATTGATCATACTGGCATCAAAGTCAAACGATAGTTCAGCAGGATGTCTCCATTTCCAAATAAACCCAGTTGTACTATGCTCCTGTTCTAAAAGAGTATTCACAACCATCTTCTATTTCACACGACAGAGGCAGAGCAGAAAGAAAATGGAAACCCTCCTACTCACTCAGAACTCGAAATGACTAGTCGCCATTTTCCACCATCTGACAGTGAGTGATAAGATAGGCCTGACTACAGAACTCGGTCAAGGTCATTGACCAAGAGCACGTGAAATGACAGCCGCACACATCACGTCGATCACACTATCGTTACGCATGGTTGGGCAGAAGCACGCGATAATTGGGCAGAAGAGGATGCTGTAAAATCTTGCTATGCCCTGGGAAACTGAACAATTGTGAGGGTGGGATAGGGGTGGGAAAAGAGGCACTGCAATGAAAATACCCCCCCCCCCTTTTTTTTTCCCTCCTCTCTCCCTCTCTCAGGGCTGAGTGTAAAAAGCAATGCTTATCTCATTACCCTGTATAAATAAAAAATTGTTTCGTTTCGTTTCTCTCTCTCCCTCTGTGTGTGTGTGTGTGTGTGTGTGTGTGTGTGTGTGTGTGTGTGTGCGTGCGTGTGCGTGCGCGCGTGCGTATGTGTGTGTGCGTGTGTGTGTGTGTGTGTTTAGGGCGAAGGGAAGCAGAGAAATAGAGAGAGGATAGTGATACAATGAAGAGTGACGTTCTAAAAAAACAATTTAAAAGAAAAGAGAAGAGATGTAATGGAAAGGAGAGAAAGAGAAGGACATAAATAAGCATACAACTCTTATTAAACGTAAGAACGTATTGAAATGATATATGGCATATTATTATGTGGTGATAGGTTATTATCCAAAACAGTAAGAAAGAGCATAGGATGCAGAGAGAGTATGTAAGAGCGAGCACGTTCAGTGCAGCAAACTGTATGATTCAACATGTTGCCACCAAGACAGACAGGTAACAACAAAAAAGTGAAGCCAGGTACCGGTGAGCACACATCCTCTTCCAAACCACATGTGGAAAAAAACAGCTTACGTACTTCCCCTTGGAGAGAACTGCAGAAAAGGGTTCTACACCTGTCAAGACTTACACCCCTGGATAGTGCATAAGAAATTGAGGCATAGGTTAATGCATTTTCTTGTTTTCTTGAATTCTTCAAACAAAACAGCCCACCCGTGGGGATACCGGGGGGTATTTTGCATAAACAGTTCCCCCACCTTCTGGAAGTTCTGTGCTTGTAACTTCCTCTAATCTGTCACTCTCTTTGACTCTGCCTTTTCCCTTTGCTTATTGTCATCTACTATCTTTCTGCTTTACCAGTCCATTCTCCTGCCTTTTTTCAAGAACCACTTTCAAAGAGATTTCCTCCAGCCGAAGTCGGACTTGCTGGGCCTACCTATTTTTTTAGTTAGGCGCATAACGGCAGCATGACGCATCTGCGCTCATAATTGACAGGAAACTGTATGAGAAATCGAAGAAGATGAAGAAGAAGAAACAAACCAAAAAAATGTGGGTGTATTTAATTTTTTAAAAACCGAAAGCTCACATATCTGTATGTACATAATTAATTGAAATTGAGGCCGTAATTAATGTTTGTTTTCGTTTCTTTTAACAAAACGACAAAACCATATTCCGAAGTGCAATTTATTTGAATGAAAAGTTTCCTACCAAAATGTATCCTTTTCACGCTAATGTTTTCATCACCAAGAGCACATGGGCGTGCTTGTGGAAGTGCATGTTGCTTGGGTTTTGTGTGTGTGGCATAGGCCTACTATGAGGATCAGGGTCAGGGTGAATACGTCTGGCGATTGTAGCGACGGAACAAGGTAGGCTTACATTGTGAAATTGTCTATCTGATTCTACTTCTTTCTTTTTCTTCTGCATTCCAAGGCCATAATGGGTACGCATGTGTCCATTTTCCAGTTTTCACTGGTCTCCTCGCTGCATTCAGCCGACACATTCCGGTTTCGGAGGAGCTCAAAGGAGAAAACAACATGGAATATTTTATTGGATCGAAAAAAGGCAGGAGAATGGGACAAAAAGTCAGAAAGACAGTAGATGACACAAAGCAAGGAAAAAGGCAGAGTCAAAGAGAAAGACAGATTAGAGTTAATTACAAGCACAGAACTTCCAGAAGGTGGGGAAACTATGTGTACGGAAGACCCCCCGGTATCACCACGGGGGAATCTGATTCTACGAAATCCCTACCTTTCCAATAACAAACTTTCCCCCTTCCCTGCTGAAAATTAATCTCCAATCATTCTTGAAATTGGTTTCAATGTAGTTAATACAATATGCAGTTGTATGATCAGAGTATGTTCAACGGTTGGCATATGAAATATCAGTAAGATGCTGATAATGAGACAGACAGACAGAGAGAGAATATGTATGCATACGTATGTAGGCATATCATTTATAAAGCATGTGAAGTAGTATTCATACACGACGGTTCGTGCGTGCGTGCGTATGTGTGTGTGCGCGTACGCGCATGTTTATTTGCAATTGTGGTGTGTTGTTCAATCATGTCAGCTTCCCGATCCAGACCACATGTATAAGATTTATCAGCTCTCAAAAACAAAAGTGGCTGCGCAAAAGAATAAAATGAAGAAAAAAAGATGCACACTTGCAAGTACACACACATACGTGCTCTCTCTCGCTTTCTTTCTTTCTCTCTCTCTCTCCCTCTCTCTCTCTCTCTCTCTCTGGGAGTCTCTCTCTTTCTCTCTCACACTCTCTCAGACAGGTACACACTCTCACACACACACACACACACACACACACACACACACACACACACACACACACACACACCACCACCACCACCACCAACAACAACAACAACAAGAGAGAGAGAGAGAGAGAGAGAGAGAGAGAGAGAGAGAGAGAGAGAGAGAGAGAGAGAGAGAGAGAGAGAGAGAGAGAGAGAGAGAGAGAGAGAGAGAGTGTGTGTGTGTGTCACGGGCACACTAACCTAACCTACCCAGGTGTCACGCTTACCTTTTCTTTACCTTCCTAGCAGCCACATACCCTCCCTATACCCTCCCTCCCTGTTCCCTTCCATAAACCCCCCATTTTGAAACAGTCAGAAACAGAGGAAAGGGACAAAGTTGTACTTCAGACACCCCTACATGTTTACGATCCTCTGTCTGAAAAGTCTGGTTCTTTCAGTTTCACGAGAATAATCCTAGGCGATGCTAACCCTATCCATTTCCCAAGAATAAGAGAATGCTGGGTCTAAAAAATAAATTGCCAAAAAAATGGTGGGGGTGTATAAAGTACAGCCTAGCCCCCCCAAGCAGGTAACTTAGAGTTTTTACCAGTTCCGTGTTGAGATGTTGGTTGTGTGTGGGTTTTTTTCTTTTCTCCCCCCCCCCCCCCCCCCCCCCCCTCCCCAATTGTCTTGGCAGTAGTCCATCGCGTGGCAGTCGGGTGATGTTTGCTTCACATGAATTTATGCAATCAGGTTTCCTAATTTCAGTTTATTAGTGTGTGTGTGTGCGTGTGCATGCACACACGTGCGTGCGTGTGTGTGTGTGTGTGTGTGTGTCAAAGTCAAAGTCAAAGTCAAAATTTTTATTTTCAGATGGAACATTGAATAAGCAATAATGGTTTGCTTTTTTACATCAAGCCATCTATAACACAACAGTTAAAGAAGGAAATAAACATGAGAACACCCCCACCACCGCCACCCACACACACACACAGACACAAACCAAACCAAAAACAAACAACAACAAAGACATTAATAAGTTCATGCACGCAACACCCGAGTACTCGTATACACACTCTCTCTCTCTCTCTCTCTCTCTCTCTCTCTCTCTCTCTCTCTCTCTCTCTCTCTCTCTCTCTCTCATAAACAAACATCTATACGCTCAAAATACATATATACATATATACAAATACATACATATATATATATAACAAGATAAGATACACAGGCACATTAATACTTCGAGTAATTTTCAGTGTGATAGAGGATCAAGATGATGATTCAGATCAATAAACCACATCATATGAAACATGATATAAATAAAATTGACAAGAATGTGATCAAGAAACCAACATATCAAATAATTAGGTTGCCTTGTTTGTCACACAGTATAAATTTGATTAGAAGACGTGATCAAACTTAATATTATATTAATCATTAAATGGGTCTTCTTAAAAACATCATCATGGAGCATTAACAGGCAACCGTTACCGGACGTAGACCTTGCATCAATGGTAGACATGAAGCCAGAAATACACTTAGAATGAATTTGATGTGTTGTAAACGTCAACCTTTAATCTATGCTTACAGAACGTTCATATTCATGAGGTGAGTTTTTAATTTTTTCTTAAATAGATTCCTGTTTTTTATGCATTTCAAATGTTTTGGTAACTGGTTCCATAAGTTTCCACCTGAATAAAGAAAACTTGATTTGTATATATTGTTTTTTGGTCGAGGGAATGATAGTGAATGGCTATGTCTATGTTGGTTGGTTTCAAAAGTGCTCGTTATCTTTTTCGGAGCATTTCCGTTCACAACGTTATGCATAAATAATGCTTTATTGAAGAAAAGTCTGTTGTGAAGTGTTAATATGTTTAGATGTTTATAGTCATCACTTGTTAAGGAACTTGATTTTAACAAAATCAATTTAACAGCTTTTTTATACATACGATGAACAATTTTCAAATTGGTCTCACTACAGTTATCCCACAATGTCGACGCATAATCAATCAATGATAGAATGTGGGCATTAAAGAAGAGCTTACGAGAATGAATATCTAATAAGTTTTTGATTTTATTCAATTGGAACGTTTTTTTTGAAAGACGTTTTCCCAAGGATACAATCTGATCAGTCCAAGAGAGGTCTTTGTCAACAATGATACCTAATGTTTTATGAGAGTCAACTTCTTCAATTTTGTTGTTTTGTATATATAAAGATGGAAATTTGTTCTTCATTTTTTTGCCGTTTTTGCCTTGTTGTTGCGTACATGCACTTTGTTTTGGTTGTATTTAAGGACATGTGATTTAACTCAGTCCAGGTGACTATATTTTGAATACTGTTTTGAAGTTTACATCCTAGTTGTTCGGCATCAGAATCACTGGAGTGAACAGACGTATCGTCTGCAAACATTTCACATTTACTTGAAATAGAACAGGGTAAATCATTCACATAAAGAGAAAATAAGAGAGGGCCAAGCACAGAGCCTTGAGGTACTCCATATTTGACTGGCAATCGTGCTGAAATTGTATTGTTTATAACCACTGACTGCACTCGATCGCTCAAAAAGGATGACATCAGATTTTTAAATTCTGGAGTTACCTTGTAAAGTTCTAGTTTTCGTAGCAATAGAGAATGGTTAATCACATCAAAAGCTTTTTCAAAATCTACGAAGAGAATACCGTTAAATTTATTGTCGTTTACATTACAAAGAAGACTATCAATAAGCTGTATCAATGCGCTATGGCAAGAATGATTTTTACGGAATCCAGACTGGTCGCCATGTAGTAAGTCATTTTTATCAAGGTAAGAATACAAGGACACTTGAAGGTGTTTTTCGATAGGTTTTGATATGGCTGACAAAATAGCAATGGGTCTGTAATTTGAGGGATTAGATGTTTCACCAGATTTATAAAGAGGGGTAACTTTAGCTTGTTTGAAATGAATAGGAAAACATTGTTTATCAATACACAAATTATACAAATACGTTAACGAATCTGAAATAACAGGACATGCCACTTTTAATATATTAGTATCTAAGCCATCTAAATCACGGGTTCCTGATCGTTTTAAAGAAGAAAGGTTTTTACTAACGTCAAAAACAGTCATTGGCTGAAGAACAAAAGGATAATGAAAGTCTTTTGAGTCAAGGTAGTATTTTAAAGTGCCAAGATCATTTTCAGTGGACCTGTCATGCTTTATAACTTTTTCTGTTATGTTTGCAAAGTGGTCATTTAACTGGTCTGCGGATATATCTTTAATGCTTTGCTGACTCCTGGATGCTTTTTTATTAGTTAATATGTTTATGGCCTTCCATATTTGACTTGAGTCTTTTGTTGAGGTTAACATCTTTCTAAAATAGTTACGCTTAGCTTTACGCTTCATGGTATTAACTTTGTTTCTTTGTTTTGTAAATTGCTGTTTTGTGCCATGGTTGCTGAGATCATCGCGTTTATTTCTTTCATCATCTATTTCTTTACTAATCCATGGCGGTTTGGTTTCTTGCCTGACTCTTTTCTTAACGAACGGGGCATGTTTATCATATACTGACATAAATGTATTTTTCCAAAATTCAGCTGCTTGGTTAGGATATCTGATTTGATATATGAAATCTAAATGAGCATTTGCAAGGTCTTTGAGAAAATCTTGTTCATTAATTTTTTTTAAACTTCTATAATATATACTCTTGTGTCCTACCTTTGGAATTTTGATGTGTGTTTTATACCAGGTAAGACAGATGACATTGTGATCACTACAGCCAGAAGGAGGAGCACACAGCTCAATAATGGATTGTTTATTGTTAGCATAGATATGGTCAATCAATGATTTAGATGTTTCAGTTATGCGGGTTGGTAAGTTTACTAATTGTTCGAATCCATGTAGACTATAAATATGATACCATTTGGGTCTGGGTTTCAATAAATCAATATTAAAATCTCCCAGCACAATTGTTTCACGATCAAACATTGTTATTTCATCCATTAAAGAATTAAAGTGATCATACCAGACTGTTGTTTCTGCTGGGTTTCTGTATACAAATCCTATTACTAATGGTGTACTGTTCTTTACAGTGACTTCTATCCATATTGATTCAACAAATTCATTATTAACGTTGTCAAGTTTTCTGCAATTTAACGAGGAAGCAAAATATAAGAGTAAACCAGTAGATTTCGGTTTATGTGGGTCTAATCTCATTATCTGATAGCCTGGCATATCTATATCTGTATTATTTATTTCTGATGATAATCGAGATTCTGCCAGACAAAACAGATGAAAACTGTTACCATTGTTATGAAGGATCGTGCCAATGTCATCTGTCTTATTCCTGGCATTGTTAATATTAAGGTAACCAACACGTAAACCATGCTTAACTGGCCACGTGTCTACAGTAGTACACATTATTCAAACCTATATAAATTCATCCAATAAATACACTGTCTTAAGATACAATTGAGAATGATTTATACAAACAATAACAATAATAGCGGCAGCACAGAGCCAAAGAAAGCAATCGTATATAACAACAGCAGCGGGCCAATGCGAAACGATATCTATAAAGAGTATGGAAACACTTGCTGTATAATAATCATCTGAGACAAGCGTGTTCAAAATAGTTCACGACTTTACCAAGGGATCGTGTACAAGACAAAAAAGGGCACTTTAATACAATTAGATTATTCTATTCCTGTCTCACACTATCTCACAAATCAAACGCACCCCAAAAAATAGAAACAAGAACAACGTTAATGCAAACACGTGAAATATGAGGGGACAAAAACAAACACTTTTTCTTCAAACGAAGGAAAGATAAAGTTATTCTGCGATACAAAATTCAAGTTTGGTCCAGTCAGTTGTCTATCAAACCGTTTAACAACCAACAAACCCAATCAATCAAGTCAAAATCTAGGTTCCGAAGGTCCGATATCCAGTTTTCACGCACACATGCACCACCATCACCCCCCCTCTCACACGCACACACACACAAACACACGCACACGCACGCACGCACACGCGCACGCACACGCACACGCACACGCACGCACACACACACACACACACACACACACACACACACACACACACACACACACACACTTGTGCACATGCACACGAGCGACAACAGTAGATCTCTATGCCATGCACCTACATGGTGAAGGGGAAAACAAACATTGTAGCTAAAATGTTAGGGTTTTATTTAAATACAAAATTAAAATCCTCAGTTGAATCGAAATCTTATTAGCGAGATTTCCAAAATTTCGCCGAGACTCGCTTTGCATTTTGATCAATTACCCATTTGGGATATTTTTTATCTTGCGCGCGCGCGCACGTACACGTACCCCCCCCCCCCCCCCCCCCACACACACACTCACTCACACCAGAACACAAGCGCTCGTGAGCCCTCACATACAAACCTAATTGAACAGCTATGTACAATAAATGACAGTAGGTCTGCATAGGCACATGTTTATAGTATAGTTTCAAAATTTTAAAACATATAATGTGAGTAACATCAAAGGATAATTTAAAACATAATATGTTTACGAAGTGAATCATATTGTTCAATGCTAACATGGGACAACACTCTGCCATTGACACAATGTATGTACACACACACACACACACACACACACACACACACACACACACACACACACACACACACGCACATGTATGCACTCGGTATGTAATGTTATATGCAGTACTCAAGCAAATGTGTCAAGCTGTTTATACGAAAACACGTGCGTGTGCGTGTGCGTGTGCGTGCGCGTTACGTAGGAATAAATGAACTGTGTATTTGTGCATTTAAGTGAGCTGCTGAGCATAAATATTTGAGGTCATGTGTGTGTGTGTGCGTGTGCGTGCGTGCGTGCGTGCGTGCGTGCGTGCGTGCGTGCGTGCGTGCGTGCGTGCGCGAGAGAGAGAGAGAGAGAGAGAGAGAGAGAGAGTCAGTCAGACAGGCACACAGTCAGAAACAGAGAAAAACAGAGACAGAGAGATTTGAGTTTGAAACGAATACTTATAACTTGAGGTGGCATGGCATTAGGTAAACTGTCGTTCATGGAGTTCAAAACAATTAACTTGAATGACTCAGACAGGTTGGTTGGTTGGTGGTTGTTTTTTTTTCCTCCTGACGTAAGAATTAAGGAGGAGTCAGGTTCAACCGTTCATTCTCTTACCCCATCCAGTCTTTCATTTTCATTCCATCCCTCCCCAGGTTTTTCTGTCCTCTTCATTCATATATTTTGTTCTTTTTAACATTATAAACGATTGAAATGCTAGTAGCTAACTTCAGACAACGTGTACAATAGGGACGCACAGAAAAGAAGCGTTTGTACAAAAACGCAATCTTGAGCATTCACATTACGAGCATTACGACATAGTACTTTCCAACCCCGCAAATAATAATAATAAACGGATATTTATATAGCGCTTTTTATCGAGCACAAAGCGCTTTGCAATCAGCATTGAAACACTCACACACGCACACACACGCACAGCAGACACACACGCAAAACAGAAACACACTCACGTACGTGCACGCACGAGAGTGAACGCGTTCTTGCACACATATTTCATCAAACACACAGAAAACACATTCTCACTGAAACGCACACAAACTTAACCAAACATGCACTTGTACAAACACGCGCACGCGCGCGCACGCACACACACACACACAAATATGCACATGTAAATTTTTTTTAAAAATTTTTTTGCTGTCCCATGTTCCGGGCTGTACAGTGGCGTTGCTCCCACGCCGCTCGTTCCGAATCCCAATTCGCAGCTACACCCGGGTTTGTTCAAGTCGCAGAAACCGAGACCAGCAGTCCAAGGAGAGCGAATCTGTGTTAGGCCGTCAGGAGGCAACCAACCGATGAGACACTGCACTTCTGCTGAGTCACTTCGGTGGAGTTCAGTGGAGCCTGTTCAGGACACCACCTACTAAGCCCCCTACTGACGACACTATTCTCTTAGTCGCGGAGCCAGCGTGAGTGAGGTCCTCCTCCGAGGGCGCCACCACGACCGTCCACCGACAGCTCCCCAGAACACACTGATCCCCATGACTTTGACCCGAACGCACCAAGGCATAGACTGGATTGGACACCGAAACTGGTCACCATGAGAGCAGGGCATGCAAAGCCACAGAATTTGAGACTTTTTAATTTTATGATTGATGGAAAATGAGACCGATGATAACGATGATGATGATGCTATGGAGTTCCGTATCGGTCTGAGACTGCATGGCACTGGGCTGTATTCTACACTTCCTTTCTTAATGATATCCCGGCGTTAACCAGGCCCGAGAACTACAGACACCTGCAGTGTTGGTCTTGCAATTAGAGCAACACTCTCAGAAACGCATCCGTTAAGCGGATGAAACTCGACTGTGTGGTTTCAGTCTTCCCATTGAGCCCATAGCCACTCACTCTGGGTAGGAGTCAGTCCAGGACCGAAAAAAACCTCGCCTCTGATGGGATTCGAACCCAAGACCTCCCAGCCAGTAGTCCGCGACGCTAACCACTACACCACGGCGGCTGGTTGCACATGTAAACTTTGCACAGGCACGCGCGCATGCTCATACACACACATACACACGCGCACACACAAACGCAGACGCGCGCGTGCGCGCCCACACACACTCACTCACTCATTCACTCACGCCATCCCAAAACGCATATGATTTTAACAAGGCATGGTGGAATTAGCTTCCTGCTAGTTTGTGCCCTACCAGCGGTGATCGACACCACTCACACATAGCCTCACGTTAAAACCCTCCTCACCAGTGTATCCCATACATTTCCATTTCCTTTATTACATTCACAACAGTATCTTCTTCTTCATTTTTTTCCGATGGCTTAGAGTCAAAACGGTTATTGATGTTATTGCAAAAACTAATAACTTGTATTAAAACAGACTACAAACAATATAAAATGGGGATTATGCTTTTTATATTTCTGCAGTCTTGTTTTGGTACAAGTTATTAGTTTTTGAAATAGCTTCAATTAGCTTTTGAAATAGCTTCAATAAAACATCAATGGACTATCTAAAGATAGTCCGTTTTGACTCCAAGCCATCGTTGTATGCTTTGTATGTTGTTTACCACCTCTTATGAAAACCAGCCCCTCAAAAAGCTAATAAAGGCGAGTAGTGGAATGCCCGAACATGATCATAAAATATTCCTCTCCGAGTTGAAAACTTGACAAAATAAGCCAGGGAAAAAGCCCCCCCCCCCCTCCACCCTCCCCCTTACATTAGCACACCTACACCTCACCCTAAACCCTAATCCATCACACTGCGTTTTGTCACACCAGCGGGGATTCGGTAGCGGTTTCAGTTACACAAAAGGGGAACTGCAAAGCGCATAATTCAAATGAACCCTCCCCCCTCTCCCAACCGAATCTTCCACTTCTTTTGTGTCTCTAGTCTTCGTTCAGACCTCCCTCGATCTCCTCTTCACTTTGAAGATTTTCATTGAGATTCAGTTACTCTTTTTTTGTGTCGTACTTTTTTCTTTTCAATTGTTTTTTTAAAAAGGTACAGGAAAAGGAGGGCAGTAGAAGAAACCAAATGGGAGCGTGAATGGGAAGAGGAACTGGTGACTGGATATATGAAGCAGAATTAATACACTTCTCTGTGCAAACAAATGCATGTACATGTATGTCTGAGAAGGTGAGTGAGAGAGAGAGGGAGAGAGAGAGAGAGAGAGAGAGAGAGAGAGAGAGAGAGAGAGAGAGAGAGAGAGAGAGAGAGAGAGAGAGAGGGAGGGAGAGAGAGAGAGAGAGAGAGAGAGAGAGAGAGAGAGAGAGAGAGAGAGAGAGAGAGAGAGAGAGAGAGAGAGAGAGAGAGAGAGAGAGAGAGAGAGAGAGCGAGAGAGAGAGAGAGAGAGAGAGAGAGAGAGAGAGAGAGAGAGAGAGAGAGAGAGAGAGAAAACAAGGAGAAGATAATGATGATGGTGATGATGATGATGATGATGATGATGAATACAGGATGAAAAGTAAGTAAAAGCGAAAAAACCGAAAGACGTGAAATAAAAGCATGGGTGAAGAAGAAGAAGAAGAAGAAGAAGAAGAAGAAGAAGAAGAAGAAGAAGAAGCAGCTTTGTTGGCTATGGCATTTTATGAAGCAGAACTTGGCAGGGCACAGAATTATGTGCCATGTCCTGGCCAGTAACATCGTAAAACATGCTACATACTATTTGCTGGAACCGCCCTTCTAGAAAACATACATTACTTAGAGCTCTGTCTACCAGAAAATCACCACTTGAGTAACTCTGCGTGTGTGTGTCTGTGTGCGTGCGTGCGTTTGTATGCGCGCGAGTGCTTGTGTACACATGTGCATGAGTGTACGTGTGTACACCACAAAGCTAAATTTCTACGTCGGTGGTGTACACTGAGCATGCTGATTAAACGGACTTCAGACACTTTATTTTACAAGGATAAGAATGTAGGCTAGGCCTATTCAGAGAGAGAGAGAGAGAGAGAGAGAGAGAGAGAGAGAGAGAGAGAGAGAGAGAGAGAGAGAGAGAGAGAGAGGGGGGGGGGGGGGGGGGAGAGAGAGAGAGAGAGAGAGAGAGAGAGAGAGAGAGAGAGAGAGAGAGAGAACCAGCGAATGAACCTTTTTTATTGATGGAGAGAGAGAGAGAGAGAGAGAGAGAGAGAGAGAGAGAGAGAGAGAGAGAGAGAGAGGGAGAGAGAGAGAGAGAGAGAGAGAGAGAGAGAGAGAGAGAGAGAGAGAGAGAGAGAGAGAGAGAGAGAGAGACGAACCTTTTTTATTGATGGAGAGAGAGAGAGAGAGAGAGAGAGAGAGAGAGAGAGAGAGAGAGAGAGAGAGAGAGAGAGAGAGAGAGAGAGAGAGAGAGAGAGAGAGAGAGAGAGAGAGAGAGAGAGAGAGAGAGAGAGAGAGAGAGAGAGAGAGAGAGAGAGAGAGAACGAACGAACCTTTTTTTATTGATGGAGAGAGAGAGAGAGAGAGAGAGAGAGAGAGAGAGAGAGAGAGAGAGAGAGAGAGAGAGAGAGGGTGAGAGAGAGAGAGAGAGAGAGAGAGAGAGAGAGAGAGAGAGAGAGAGAGAGAGAGAGAGAGAGAGAGAGAGAGAGAGAGAACGAACGAACCTTTTTTATTGATGGAGAGAGAGAGAGAGAGAGAGAGAGAGAGAGAGAGAGAGAGAGAGAGAGAGAGAGAGAGAGAGAGAGAGATAGAGAGAGAGAGAGAGCACAAAAGACACACGCACACAAAAACAAAGTAACACAAACAGCCGGTTGCTTTAACCCTTTCACCGCCAACGTCGCATTTATGCACCACAATGGTTAGCACCCGTGTCACTAAAAAGCATCAAACCAGGGCCTGTTATCTGAAGACCCTGTTTTCTTAATTTGGGGAGGTAAAGATAGACCTAATGTTATACATGTCACGAGGAATTTCCAATATTGAAGGTATTTGTTTTGTTTACCCAGTTACATTTATAGTATATTCTGGCTGAAAAATGGCTGGCGGCGAAAGGGTTAAACCTGGCAAACTACACGAGTGGTTATCTAATGGATGTCATCATGTGCTTGCGCAATTGCCAACTGCATTTTAAAAAAATTGGGGGGGGGGGGGGGGGGGGGGGGGGGGGGGGGGGGGGGGGGGGGGGGGGGGGGGGGGGTGGGGGTGGGGGGGGGGGGGGGGGGGGGCAAACTAAGGGGAGGGGGGGGGGTGGGGGGGTGGGGGCGGGGGGTGGGGGGCATTTTTAAATACAAATTGGGGGGGGGGGGGGGGGGGGGGATCAAATAAAACAAATAGCAGAACAAGTAAGGCACAGTTTCCTGACAGAATAATACGCAGACTATACTTATACTTTACATGCACTTCTTTTCATTGAAAGTCTGAAAGAATGTGCGTTCATGCATGTGTGAAAGAAACGTGCGCGAGCGTCTGTGAGTGTGTGTGTGTGTGCAAGCGTGCGTGCGTGTCTGTGTATGTGTAAGGGATGTATGGTCAAGATGGTATGCATAATTTGTTTCTTCAGAAATTGAAATATCACACCCACTAAAATAGTAAAAACGTAAGTTACTATTAAGAAAAAAAGAAATGCAATTAGGCAATACTTTACTACTACTAATAACAATCATCATTATATTAAAAGGCAACTGTCCGTCCGTCCGTGTGTGTGAAACACAGAACGGGCTTTATAACTCCGCCGTTTTTCGACCGAATCGCTTCAAATTTGCTATCAGCCCTAACGTGGCTATGGCAACGGCAACCAAGGCGGCCGTGTCATTTGCACGATTTGGTAAATGCGCGAAACGCGTATCTACCGGCCTCTCGGCACCCGTATCTCCGCTATTTCTGGATGGATTGCCTTCAAATTTGGAAGGTAGATGACCGGGGACAGCGACTATCTGTGTGCCAAGCAAAGCGAATCGATGCATAAACGCGCGCGATATGAGCCGCTTCACCTTTTCACAAACCGCGGCGAAACGAGACCCGACATTGACTCGAAATGTGGAACGTGCATGACCAGGAATAGTGACTATCTTGGTGCAACATTTCAACAGCATCCATTCATAAACGCGCGCGATATCAGCCAATTTACATTTGCGCGGACCCGCCATTTCAAGCCGTCCACAACAAACACTTTACACAGAAAGAACACAGTAATAATAATAATAATAATAAATAACATTTATAGAGCACCCTTTCTCTCTTGAGCTCACGGCGCTTCACAACTGTTTAAATAAATACATAAATCATAAGTAAGCTACTACAATATCAACTATCACAAACATTCACACAGCCACAACACGCACGCACGCACACGCCCACACCCACATACGCGCGCACACCCACCCACCCACAATGTGGGGGACATCATTTTAAGGCAGGAAACAGGACAAGGAAGAAATCAGAGGTATTGCCGGAAGAGGTGAGTTTTAAGAGCAGTTTTGAAAGACTGGAAAGATTTAGCAGAACGAAGTTCATATGGTAGGGTGTTCCAGACAGAAGGGGCGCTGAAAGAAAATGAACGTTCACCATTTGTCTTAGTGTTAGTACGAGGAATAGAAAGGATAAGTTTGTCAGAAGAGGAACGGAGAGACCTGGAGGGTGAGTATAGGTTCTGTGCTTGTAACTTCCTCTAATCTGCCACTCTCTTTGACTCTGCCTTTTCCCTTTGCTTTCTGTCATCTACTATCTTTCTGACGTATTGGCCCATTCTCCTGCCTTTTTCCCCAAAAAACTACTCCCAATATTTGTTGTCTCCTTTGAGCTCCTCCGAAATCAAAATGAGACCAGTGAAAACTGAAAACTGGACACATAATGATGTACCTTACCCATTATGGTCATATGGCCTGGGGACAGAGAATAAGAAGAAATCAACTCACACACCCCTCTCCACCTCTTCTATTTCACGTCAAACTAACTAGTTGTGAGTGACGGGTGGCTTGGAACCTTGCCAAAGTGCACAGACACCCCCCACCCACCCCCCACACACACACACCCCCTCCCTCTCCACTCTCAAATATGCCAATGAGAGCATGTTTTGACTTCTAACAACCATTGCTGTCTGTTTACTTACAATCACTATGTTACTGTCACTTCTTCGAACACAACGCAGCACAATACAGTGCTGTAGGATACGTGTAGGATACAGTGGAAGGCAAACGCCACAACGCAAACTTGTAGTTTAGACACACACACACACACCCCTCCTCATGTTAACGATTCTCAATATCAAAATCTGGTTCTTCCAGTTTCGTGCCAATAACTCTAGGCTGATCCTACCCCTATCCCATTCCCGAGAACAGAATGTTGCTTCTCAGTGAAAATGTTCAATGCGAACATGCTATGGGGGGTGGGGGGGTGTCTAAACTACAAATTAGCCCAATTCACATGACAACACTACACTACATAACACAAGACTAGAGCGTTAAGACGCTAGATCACCAGCCGCGCAGCAGCATTTTCGGCTGCAGTGCTTGGCCTTGCGGTTGGTAACGAACCGTTACTTCATAAACGTGGGTAAAGTGGAGAGAGAGAGAGAGAGAGAGAGAGAGAGAGAGAGAGAGAGAGAGAGAGAGAGAGAGAGAGAGAGAGAGAGAGAGAGAGAGATTAAAGGCATAGCAGCCGATCCAAAGAATCGGTTCTCGCTAGTCAGACACTTGCCGCTTTGCGCAACAGGGGAAAAAGAGGGGATAAAGTGTAGTTAACGTGAGCAGGGAGGCAAATGAGGCCACGCGGCTAGAGTCCCTCCTTTATATTAAGCAGGTGCTCAGCAGCATTTTCGGCTCCAGTAACCTTGACCTTTGACAATGACCATTATTTAATCTGGCCTAGATATCCTAAGTACCTATGCACATGCAAGATTTGAGCGTTCTAGGTAACATGTCAGGTGCTCGACGGCATTTTCGGCTCCAGTGACCTTAACCTTTGACCTTCATTTTCGAACTTGGCCTTTTTGTTAGGGCAGCAGTCACTGGAACGCACATACACACCTCACCTTGCCTGTCCCGTCTGTTGCCCCACCCTGCTTCTTTTTCCACACCCACACCCCACCCACAAACCCCTTTAACCCTCAATAAAGATCATTTTGACTTGACTTTATCTTTTTACTCAGGACATTTTATCTAGTATCAGAATTTTCTGAGGTCCAATCCTATGATGAAAACCATGGTTCAAGGGCCATCCAGGCGCCAGAGAGTCAAGGAGCAACACTGAAATATGCTCCCAACATGACCAATATGGCATCTTCCATCAACAATTTACTTATAAATAGTATTTGGCAGTGAACAGTATGTTCAGAAACAAAGGCGAAAGCCTCTGCCACCACACACAAATCCTCTGCACGTAACTTTTAATCCTCTGAAATTTGCAACTCCTCTGACAATTCTGATGCCCGTTTATATAAGATGTGAATGTACAATGAAAGTTGAACAAACAGTGTTCTACAAGACTGGTGAAATATGCACAACATCTTCACTTACCAGAGAACAGCAAAGTGATATCGGTGGAGACATTTTTGTGAGGGGTGGAGGCCACCAGGGTGTAGGTGCCACTGTGGGAGGAGCGGGGACCCACAATCGTCAGACTGGCTGCATCCTGCGTTTGCCTGGAGTACAGAGACAAAGGAATCAAACGCAGGCTATCATTTACTTGTAAAATTAAGGAAACAAAGAAATCAAACTCGTACTATTTGCCTGCAAGAGAAAAGTCAAAAGCATATCATTCACTTTGCCTGTAGTGCAGAAATAAATAAAGAAACTCGCCCCATTCATCACAATCACTTTTGTATTATAAAGTAAATCCACAGACCCAATTACCCCCTACACAAGTCTTGAGTACTCTGGATAGCTGAAATGAGTAGTTTGGGTGCAAAATGGGTAGTCCTAAAAAAACACTCCTATTTATTGAAAACCATCACACACTATTCGCTGAAAATGAGTAGCAATCAAGAGAATTAAAAAGCATTATTATCAATTTTGAATAGTAGAGGTCCAAATTGAGTAGACTACTACTCGAAATGAGTACAGTTAACAGGTCTGAAACCGTCTAAAAAAACACAGAGCAGACTTCATGCTCAGTAGTATAAAAAGCAGACAATAATTCTTCTGGTCTAGTCACACTTCATAATACGTCTGTATGTATGAGACGCAGACATCATGAAATTAGCAAATCCTCAGATAATGCAGACTTTATAATAATCATAATCGGGAACGAGCCATGAGATAGCGTCTCGTCGGTGACAACAAGGCTACAGTGCGTGAGCAACCAACATGGCGACTTATTTATCAAACCACAGCTCACACACATAGAATTCTACCTTATTTATCACATCACAACTCGCATGCACATAATTCTGCTTTATTTATCATATCACAACTCACACATAATTATGCCATATTTATGACACCATAACTCACGCACACAGACTTCTGCTTTATTTATCACACATACGCACAGAATTCTGCCTTATTTATCGCACCACAAATCACACACACAGAATTCTGCCCTATTATTTTATTACACCACAAATCACACACATAGAATTCTGCCT
>CM065691.1:35190399-35225399 GCA_017654935.2 Phymorhynchus buccinoides
ACTAGATTTGAATAGATTATTATTTGGTCGAGGGAATGAGAGTAAATGGGTGTGTCTGCTTGTGTTTGTCGTAAATGTATCTGTTATCTTGTTTGGAGCATTTCCCTTGACAATATTATGCATGCAGATTGCCTTTTTGAGGAAAAGTCTGTCTTGAAAAGTTAGTATATCTAGTTGTTTGTAGTCTTCATAGGTAAGTGAACTTGATTTTAATAAAATTATTTTAATTCCTTTTTTGTACATACGATTGATAACCTTTAAATTGGTATCACTATCCCATAATGTTGAAGCATAATCGATCATTGAGAGTATGTGAGCATTAAAGAATAGTTTACGAGAATGGTTATCAAGGAAATGTTTAATCTTAGATAGCTGGAGTATTTTTCTAGACAGACCTTTCCCTAAAGACTTTATATGGTCTGTCCAAGACAGATCTTTGTCAGTGACAACACCTAATGTTTTATGTGAATCAACTTCTTCAATTTTGTTGCTGCAAATAAATAGTGGTGGAAATTGGGAGTTCATCTTTTGTCTTTTTTGTCTGGTTGATACGTACATGCATTTCGTTTTATTGGCATTAATTAACATGTGATTTAATTGTGTCCAGCTAAAAACATTTTGAGCATCATTTTGAAGTTTGCTTACTAGCCTGTTTGCATTCGTATCACTAGGATGAGTCATCTGCAAACATTTCACATTTACTATTGACAAAGCATGGCAGGTCGTTTATATAAACAGTGAACAATAGTGGACCTAAGATAGACCCTTGAGGTACTCCATAGTGGATTGGAAGCAATTCAGACATTTTGTTATTCATTGAAACCAGTTGTTTTCTGTCATACAAAAAAGATAACATAATATTTAAAAATTCAGGAGGAAGGTTATACAGTTCTAGCTTACGCAGAAGGAGTGAATGATTAATAACATCGAACGCGTTTTCAAAGTCAAGGAAAAAATATACCAGTAAACTTATTTTCATTTATATTACATAGCAGACTGTCAACAAGCTGTATTAGTGAAGTGTGGCATGAATGATTCTTTCTAAATCCAGACTGATCATCACGAAGTAAATTATTTTTATCTAAATAAGAGAATATGTGCTTTTCTAGAGACTTAGATAAAGCTGATAAAATAGAAATAGGTCGATAATTAGAAGGGTTAGATCTATCGCCTGATTTATGGATAGGGATTACCTTGGCTTGTTTAAAATTTAACGGAAAACATTGTTTTTCTATACATAAGTTATATAAATAAGTTAGTGAGTCACATATAACTGGGCACGCAATCTGTAGTATGTTAATATCCAAACCATCTATATCGCGTGTTTTTGAATGCTTAAAAGATAAAAGATTTTTGCTGACTTCAAATACTGTCATAGGCTGGAGATTGAAAGGAAAATTGATATCTTTTGAACTGAGGAACTGTTTTAAATAGGATAAATCATTTTCATTTGATCTATCACATGTTATAACTTTTTCTTTTATGCTAGCAAAATGGTTATTTAACTGATCAGCAGAGATATCTGAAACAATTTGCTGACTTCTTGATACTTGTTTGTTAGTTAGCATGTTTATGGCTTTCCATATCTGGCGGGAATCTTTCGTGGAAATTAACATTTGTTGAAAATAATCGCGTTTAGATTTACGTTTCATATTAGTTACCTTATTTCTTTGTTGTCTAAATTCTTGCTGCGTCCCCGAGTTCTTTAAGTGAGTTCGTGTATTTATTTCATCATCAATATCTTTGGTAATCCAGGGTGGTTTAGTTTCTTGTTTAACTCTTTTCTTTATAAAAGGAGCATGTTTATTATACACTACCATAAAAGTATTTAACCAATAATCAGCTGCTTCATTAGGATCTCTAATTTGATATATAACATTTAATTGAGAATTAACTAAGTCTGCTAGGAAATCTTGTTCATTAAAATTCTTAAAGCTTCTATAGTATATGGTCTTATGTCCTACCTTTGGAATTTTTACATGGGTTTTATACCAGGTAAGACAGATGACATTGTGATCGCTACATTCAGAGGGAGGAGTGCATACTTCAATGATGGACTCGGACTGTTTATTGTTTGCATAGATATGATCAATTAAAGTCTTACTTGTTTCGGTTATGCGGGTCGGTTGGTTAATTAATTGTTCAAAGCCATGTAAACTATAGAGGTTATGCCATGTTGGTTTTGCTTTTAATAAGTCTATGTTAAAATCTCCCAATATTATTGTTTCACGATCTAGCATTGTAATATCATCCATTAAAGAGTTAAAGCTATCGTACCAATCTGATGTTTCTGCTGGATTTCTGTATATGAAACCTATTATCAGTGGTTTACTATGTTTTAGTGTAATTTCAATCCATAAAGATTCAACAGAATTTGAAATAATGTTATCAAGCTTCTTGCACTTTAATGAAGATGCTAAATACAAAAGAAGGCCTGTGGATTTGGGTTTGTGCGGATCTAATCGTATAATCTGATACCCTGGCATGCTAATATCTGTATCTGTTATGTGTGACGATAAGCGGGATTCCGAAAAACAAAATAGGTTAAAATTGTTACCGTTATTTTGGAGTATTGTGCCAATGTCATCTGTCTTATTCCTGGCATTATTAATATTAAGATAGCCAATACGAAGGCCGTCTTTGATTGGCCATGTGTTCAATGTTGCAGACATAATTTAACCTATAAAGATTAGTGCACGCTTTTAAATACAATTGTTTTTTAGAAAGTACAAATACAAAAGTAGAACTAATAGGATCAAAAGAAGACAGGAAGGGGGCGTAGTATCACAACACTATCAAGGGAATGTACAATATTCAAGGGAATATACAATAAAGTGTTAAGTGATAACACAAGTACCTTAAACTGGTTATTTACAACACCAAGCAAAAAGAAAAAGATTTAACATGAAAGGAAAAATTAATTGGTAATAGTAATTATTCAAAAGTATAAAATTACAACAAATTTCTATTCGTTATCCAAAGCGTAGTGGCGGCGCGGCAAAAATAACAAAACCACCACACAGGTACAATACAAAAACAAAATCCCACTCCGAAGTACAATACACAAGCAACTCTAATAAAGTAAGTATATTACTGTGACCCGGCGCACAGTGATAAACATGTGAGAGAGTAACACGTACACACACATTCATAACAAAAAAAATTTAAACAATAATAATTATACAATCATAATCACATGGAATGCAGACTTATAACAATAGGTTTCTACTTCATTAAAATCTTTCTCATTCATGGAAAGGAAGTGATAAGAAGGGGACAGGGGGGAGGGTGGGGGGTGGGGCAGAATGATATCATGAGGATGGGGAACATGAGGCAGTGTTTGTAACTTTTATTGAGTGGGAACAGCTCGCTGCTGTAGCATGAGCTGAGATGCCATGTTTAGCAGCCTTTCAATGTAGGGCTGATAGTGGTCTGTATGAGGCTCACTGGACTCACCTGCTCCTTGTTCTGAGGAATAGTGATTATCCTCCATTTGGCTATGTGAAGGATGGGGGATGTGAGGAGCATAATCCTCTTTCATGGGTTTCTGTGATAGAATAGAGAGGGGCGGGGGATGAGGGACATTTTGATTTAAGGTAGGAGGACCTGTGGCACCATTGACATTTACATAGCTTTGATGTAAGGCATTTTGCATGGGTCTTGGGTGAGGTGGGGGAGGAAGATGACGATGGTCAACGTTTTGTTGTGAGAAAGGGTCTGGATTCTTTTGACGACCAAAGTTTGCAGTTAGTAACGGATAATCGTATGATGAGAATATGGATGGTGGGACTGCAGGGTTCTTAGATGTATGATGCTGCGAACTATAACTGTGTTGATTATCGTAAGAGTAGCGTGGGTCAACTGAAAAGTTTGGATAGCCTCGTGCGCCAGACTGAGAACGCTGTGACGAATATCGCAATGCCTGGCGGTTCTCTCCTCTTGACAGATTGTTTCTAGGAACAGCGCTGCGCCACAGACTTTTTAGATTATCTGCCAGACGTGCAGTGCCCCTGACGTTGGGATGGATAGCATCATTGTATAGGTCAACATCAGATGCAAAGGTCTGGAAATGATCGACCAATTCAACATTGAACCGATCACAGGCGGCACAGAGATTTCGATTGGAAGGGGCGATGCTGTTGTTAAAATGATGCTTACCTTTTGCTGGAAGGATAGAACTAAGGGCTACCTTTGCATGTGGGAACTTTTTGAGGCAGAGAGCAATGAGCTCTGACCAGGTGTCAAAGGAGGCAGGGCCGGACGGACATGTGTTAACACCAACATGGAGAATGACCACTTCAGATTGGTGTTAACAGGTACAGATGACAGCCAGGCTAGAACGTCAACAGTTATGCCTGGTACACAGATTTTAAAAAGGGATTCTTGGCGGGGGACAAGGCGTCTGGCGTCAATAAATCGTATGACAGAGTCCCCCACAAGGAGCATAGTGGCTCTGTTTGGAACAGTCATAGTGGCCAAAATCTCTGTGGGAGAGGGTTTGGGGGGAGGGGGTTTATCATGCTGGATCTCTATCTTCTCTTCATCTTTCTCTCCTGAAACCTCAAATCAGTAGTTCTCGGAAAGAATGGCGAAAGGATTGGCCGTACTGACTGCACACTGTACGGTTTCGCTGCCTCCAGCAGGAGGAACAAGTAACTCTGTAGTGTGACTTTCTTGCTTGTCTTCACCTGTATATTTGTACAAGATTAGCTTGGAAGACAGAACAAAATCAAGAGTGTCTTACTACCACAACTCCCAATCCACGTAACTTCCGGTGTAGCAGACTACTCACTTTCTTGAAAGCAAGCACCCAATAAAAGGGAAGGTACACATTCAAAAACCATTAGGAGGGAGGTGGGAGGGTCAATTAAATGTAGTGGAATGGTAAGTATATAGATAAAATAGATAGTAGAATTAATAAAAATTCCTCAATCTATTCTATCATCCTTACCATTCCACTACAAAGTGCAAGATTACCAACAAGGAGGAGGGTAATGGTAAAGCACTACTCTGAGACCACGGAACAAACCATGACAGAGATATCACATAAACACACACATACCCTCTAGAATAAGAAGGTAAATCCGCAAAGCATGTTACATATCCCCCAAAAGACTTAAAATAAGTCTATAAAAACAAACAGACAAAAGTCATACCTCAAAAGGACACCGTCTTGGAGGACAACACAGCACGGCGAATACCAAAAGTGTTGTCCTGCCGGAGAGTGGAAAACTCGCGCAGATAGTAAGAGGTAAAGGTAGTCTCCGACTTCCAGAAGGCGGAGGACATAATGGCAGGGACTGGAACACCCCTGACCAAGGCTAGTGAGGTGCTAATAGCCCTAACTTCGTGAGCCCGTATACCTGGGGGCGCAGAACGATCGGCGTGGGAGTAGGCTAGTCGAATCAACTCGACTAACCAGCGAGCCAAAGTGGCCTTACGGATATCGCTTGAATAATTGGAATTCAAAGAAATGAAAAGGCGGCGCTTCTGGCTACGGAACGAGGCTGACCGAAGGAGATACGTGCGCAAACAGCGAACCGGGCACAGACATCTATCCTCATCGTCCGGAGCGAGGATGTTAGAGAGACTCTCGATAACAACCAACGGAGAAGCTTGCTGAGCCGATTGATTTTTCGCACGGAATTCCGGTAGAAAAGACAGGGAGATCGAGGAACCATCCTCCGCGAACTCATAATCATTAACTAAACCACTAAGAGCGTGGATACCACTCACACGTCTCGCTAAGGCAAGACTAACAAGGAAAAGCGTCTTAAAAGAAAGAAGCTTAAAAGATAACGAAGAAAGCGGTTCACATTCTGACCTGAGAAAGTGAAGCACAAGAAAAACGTCCCATTGCGGAAGTCTGATGGTCGGGCGAATTGACACTGGCTGAGCTGCTGGACTCTTTGCAAAGTACTGTCTTTCATGGATGGGGGAGAGGTCGTGGCAGCGGGGAGATTATCATTGGGTTTGGACATGGGAGAGTCATGGAGAGGGTCTGTTTGAGTGTCAACTGTGACACATTCGCTTTCCTTAGACACATGTTCTGGGAAGTCATGGGGCTCTGTCTGCGTACAAGTTGATGTTATTTCTCTCATTGTTGGTTTCAGTTTTTTAATTTCAGAGTGTAATGATCCTAATTGAGTCCTGATAGCATTGTTTTCTTTTGTAATTTGTTTGTCTTGTCAAGATTCACTATCACGTTTTTCAACTCATCTATGCTGTCCATCAGGGTATCAAATTTGTTACAGACATTTTACACGAATTTCGTTCTTCGTTGCTATCTTCGTGACTTCAGCTATAACCTTTATCTGATCTTCTAGATCTGCCTCAGTGACAGAGACAGAATCTATTTGGTGCTTCATGTGAACCACTTTGTTGGCAATAGCAGAGGACACAGATGGGTTTCGGGGGAATCGATAGAGCTTTTCTACTGTTTCTGGTCCTTCTGCCAACAGGACTGGGCTGTTTCTTTGACTTTGTTTGGACTCTCTCTCTGTTTTCGTTCTGTTTGATCGTCTTCACTTTCAGTCAGTTTTCGTTCTGTTAGATCGACTTCACTCTCTTTCTGTTTTCGTTCTGTTTGATCGTCTTCACTTTCTGTCAGTTTTCGTTTCGTTTGATCGTCTTCACTCTCTTTCTGTTTTCGTTTTGTTTGATCGTCTTCACTCTCTGTTTTCGTTTTGTTTGATCATCTTCACCGTTTATCTGTTTTGGATCTGTTTCGTGGCCATCTTCACCCTTCGCCTGTTTGGAGTTGAGTGGGGTGGGAGGGATGATGATGACATTCTCTCTTACAGATTCCTCAGTTTGGGAAGGTGCCTGGAGGGGGGTGGCAGTGTCCACCAGGGATGCAGGTGCCACTGACATACAGGACAGTTCAAGAGCAGGGGCCTTAATGACTGGATTTCCCTGGAAGGAACCGATGAAAATCAGAGATGGCTGAACCAATGACTTTGACAACCGAACAACATTCCTATTGTGCATGAATGTAATGATGAAATCCTTTTAAGACCTCACACTCATTGGAGTCCCAGCGGGGACAGTCAACACCCTGACAAAGAAAGGTACCTCCTGACTCAGTGGTGAAATAGAGGGATATAGTGACTGACTTTTTGGAGCCATGAAGGACACGTATCACTGTCCTGGAAAGGGAGTCAGGTGGGGGAAGGGGGGTCACAGGAGACAAACTTAACACGGTTTCTTTAGAATCAAAGTCACTGAATTCTATAGTTACGTTTGAGTCTTGGATTCCTAAATATCGAAAGATCAAACTATTTCTCCAAACTGTCAATTCATCTCTATCACATGAGAAACGTTTCTGAATTATATCATGAGTGGGTTGCAGTTTCTTTCCTGACTGCGCATCGTCTGGATGAAGTAAGTGAGACATAATGGTATAAAATGTGGATGAGAAAACTCACAAAAGAACAATCACGCACACACTCACACACAGGCACACATACTCACCACTCACATGCATTCACAGCCGGGACCCAAGCATATTACAGTGTGGTGTAAGGCATTATGAATATCATTAAACTTGAGTTTCACATCAAGGAGCACAGAGCAAACTATAGGTCCAACATAAACATCAGATTCAACCACAAAGCACGATTTGCTTCACAGGGATCTGGGCACGTTAGTGGCTGGACATACAATAAAAGTAATGAAAACCGAGAAGGCGGGTGACATTTACTTGACTGCGATGGTTTGCTACCTTTCTTTGCACAAAGGACAGAGTGCATCCAAGTGCTGAGGGATAACACGAACTTTCCTCAGAAAACAATACACGGGATAAGTGGTAGGCCTAATAAACTTTACTAGGCCTACAGAAAATTCACCTTGCTATACCAGCTCTGAGGAAAACCAGTACAAAAATGACTTGAAATGCAAATAGGCCTATCATACAAACATTCATTGCAAAATTCCAACAACGTTAAATAGATTACAATGACAGATTATGCTTGGCACAAAGTTAGTACTGAACATTCAGGCATCGTAGTGTTTACAGTGATTATCCGACCCTGCACAGCTAAACGTTTTATAAACACACTTGCACACTGCTATAATGAAAGTAGGCATAAAGGTCAAACAGTTTCCTCGATCTGATAGAGATAACAACTGTGCTGTTTTTCAATGGAAATCTAGGCGACACACAAAGCTTAACGTGCATGACGAGCACAGCACTGATATTGTAGAAATCCAACACAGTTATTACATTATGCCCGAACACAGTCCATCACAACTCATCAGCCGTTCACAGTTTAGATAGTTTTCCTTATTAATAACGATCCACGCTGGTGCAGTTCTCAGGAGTTCAATTACCGAAAACAATGATTTAAGACAAAACCACAGTAGCCCAGTACTCAGCAACTAATTGAACTAAATCCTCCCTCTATGTAATACAGATTGGCACATAATAGTGTCCACGGGAATCAGTTACCAAACACTGTGTATTATGTAGGATAAATGCTGCACTGCACAATCGCCCGCACGAAATCAATTGCCGCACATCATTTAAATACAACAATCCACTTGCACTGTCCGAAGTAGTAGTGATTTTGTTTTTTAAATTTAATTTTAGTTACGTACCCAGTTCATAACAGAGATTGCAGGCAGGTGTGTGCGCGGTTGATCGAAAAAGCATGGGTCGCACAGTCCTCTTTGAACATCAACAAGTGCACGCAGATTATGATGAGAGGCCGAATTCACGGGAGGTAACACCGTCCACAATATGAACCAACCACAGTGCACAGTTATATTAATACTGCATAGGCCTACTCTGAACACACTGTACACATTGCAGTGTACATCTATCACAATATACAGTTTATAATACACATTGATCGAAGGTACCCTCCTCTTTGCTTTCTTCTTGATCAGTCCAGTAGGCCTCCCCAGTTTATAGTGGCGATACACGGGTTTCTGGTAGGACGATCCAATATACACTGGCTACTTCACTATGAAGGAGCTGTTGAGCAAATTCCACGCAGCGAGACATAAGACTTCATTTTGATCGACTGTGTGTTGAAAGTGCCAGAAAGTATCACTGAGTTGAGAGTCCTTTCGAGCAAGCGAGTGGATGAACAAGAAATTGTGCGAGTGAATCGCTTCCTTTGCTTGTCACAAGTTGTAAGTGTGATCCAGGCTTTAGGGGCCAGAGCCACTAGGGAAGGATGGGGGTGATGAATGGACCCGGAGGGGGGGGGGGGGGGGGGGTAGCTTACAGGCTTACAGGCGGGTGACATTTACTGGACTGCGATGGTTTGCTACCTTTCTTTGCACAAAGGACAGAGTGCGTTCATGGTCAACGCCTGCATCACTGTGGCTCAAAATGATTTATTCATGAAAGGTCAAAGCTAGGGCGATCTAGCATTACACACGCACGCACGCACACACACACACACACACACACACACACATATATATATATATATATATATAGTTTGCTTTGATAAAGCTTTTCTGTGTCCAATGTATATATATATACATACACACGAGAGAGAGAGAGAGAGAGAGAGAGAGAGAGAGAGAGAGAGAGAGAGAGAGAGAGAGAGAGAGAGAGAGAGAGAGAGAGAGAGAGAGAGAGAGAGAGAGAGACCGGACACTGGACAACTTTATTTGACAAGGATAAAGAGAGAGAGAGAGAGAGAGAGAGAGAGAGAGAGAGAGAGAGAGAGAGAGACTGGACTACAGTGCACTAACAATGCATCCTGCTTCAATTCCTAGAAATCAAGTGCTAACTCCCAGAACAGAAGGAAATGGAATCATTAGATAGGAATGCCATTCAATACGCATGCTCACACGTGCATACACATACGTATTCCCGTGTCCACATACACGCAAGCATACACACACGCGTGGGCGCGCGAACGAGCGCGCACGCACACACACAGAGCGACAGAGAGAGAGAGAGGGGGGGGGGGGGGGGGGGGGTACCACAAAACTTTGTTTTATTTGTGGGGGACGCACGTACGCACTTTTTGTTTTATACACATACCAGGTGCTTTATTTCCATTAAAGCCACACAGTGCACGCATCCAACTCTTAGAACATGGGTGAATGAAAGTAAAAAGCCAAACTTGTGCTTACAGGCACGCCCTAACAACCCACGACGATAACAATTACCTTGTTCAACGTTTGTCTATAGTGAAGGTAAATCATTATTTGACACTACCCCCCCCCCCCCCCCCTCTCTCTCTCCTCTCTTTTAAAAATACAAAAACAAACGTGCGCGCGCGCACACACACACACATATTATACACATGCACATCAGTGCACACACACAAACAAGCACATGCATACACATACACAAAGTCACACACACACACACACACACACACACACTCTCTCTCTCTCTCTCTCTCTCTCTCTCTCTCTCTCTCTCTCTCTCTCTCTCTCTCTCTCTCTAAGACGACATAATCACACCAGGTGATGTGTAATATACAGATGCTTACACGCAAACACAAACACACAGACGCGCACACACATGATCTTGTGTACCTAATTATTATCACGGAAATTTGGATTCTCATTGTCCTTGTTCATGATATTGCTCTCATGAGAGAATAAAATAAACTGTTGTGTATTACTTGTAAGCAAACTCAAGAGACCGCTAATTTTGCATCCAATGTTAAAATTCAACGAAAGGAAATATCTTAACGTTAAATATTACAACGATCCTTCTTCTTCGATTGCTCAGTTTCCTGTCAATTATGAGCACAGATGCGTCATGCTGCCGCTATGCGCCTAACTAAGAAATAATTAGGCCCAACATGTCCGACCTCGGCTGGAGGAAATCTTGAAAGTTTTTCTTGAAAAAAGGCAGGAGAATGGACCGATAAGGCAGAAACATATAGTAGATGACAGCAAGCATAGGGAAAAAGCAGAGTCAAAGAGAGTGACAGATGAGAGGAAGTTACAAGCACAGAACTTCCAGAAGGTGGGGTAACTATTTATACAAAAGACCCTCGGTAGCCCAACGGGGGACAACGATCCAAAATATGATTATGTAACGAAAACAAACGACATAATGATAATCCAAATTGCGAAATATCCTGTACTACAGCAGGTCATTATAAAATACTAACAAAAGTGCCAAAGAAAACACTTGGTTCCATCACGCTTCTATGCGAACCATCATAGGGAAATCGGAACCAGAGAAACCGAACGGAAATTATTAAAGAGAAAGAGAGAGAGAGAGAGAGAGAGAGAGAGAGAGAGAGAGAGAGAGAGAGAGAGAGAGAGAGAGAGAGAGAGAGAGAGAGAGAGAGAGAGAGAGAGAGAGAGAGAGAGAGAGAGAGAGAGAAAGACTAGAGAGAGAGAGAGAGAGAGAGAGAGAGAGAGAGAGAGAGAGAGAGAGAGAGAGAGAGAGAGAGAGAGAGAGAGAGAGAGAGAGAGAGAGAGAGAGAGAGAGAGTATGAATACGAAAAAGCTTTTTTACACCATGCCCTCAAATATAAAAAACAAAACAAACTGAAAGAAGATTGAATAAACATTAAAAAAAGGAGAGGAAGAGAGAGAGAGAGAGAGAGAGAGAGAGAGAGAGAGAGAGAGAGAGAGAGAGAGAGAGAGAGAGAGAGAGAGAGAGAGAGAGAGAGAGAGAGAGAGAGAGAGAGAGAGAGAGAGAGAGAGAAATTTCAGACTTGTGAAAATGGTTTATTGTACTTCGGCCATTGGCCCATACACAAACCAAGAAAATAATATATAAACAAAACAAACAAGCAAGCAAACAGACGGAACACACTGACAAACGCAAAGAAGAAAACAACAACTATAACAACCTACCAACGGATGCTAAAAAAAAAAAGAGACAAGACAGACACACAGAGACAGGGAGAAACAGGGACAGAGGCATAGACAGAAACTAGAGAGACAAGACAGACACACAGACAGACAGACAGAGACAGGGAGAAACAGAGACAGAGGCATAGACAGAAACTAGAGAGACAAGACAAGACAGAACAAAAGGGATAGAAAGAAAAAGGTAAATACACATCAATTCCTCCCTCGTGCACTACAAGTGCAGTGGTTTATTTGGACACATTACAAAGCTGCACGGAAGCTAGAAAAAAAAAAGTGGGTTTTCCAAAGTGAAGAGATGAATTCCACCTGCGGTGGGTTAGTGAGGGGGGGGGGGGGGGGGGGGGGGTAGGAGCATCAGTTAACTGCAATAAACGAAATAAACAAACAACAAATCCGAGGGCAACTCTGGTTCACCACAAGAAAAATAATCAAAAATTATATTCTTGATTAAAGTCCGTTATCAGCGACACTGCAGATTGAGAAACTCGAAATATGTAATGAGGATAAACTGAGTAAGCATAAATAACTGCTTCTTTTCATCAGGTCCATGAGAGAGAGAGAGACAGACAGACAGAGAGAGAGAGAGAGAGAGAGAGAGAGAGAGAGAGAGAGAGAGAGAGAGAGAGAGAGAGAGAGAGAGAGAGAGAGAGAGAGAGAGAGAGAGAGAGAGAGAGAGAGAGAGAGAGAGAGAGAGAGAGAGAGAGAGAGAGAGAGAGAGAGAGAGAGAGAGAGAGAGAGAGAGAGAGAGAGAGAGAGAGAGAGAGAGAGAGAGAGAGAGAGAGAGAGAGAGAGAGAGAGAGAGAGAGAGAGAGAGAGAGAGAGAGAGAGAGAGAGAGAGAGAGAGAGAGAGAGAGAGAGAGAGAGAGAGAGAGAGAGAGAGAGAGAGAGAGAGAGAGAGAGAGAGAGAGGAGAGAGAGAGAGAGAGAGAGAGAGAGAGAGAGAGAGAGAGAGAGAGAGGAGAGAGAGAGAAGAGAGAGAGAGAGAGAGAGAGAGGAGAGAGGGGGGAGAGAGAGAGAGACAGAAAGAGAGACAGACAGACAGACAAAGAGAGAGAAAGAGAGAGGGGGGGGAGAGGGGGGAGGCAGATAGATAGACAAAGACAGGGCTAGAGACAGATAGAGACATTTAGTGGTCAGAGTCCGACTTAGAGACTTTTTGGCCACGTTCCGGAAAAGCCTTACTTCAAGGTCTGGCTGGCCCTTTCTTAGGGCAGACAGTCTAAAGCCGGCGACAGACTATGCGACTGCCTCATATGACTCAATCAGGTCGTGACGTAGATCAAATTTTGTTTCCCGCACAGAAGAGGTCACAAGCCATCTGACTCGATCAGTGAAATTTAGAACCCGCTCTATTCGGCCCTGTCACCTGACTGGGCCCGACTGAGTCAGACTGACCGAGAAGGATGGTATGCAAATGAGGTGAAACGTCACGACCTGATCGAGTCACATGAGGCAGTCACATAGTCTGTCGCCGGCTTAAGACAGTCAACAGCCTCAGTCATTTAATAACAAGACTAGTCTACAAAAACAAAACGAGGGCACACATACGCACACGCACATACACACACATACGCACACGCACATACACACACACACTGTCTTAAGCAGAAAAGAGGAATGTTTGCTTGCTGTGATCAACTAATTTGCAAAGTGTGCGAACAGGTCAGAAAAAACGGTGGTGACAAAAGCAAGACAATAAACAAACAAATAATCTAATATAAATAGAAGCATGTTTCTTCAATATAACCAGATTGACCAGGAGTGCGGTTACTTGCTAGTTACAATGAACAGAATAGTTGCAAAGTTCGATCCCAAAGCGGGCCACAGAGTACTCAAGGTTACTTGCTAGTTACAATGAACAGAATAGTTGCAAAGTTCGATCCCAAAGCGGGCCACAGAGTACTCAAGGTTACTTGCTAGTTACAATGAACAGAATAGTTGCAAAGTTCGATCCCAAAGCGGGCCACAGAGTACTCAAGGTTACTTGCTAGTTACAATGAACAGAATAGTTGCAAAGTTCGATCCCAAAGCGGGCCACAGAGTACTCAAGGTTACTTGCTAGTTACAATGAACAGAATAGTTGCAAAGTTCGATCCCAAAGCGGGCCACAGAGTACTCAAGGTTACTTGCTAGTTACAATGAACAGAATGAACAGAATAGTTGCAAAGTTCGATCCCTAAAGCGGACCACAGAGTACTCAAGGTTACTTGCTAGTTACAATGAACAGAATGGACAGAATAGTTGCAAAGTTCGATCCCAAAGCGGACCACAGAGTACTCAAGGTTACTTGCTAGTTACAATGAACAGAATGGACAGAATAGTTGCAAAGTTCGATCCCAAAGCGGGCCACAGAGTACTCAAGGTTACTTGCTAGTTACAATGAACAGAATAGTTGCAAAGTTCGATCCCAAAGCGGGCCACAGAGTACTCAAGGTTACTTGCTAGTTACAATGAACAGAATGGACAGAATAGTTGCAAAGTTCGATCCCAAAGCGGACCACAGAGTACTCAAGGTTACTTGCTAGTTACAATGAACAGAATGGACAGAATAGTTGCAAAGTTCGATCCCAAAGCGGGCCACAGAGTACTCAAGGTTACTTGCTAGTTACAATGAACAGAATAGTTGCAAAGTTCGATCCCAAAGCGGGCCACAGAGTACTCAAGGTTACTTGCTAGTTACAATGAACAGAATGGACAGAATAGTTGCAAAGTTCGATCCCAAAGCGGACCACAGAGTACTCAAGGTTACTTGCTAGTTACAATGAACAGAATGGACAGAATAGTTGCAAAGTTCGATCCCAAAGCGGACCACAGAGTACTCAAGGTTACTTGCTAGTTACAATGAACAGAATGGACAGAATAGTTGCAAAGTTCGATCCCAAAGCGGGCCACAGAGTACTCAAGGTTACTTGCTAGTTACAATGAACAGAATGAACAGAATAGTTGCAAAGTTCGATCCCAAAGCGGACCACAGAGTACTCAAGGTTACTTGCTAGTTACAATGAACAGAATGGACAGAATAGTTGCAAAGTTCGATCCCAAAGCGGACCACAGAGTACTCAAGGTTACTTGCTAGTTACAATGAACAGAATGGACAGAATAGTTGCAAAGTTCGATCCCAAAGCGGGCCACAGAGTACTCAAGGTTACTTGCTAGTTACAATGAACAGAATAGTTGCAAAGTTCGATCCCAAAGCGGGCCACAGAGTACTCAAGGTTACTTGCTAGTTACAATGAACAGAATGGACAGAATAGTTGCAAAGTTCGATCCCAAAGCGGGCCACAGAGTACTCAAGGTTACTTGCTAGTTACAATGAACAGAATAGTTGCAAAGTTCGATCCCAAAGCGGGCCACAGAGTACTCAAGGTTACTTGCTAGTTACAATGAACAGAATGGACAGAATAGTTGCAAAGTTCGATCCCAAAGCGGACCACAGAGTACTCAAGGTTACTTGCTAGTTACAATGAACAGAATGGACAGAATAGTTGCAAAGTTCGATCCCAAAGCGGGCCACAGAGTACTCAAGGTTACTTGCTAGTTACAATGAACAGAATGGACAGAATAGTTGCAAAGTTCGATCCCAAAGCGGACCACAGAGTACTCAAGGTTACTTGCTAGTTACAATGAACAGAATGGACAGAATAGTTGCAAAGTTCGATCCCAAAGCGGGCCACAGAGTACTCAAGGTTACTTGCTAGTTATAATGAACAAAATGGACAGAATAGTTGCAAATTTCGATCCTAAAGCGGGCCACAGAGTACTCAACATTTCCGCGTGAAAAGATAAAGAAGCAGCTATGGCAGAATATAAACGGAAAAAGGAAATAGTAACTTATTCTTTTTTTTAATTATTGCTGCGCAATTTCCTGCAATAAAACCAATGAACACGAATATGGGCAATGATTACCACAACAACAAATAATTAATAATGCTAAAACATCGAATTCCCAAGACAGCATTTGGGTTGCTGTATCTTCCGGCCTCTCTTCCTCCTACCATATATCCTCCCCCTCCTCCTCATCATCATCATGGTCGTCATCCTTTACCTCCTCCTATGCCTGCTCCTCATCCTCCTCATTACGAGTGAGCAAAGTGGCTACTACTACCAAAGACACTCAGTATAGTAAGCTCCTTGCTACTACTAGATAGGACAGTCGTCATTATCACGGTCGGCGACGACTACTACTACTGCTACTGCTGCTGATGCTACTACTACTACTACTACTACTACTACTACTACTACTGCTGCTGCTGCTGCTGCTGCTGCTGCTACTACTACTACTACTACTACTACTGCTGCCTGCTACTACTACTACTGCTGCTACTACTACTACTACTGCTGCTGCTACTACTACTACTACTACTACTACTACTACTGCTGCTACTACTACTACTACTACTACTAATACCAAAGATTGTATTACATTTCCCTCTTTACTACTACTGCTGCTGCTGCTGCTACTACTACTACTACTACTACTACTACTACTACTACTACTACTACTACTACTACTACTACTACTACTACTACTACTACTACTACTACTACTACTACTACTACTACTACTACTGCTGCTGCTGCTGCTACTACTACTACTACTACTACTACTACTACTACTACTACTACTACTACTACTACTACTACTACTACTACTACTACTACTACTACTACTACTACTACTACTACTACTACTACTACTACTACTACTACTACTACTACTACTACTACTACTACTACTACTGCTGCTGCTGCTACTACTACTACTACTACTACTACTACTACTACTACTACTACTACTACTACTACTACTAGACAGACAAAAAGGGCCAAATGCCAAATGGTGCTATCATTCTTTTCTCGTGTAAAAGCCATAAACTACTATCAACCTTGTTTAGTTACTCCTTGTTGCGAAAGCACCCGTCTGGCTCTTACCTGCCAATATTAAAGATACTACCTTTCGGCGTATAATCTGGACACGGCGTGGCGAGCGATGACGATCGTTATATTACGGCACTGTGGGACTGTGACACCCTCTCTCTTCTTTCCGGTGCCGGAGATCAATCACGGGATGGCCATTACCAATTTCCGGCTCACTCGCCTGTCCCGTTGCTCCCTTACTATACTACCTATCGCCCCATTCCTTCCTTCTGCCGTATCATTTTTTTCTTTCTGCCTCTTCGCTTTGATTTGTTGCCAGCCCCCAACTCTCCCCATGCAATCATATCTCCCCGCTATCACCTTTCTGAAACATCCACTACTAATATTGAGGGGGGGGGGGGGGGGGGGGTATATATTATTTTTCTGTATCAATACAACACGGGGGGGGGGGGGGGGGTGGTGGGTATCTCTCTCTCTCTCTCTCTCTCTCTCTCTCTCTCTCTCTCTCTCTCTCTCTCTCTCTCTCTCTCTCTCTCGCTCTCTCTCTCTCTCTCTCTCTCTCTCTCTCTCTCTCTCTCTCTCTCTCTCTCTCTCTCTCTCTCTCTCTCTCTCACGCACACACGCACGCGCGCGCGCAAGAGCACGCACACGTACACACATACATGCATACACACATGTACGCACACACCCATATGCACGCACGCACTCTCACGACACAAACACGTTTTTGTGGTTTAATACCACTAGTGGATAGACGTTAAATGAAGGACACACACACACACACACACACACACACACACACACACACACACACACACACACACACACACACACGCACGCACGCACGCACGCACACACACACACACACACACACACACCACCCCTTAAAGTCTGGAAATATTTAGATACCCCAGCATAAACCACTGAAAGCAATACTCGTACTGAAAAGTCTGACTTTATCATAGTCCGCTAACAGCAGTCAGAGTAAAGTGGACAGCAAAGCAGAATAATACTATTCTGAAGTTCCATGCAACAGCTGATTGTCTGAGCAGACTGTCCTACCGTGCCATTTAGCAGATGATTGATTCGGGGCAACAGAAGACTGGAACACGATGACTGATAGGAAAGACCTTTGCATTAAACACGAGTCAGCACGTTTCCAGAATGATGCGTTTCCTTTGCCATTTCGGAAATCAGAGTAGGATCTTGCGAAATCAGTAACTGGACTACTTTTTTCAGTACACTGCAATGCCGAGTGATGCACCACGTTTTGGGTTTTTTCCTCTTCATTTTACTGTCTTTTTCTTCATAATGCCGTTCCAGTTTTGTTCTAGTCCAAATTTTGTGTAACAGACATATCATCACGATAGAAAACAAAACAGAAAACAACAAGCTTTCGGTTGTGATTTTAGAATTTTCGGCTTTAGTTTAACGTCAACAGCCTTTGTCAACCAACTGGCCACAGATAACAGACACATTATGTCAATACATGAGTTCGTTAAATGCAATGTACGTGGCTGGGTGTGAATGTACATGTGTGTGTGGTGTGTGTGTGTGTGTGTGTGTGTGTGTGTGTGTGTGTGTGTGTGTGTGTGGTGTGGTGTATGTGGTGTGGTGTGTGTGTGTGTGTGTGTGTGTGCGTGTGCGCGTGCGTGTGTGTGTGTGTGTAAGCGAACATACTCTGCAGTTCAACATTTTCTTTTTTGTCCCCCAATTCTAAGGCTTGCCCGCCTACCTGCCAATTACCTGTCACCACACTAATATTCTCTACTAAGGACACTGGTACCATTACAGTCATGGGCGTGGGCATAGTACTTTTTTAGTAGTAGCAGTACGCAGTTTCTTTGGTAGAAAGGGACTCTAGGGAGCGAGCTGTGGACCTTTAAAGATCACGTGTCAAAATCACGGGTTTCACGTTTTCCCTCTTATAGCTGGTAAGAAATCTTGTTTTGACCAGGTCTCACTCCCATATAAATCACTTTAAAGAGCAGCCTCAATTTGAAGTTGGGTACATTTGTATGTGGGTCACAGCTACCCAGAAAGAACCAAGGGACTTAAATCGTGGTGCGTCAGTGTGTCTTTACGTCTAGACGATGGTCGGATAATGAGGACAAGGTACTCGGTGACCCTGCTTAATAATCCTTCCTCTTTTGACTGGCCTCAGCATTTATTTTTTTTAAAGAAAGAAGAAAGGACAGAGGAAGAGGGACATACGCGAGCAGAGAGAGAGAGAGAGAGAGAGAGAGAGAGAGAGAGAGAGAGAGAGAGAGAGAGAGAGAGAGAGAGAGAGAGAGAGAGAGAGAGAGACAGAGAGAGACAGACAGAGAGAGAGAGGGAGGGAGATAGAGAGGTAGAGAGAGAGAGAGAGAGAGAGAGAGAGAGAGAGAGAGAGAGAGAGAGAGAGAGAGAGAGAGAGAGAGAGAGGGAGAGAGGAGGAGGTAGGAGAGGGAGGAGAGAGGGAGGGGAGAGAGAGAGAGAGAGAGAGAGTGAGAGACAGAGAGAGAGAGGGGGGCGGAGGGAGGGAGGGAGGTAGGGAGAGGGGGAGAGAGAGAGAGAGAGAGAGAGAGAGAGAGAGAGAGAGAGGCGGAGGGAGGGAGGGAGGGAGAGGGAGGGAGAGAGAGAGACACAGAGAGGGGCGGAGGGAGGGAGGGAGAGGGAGAGAGAGAGAGAGGCGGAGGGAGGGAGGTAGGGAGGGAGAGGGAGAGAGAGAGAGAGAGAGAGAGACAGAGAGAGACAGGGCAGAGGGGCGGAGGGAGAGAGGGAGGGAGAGAGAGAGAGACACACAGAGAGAGACAGAGAGGGGCGAGAGGGAGGTAGGGAGGGGGAGGAGGGGGGAGAGAGAGATAGAGAGAGAGACAGAGGGGAGGAGGGAGGGAGGGAGGGAGGGAGAGAGAGAGAGAGAGAGAGAGAGAGAGAGAGAGAACGAAAAGGAAATTTTATTTAACCAGGGAAACATGAGATAAGCAATACAATGCTTTTTCCACCCAGCCCTGGAGAGAGAGAGAGATAGAGAGAGAGAGAGAGAGAGAGAGAGAGAGAGAGAGAGAGAGAGAGAGAGAGAGAGAGAGAGAGAGAGATCTTTTACGCTGGGAGTTTTTACGCTGGGAGTTCTGGATCATAGACACAAGTAACACCTGTCTGTACCAACCCTCCCTGATCCACCACCTTCTTTACCTGAAAGACTACAATGATCACACTTGCCACAAACAGTCAGCTTCGCCTATTTCTCCACCCAATGCACGCTCTAACTTTTAAAATTTACATACGACAAAAAAGCAAGACAATGCCATTATAATTATTTATACTGACTGCGATTTTTCAGTTTATATTGTAAAACGTTGCTCTAACTTAAACGTTGCATAATACTGGCCTATGCTTTGCAATCTTGTGCTTGAGTCCCCCCAAAAGAAAACCCAACCCCTTTCACATAGAAAAACAAGAACCGAGAAACAAATAATCTGACATTTTGGGGGACGGGATAGGGTTAGGATCAGCCTAGGGTTGTTCTCATAAAACTGAAAGAAGCAGACCTTGAGATTGAGGGTGGTAAAAACATGAGGGTAATGACGAAAGTACAAGATTGTTTTTCCGTTGTTGCCACACCCCCCCCCCCCCTCTCTCTCTTACCCATTTCCCTACCTGAACGCGCGCAACACGAACAAACACTCCTGTAAATCTTTTCCGTGAAGGCTAAGGCGACATGAATGGCGAATGACCGCCTATCACACACCTTTGGCTTCAACCAACCGTGTTATTTTCCAAAGCCCCAGGTAGGCACCACACACGTACATAACCGTCACAATTTAGACTGAGTTGAGAGGATTTTATGAGTCATCAATGCTGAGAAATGAGAATCACACCACACCAAGTTCTTATTCCAATTGATTAAACTTGTACTCACAATTCTTCAAATACATTTTGACCAACAACTCATAAAACCATGGATGCTACAATAGTCTATGATAAAACAAAACATTTAACAGTGGTGCTCCAGAAACAAATCAATGCTCACCACCACCACCCACCACCACCCCCCCCCCCCCCACCCCCCCCCCCACACACACACAATCGTATAACCCTCAATTACACGCAATGTCACTTAAAGCACACGCATGTTTCTTTACATTCGGGCTTTATTATGGACTTTACAAAAAGCAAACAGATGTAGCCAATATGGGCAAAGACAACCATTGCATTCCATAACAGCTGCTGTACTCACTCGTTGCAATGTCATGTTAATATGGAAAACAAACTAGAGTGTGCAAAGAATCGGAGGAAGATATTGTGACGATTTGCCAGTTACATCTAGGCAAATAATAGCTTGGTTGGTAATGAGCCGGTTTTGCAGTAGCCAACCTTTAGGCTTGATAATTATTTTCTGGCGGTGGTAATTATTACCTCTCTGGTTTAATTATTCTAGAAAGAAGTTATCATTTTATTGGCTTGGCAGCCAAATGGCACATAAATGATTGCGTCTATGTGCTCTAGCTCCATATAGTTATGTGCCCACTCTTTTGTTTTTTTGTTTTTTAACTTTTTACAAACTTTTCTATGAGCATGAAGTGATGATGAACACGAAGATAATAATACGTATACGGCGTGTGTTTATGGCCTACAATCACCGGACACACACACGCAAACATATAATTATTACACACATACACACAGAGCGAGAGGGAGGAGGGAGGGAGGGAGGGAGAGAGCGTTTGAGAGAGAGAGAGAGAGAGAGAGAGAGAGAGAGAGAGAGAGAGAGAGAGAGAGAGAGAGAGAGAGAGAGAGAAGAGAGAGAGAGAGAGAGAAAGAGAGAGAGAGAGAGAGAGAGAGAGAGAGAGAGAGAGAGAGAGAGACAGAGAGAGAGAGAAAGAGAGAGAGAGAGACAGAGAGAGAGAAGAGAGAGAGAGAGAGAGAGAGAGAGAGAGAGAGAGAGAGAGAGAGAGAGAGAGAGAGAGAGAGAGAGAGAGAGAGAGAGACGGAGAGAGAGAGAGAGAGACAGAGAGAGAGAGACAGAGAGAGAGAGACAGAGAGAGAGACAGAGAGACAGAGAGAGAGAGAGAGAGAGACAGAGAGAGAGAGAGAGAGAGACAGAGAGAGAGAGAGAGAGAGAGAGAGAGAAAGAGAGAGAGAGAGAGAGAGAGAGAGAGAGAGAGAGAGAGAGAGAGAGAGAGAGAGAGAGAGAGAGAGAGAGAGAGAGAGAGAGAGACAGAGAGAGAGAGAGAGAGACAGAGAGAGGCGGATAAACGCAGACAAGGAGATGATTATCTGATGGACAATGGTCTCACGAAATGGATTCACGGCTCTGGCAACAGATATGAATGGGTCTGGCTACCGGTAACCGTGCCTAATGTGTTGAAGACTTCCGACCACAGTTGTTCATCGTCTCTCATAACTATCCACATTATCAGTTTCTTGCTTTTGAAACAGGCGATTTTTGTGCTGTGATTTTTGTGTGTGTTTTTTTGTTGGCGGGGGGGTGGGGGGGGGGGGGTAAACATTTTGTTTTCCTTTTTAGGAATAAATTCAATTCGCAGTTCTATAATGCGCGCGCGCATACGCACACACACACGCGCACACGTACACGCACACGCACGCACGCACGCGCACGCACACGCACACACGCACGCACGCACACGCACACACACACACACACACACACACACACACACACACACACATCTAGTCTGAGTCACACTTGGACAAATCGTGACTTCACTCATTCTTGGGTGAAAGAAACAATATATATGACACACACCCGTTTTATCAAGATTAAAAGCACGTTAAGATTTAAGCCGACATCTTACTTGTTATTAAAACCCCCAAAAATGCAACAACTGCAAGGTCTGGTAATGCAGCCTAAGGAATTAAACAGAGTACACATGTATATATATATATATATGTACACATATTTAAATGACTAAATTCAGCTTATTGTTGCAGTTGTTGAGGTTGTTTGTTCATGCCCTAAGAGACCCCCCGAACGTAATTTTAAATATGTAGTTCAAAACAACAAAATTATTACAGAGATCTCGAACGCGAACATTTGCCCCCATAACTATTATATTTGAATGACTTTTTTTTCTTCTTCTAAGAATGATATTTAAATACGTGATGCTTACAGATCAACTCTACTTTCAACAGTTGAATTTGAATATTCAACATCGATTTAATTAAAGGGCCATTTATAGAATGGCCGGTAACTGCATAGCCTACGGTCATATTATTTCCATTCTCAGCCTAAGGTCATGACTCCGACCATCTCAGTCAATGACGTACGCAGTAACTTATAACCCCTTCCTCATCATTCTGAGTCATGACCCCCCCCCCCCCCCCCCCCCACTCCACAAGGAAATATTTATATTAAAAGCCAAGTGTGTGTGTGTGTGTGTGTGGGGGGGGGGGGGGGGGGGGGGGGGGGGGGGTAGGTCCTATCCCGTTACGTCCTATTACGATTTTGCCCTGTGTTTGACGTAATCGCGCCGACGCTAAACCCAGTGCCGTTTTGTCCTAGCTCCAGTTTCGATTCGTCATATTCGCCAGCTGTGCGTGCCTTTTCGTCCTTTCCTGAACGTCGCATAAACTTCGCAGGATTATACGCTTCTCTTTCCGAGTTTGACGAGTCCACGAAACAGTAAGCTATCTGCAGTATCGACTCCATCTACTTGCAATTTAAATGGATAACGGCAACGTCAAGCGTGGTCATGTTGTCTTGACTTTTTAAATTTCTAACCCTAACCCCAACCCTAATCCTAACCCTATCCCTTTCCCGGGCATTCTATCCTAACCCTATCCCTATCTAACCTTACCTGTTGTACACGTGTTCGTGCCTTTTCGAGTGAACGCCATGTGTATTATGCTTAAATACAAGAAAAGGACGAAACGGCACTGTCTGAAGGCATAGGACGAAACGGGAAAAGACCAAATGGGAAAGGACCAAACAGGAAAGGACAAAACGGGAAAGGACGAAAAGGCACGCACCCGTGTGTGTGAAACACAAAACGGGCCTTATAACCCCGCCGTTTTTCGACCGAATCACTTCAAATTTGCTGTGAACCCTAACGGGGCGATGGCAACGGCAACCGAGGCGGCCGTGTCATTTGCGCGGTTTGGCAAATGCGCGAAACGCGTATCCCCCAGCCTCTCTGCGCCCATATCTCCGGTATTGCTCTACCGATTGCCTTCGAATTTGGCAGGTAGATGACCGGGGACGGTGACTATCCGTGTGCCAAACCGAACGACGCTAATTTCAACATTATACACAAAAAGAACTCTCCCGAGTAACGGAGCAGCGAGAAAACGGTTGCACAGTGGACATTACTTCAGTGAGGATTTACTGCAGCGAAGTCTCCTATCCCGCTACCCTCTCTCTCTCTTTCTCTTTGGGGTGGGGGTGGGGGGTGGGGGGGGAGGGCAGTGGGGAGTCTGTATGTCTCTCTGTCTCCGTCTTTTTCTGTCTGTCTCTCTCTCTGTGTGTATGGTTGTCTGTCCGTGTCTCTCTCTCTCACTTTCTGTCTCTGTCTCTCCCCCCCCCCCCCCTCTCTCTCTCTCTCTCTCTCTGTCTTTGTCTGTAGGGCCTATATCTCGCTGTCTGCCTGTCTGTCTCTCTCTCTGTGTCTGTCTCTCTCTCTCTCTCTCTGTCTTTGTCTGTCTCTCTCTCTCTGTCTCCTGTCTCTGTATGTCTATGTCTCTCTCTCTGTCTGTCTGTCTGTCTGTCTGTCTGTCTGTCTGTCTGTCTCTCTGTCTCTCTCTCTCTCTCTCTCTCTCTCTCTCTCTCTCTCTCTCTCTCTCTCTCTCTCTCTCTCTGTGTGCCTGCTCCGGGGCGGAGGACGTTAAACAAATTTTCATTCATCCAACCGGAACAGCACTTGTCCTCTTTGCTCTCTGTCTATGTCTCTCTGTCTGTCTGTCTCTCGTCTCTCTCACGGCTATTGTCTTCCACCTATTTGGGGGTGGGGGGGGGGGAGCGGATGGTTTGGGGGGGGGGGGGGGGGGGGTTCTGTGGGAAATAAGACAAGAAATAGAAAAAGAATAGAAAGAAACAAAAAAACAAAAGTAATAATATCATATTTCGCTCACCCAGCAAAACCAGTACTCAGCATTACCAGTACTGGGCGTTACTGTTACTCGGCGTTGGCTAGTCATATAATAAAAAGGCAAGTGTGTGTCTGTGTGTGTGTGAAACACAAAACGGGCCTTATAACTCCGCTGTTTTTCGACCGAATCGCTTCAAATTTGCTATGAGCCCTAACGGGGCGATGGCAACGGCAACCGAGGCGGCCGTGTCATTTGCGCGGTTTGGCAAATGCGCGAAACGCGTATCCGCCGGCTTCTCGGCGCCCGTATCTCCAGTATTTCTGGACCGATTGCCTTCAAATTTGGCAGGTAGATGACCGGGGACGGTGACTATCGATGTGCCAAACCGGAAGCGAATCGGTTCAGAAACGCGCGCGACATACGTCGCTTCACCTTTTAACAAATAACTCCGCCGTTTCTTAACCGAATCGCTTCAAATTTGCTGTCAGGCTTGCTGTGGCCGGGGCAAAGCCTGGCAGCAAATTTGAGAGAATCGGGAGAGCGCGTCACTCTCAAAGCAGCGCCAACGGGAAACGGGGCCTTATAACTCCACAGTTTCTTAACAGAATCGCTTCAAATTTGCTGTACTCAGCGTTACCAGTACTTGGCGTTACCGTTACTAGGGATAGCGCGTCACTCTCAGAGCAGCGCCAACGGGAAACGGGGCCTTATAACTCCGCTGTTTCTTAACCGAATCGCTTCAAATTTGCTGTACTCAGCGTTACCAGTACTTGGCGTTACAGTTACTAGGCGTTACCGTTACTAGGCGTTACCGGCACTCGGAGTTGCGCTAGTGTAGATAAATCTTTTAAGCAATCTCTATGTCTCTGTCTCTCTCTCTCTCTCTCTTCTCACTGTGCTCCTCTCTCTTTCTCTCACACTCACTCACTCACTGGGCCTTGTAAAATAAAGCTTTTAGTTTAATATATAAAGCTTTTTATCAGTCTCTCTCTCTCTCTCTCTCTCTCTCTCTCTCTCTCTCTCTCTCTCTCTCTCTCTCTCTCCCTCTGCTCTCCCCCTCCCTCTCTCTCTCTCTTCCATTTCTCAGTCCTTGCATTCTACGTAACGTCACAGTGTGGCAGCATTGACGAGCACAGAAGAGACCTTTGTCACTTGACAGCTCGGGTTTCCTTTCGGAAGCTGGGTCACCAGGGACTGAGGAAGGGCAGCTACAGCAGCAGCAACAAGAGAGGCTTTCTTGATGGACCCTGTGCTGGTTTCATCAATGTAACTAATAGACAACCACTATAGGCACACTAGACGTCATGTAACTCCTGGACTTGCATACCGATTGCCCCGAGTGTCTTGAGCCAGGACATCTCTCGTTTTCACAGGCAAATCTATGCTGTCAGAGTCAGTTCATGGTTGCCAACATACTGATTGCACTTATGAGAGTTTTGAGCCAGGAAATATATCGTTTTCACAGGCAAATCTATATGCTGTCAGAGTCAGTTCATGGCTGCCAACATACTGATTGCACTTATGAGAGTTTTGAGCCAGGAAATCTCTCGTTTTCACAGGCAAATCTATGCTGTCATAGTCAGTTCATGGTTGCCAACATACTGATTGCACTTATGAGAGTTTTGAGCCAGGAAATCTCTCGTTTCCACAGGCAAATCTATATGCTGTCAGAGTCAGTTCATGGCTGCCAACATACTGATTGCACTTATGAGAGTTTTGAGCCAGGAAATATCTCGTTTTCACAGGCAAATCTATATATATATATATATATATATGCTGTCAGGGTCAGTTCATGGTTGCCAACCTCTGTCACAGTGTGTGTGTGTGTGTGTGTGTGTGTGTGTGTGTGTGTGTGTGTGTGGTGTGTGTGTGCGTGCGTGCGTGTGTGTGCGTGCGTGTGCGTGCGTGCGCGTGCGTGCGTGCGCGTGCGTGCGTGCGCGCGCGCGCGCGTGTGCGTGTGTATGTGTGTGCGTGCGTGCATGCGTGCATGTATGGGCGCGCGCGTGTGTGTCACTGTTTGTGTGTCACTGTGTGCGCGTGCGCTTGTAAAGCGCGAATGCACACACTGAGTCAATTTGGACTGACACGTAAATTAAATAAGTGAGAGTTATTAATGAAGAGAACCCCCGAACTTTTCCTATGTAAAAAGACTTCATTTTGTTCACTCATTATATTAATAATTATAGTTTCTGTTCCTTTACGATGTGGACTTGACGACCACCACTACAGAAACTCTTCTGGTCTGGTAATAAACTAGCAGTACAGTACACAGGGAAGACTGACGGTCGTAAGTAACCATTTTCATCTTCACACTCCTCTCTCGCCGCTAAGGCAATAGTCATACCACGTACAGGATTTCTTTCTCTTCAAAAGAGTACATTGAGTATTTAATTCTTTTCGCAATAAGAGCAGAAAATGCTGCCAAGGTATGTGATAACATAGCATACGCTTTCAAGTTCTGGAAAAGTAGGTATTTCTATAGCAAAATTACTACTCTGCATTATCAAGTTTGAACATAGCAAACATGATACACAGTATTGTGAAAATTATGACATGTTAACTGTTTATGTTATTGTTGAGTTCGAAAGCGAACGAACGAAAGTAAGAAGTTCCGAACCCACAAAGTCGTTGCAGTTATCCATTTCAAACAGCAATAATTGAGTGTACCGTTTCAACACGACAACAAAGCCCTAAACCGCGACACCCCCACCCACCCCCTCCCCTTCACCCCCTGCAGTTCCCCAGCCAATGCACCAGAATACAAAGGAAATCATACGTAAATTATACCACCGTAAATTTCACAAACTTGTACTTTAGACACCCCCGTCATGTTTATCACCCTCAATCTCAAAGTTTGCTTCTTTCAGTTTTATGAAAATTACTCTAGGCTGATCATAGCCGTAGCCCTTTCCTGAGAATGGCAGAATGTTGCTTCTCAGTGAACATCTTCAATGCCAAAATTCGAGGGGGTGCGTAAAGTACAAGATAGCCCAACATTTGACGTGGTTCTGTGCAATGGTTCGCAAGTTTCGGAAAGAATCATAATATATAAGCAAAACTTCAAAAGTCCTCCTCAACTAAGTTGACAGAAGACTAATAAAACAAAAAACAAGTGCAACGCTGAGCGGCTGCAAAGTCCCCTCGCAGCATCGCCGAGCTACTCTGAAATCGGAATGTGTCGGCTGTACACATACATAAAAACGCATCAAAACAGCACGTAACTACATAAAACGCATAAAAACAGCACGTAACTGAACAGTTTTTGATATATAGCCTTGGGGTTCGGACACGTGATTTGAGCGCGCGCGATCATGCGCACACGCGCGCACAGAAAAATTCATGACAACTGTGTTATAGACCATTCATCAAGAAATGTTGTGGGAAAAAAATGAATTAAAATACATGCAAAATTTCGCGAGATATTAGCGATTATATGTTTCGGGGTTTGAACCCCGTAACTGGCGCGACCTTGACCTTAATGTAAAACTAAATACATCAGTGGATAGCTTGCCTCTTGGCAAACTAGTATACCAAATTTGATGATGATAGACTGAATAGTTTTTGAGAAAAACGGACGAATAGCCGGACGGACGGAGGCACGCCGGACGGACGGACGGACACCGGACGGACGGACCAGACAAAAACAATAGCTCCCCGAACCTTCGGCTCGGGGACTAATAACAACACTGACATTCTTCATTATTAGTACCTTTCGACACAGACAAAGTACCATAGCTACTACAGTCTCATAGTTATGACGTAGAGAATAGTACTTGAGGCTGACTGTTGGTCTTTGTAGTGTGGGCGACATGAAGCGTACCTCTAGCAGCAGCATTCCTGTGGACTGAAGCAGAAAATTCAGCCTCAAGCCACTTGCCCCGCTTCCTGCTCTTCTAGAGAAAAGACGGTGTCAGGCATACTACAATAGCTAAAATTGTACATGGATTGTGTGCGTACAATCATCATTCCACTATTCTTTCTCATGAGTGTATAATATCAATTGGTTATATCTTAAGCATAATACGTTTGATACTTGTGATAATATCACTATCGGAGGTCGAAGTCAAACACGAAACAATGAGCATGCATGCACGCGAGCACGCACACACACACACGCGCGCGCGCGCACGCAGAGAGAGAGAGAGAGAGAGAGAGAGAGAGAGAGAGAGAGAGAGAGAGAGAGAGAGAGAGAGAGAGAGAGAGAGAGAGAGAGAGAGAGAGAGAGAGAGAGAGAGAGAGAGAGAGAGAGAGAGAGAGAGAGAGAGAGAGAGAGAGAGAGAGAGAGAGAGGTAGATGTCACCCTTTTGGTGCATGGATGGCTTAAATTAAAACAAAAAGTGCAATAATAAACAACCGTTACAAAAAGATTACACTTTGCCAAGCAGACGCAATGTCACACAAACTTTACTAAGTAGCTTTAATACACCCGAATTCCTTCCCTAAAATGTGGAGGGAGGGATAAGTGAAGATTGTGGGGAGAAAAGGGAATGCATAAAAAAATGAAAGTATTGGCAGGGATGCGGCAATTCCATTAGGCAGAGAATTGGTGTCAGACCAAGAACAGATTGCTTTCAGGTTACTTTTGCCAGCTCACCCTCGCCTACTTCTCCCTCCACCCCTTCTTTGCTCTCCCTCTTCCACCTGTAATTCCCGCTGTCCCGTTGACTCCTTCCGCACTCTACTTCCCCCTTGGTCACCCAACGCACTGGCACAACGTTCCTCGTGCATACCTGTGCATACCTGTGCATCTGCGCGTACGGTTGATGAGGCAGGGCCAACTGCATAGGTGACCACCCATGTCGGTCTGGCAGTGACCCCTTCACTGGCTTTTGTTCAGGTATTGCTTAAAACCACCAATTAGTGAAGTACACTCCGCCTAGGGCTAGGCTAGGAGGCACATTTTTGTCAGTCTGTCTGTCTGTCTGACACGTCCGTCTCTTGACCAAATCGATCGCTCAGAATGTTTACTAACGGGCTTTGGTAAAATTCGGTCCATGGCAAGGTATCGCCCCAAAGAACATATATTTACATTTCGGGATTGATCTAGATTGTCAATTGGAAATATGAGCTTTGATTTCCATTGCCTTTTTCTATAAAAATTCAGTTAAAATCGAATTTTCGTGAAATTTCGAGGACAATTGTGGAGTTACGCAAAATTATTTATTGAAATCAAAAATATTAAAATCCATCGAAACATCAATCGACAATACCATTCGGTTCCTTTTTTTATGTCACCCCGAGGTTATTTTCGCTGATGAGAGAGAGAGAGAGAGAGAGAGAGAGAGAGAGAGAGAGAGAGAGAGAGAGAGAGAGAGAGAGAGAGAGAGAGAGAGAGAGAGAGAGAGAGAGAGAGAGAGAGAGAGAGAGAGAGAGAGAGAGAGAGAGAGAGAGAGAGAGAGAGAGAGAGAGAGAGAGAGAGAGAGAGAGAGAGAGAGAGAGAGAGAGAGAGAGGAGAGAGAGAGAGAGAGAGAGAGAGAGAGAGAGAGAGACAGAGAGGAGAGAGAGAGAGAGAGAGAGAGGGAGAGAGAGAGGGGAGAGTGAGGGAGAGAGAGAGAGGGGAGAGAGAGATGAGAGAGAGAGAGAGAGAGAGAGAGAGAGAGAGAGAGAGAGAGAGAAGGGGGGGGGGGGGGGGGGGGGGGGGGGGAGGGGGCGGGGCACGAGTTTGGGCAAGGTACACAACCACTTCATTTTTACGAATGCTGGCAAGACCAGGGAAGACTAGTATCACAGACGATATAGTTACTAGTGTAACTATATCGTCTGTGCTAGTATTTGTAGTAAGCGAGAACGAGGCTGTAACCATTAGAACTTAGAAGACAAACAGGGAGGTTGAAGTGTTCTGAAAAGCTATCTGAGAATGCTGTCAGATAGGAATAGCCTCCAAAATAGAATGAGTTCGAAATAGATTCTACCAACCAAGGTCTTCTGACAGATGGGTCACCTTAAATTCTAGAAAGCAAGCCAATGAGCACTCTAGAATACACGAAGCTGCCAAAGTTAATCGACACCGGGGCTAATTAACAACATTCACTTCCTCCCAGAACAAGCAGAATAATGATGCTCATTAATGAGCGCGAGCTGCACTGGACAAAGTACCCGTACCCAAACTTACACAAAATTCTGAGTTTGTTATAAAAAAAAGTTTAAACTATTTTAATAACAACAACAACATACAGTATTTATACGGCGCTGAATCTTGATAGAAATCAAATCAAAGCGCACACAGCATTCATAACGCATACAAACAAAAACGCAATACAAAGCGAACACACACGGATGACATAAATGGAATACAACAGAAACTGACCTAATGGCAAGAAAGAGAAGCGAAAGAGAGCGGAGCTTTAATGACGGGGGTACAGGCGGGTCTTGAGATTAGCTTTGAAAGCAGAGAGGGTCGGTCTCTGACGGAGGGAAAGAGGAAGTTCGTTCCGGGAGGTCGGTCCTGAGACAGCAAAAGAGCGCCGACCAACAGTTGAAAGCTTATACCTAGGGATCTGGAGAGAAACCTAAAACGGAAAGTGCGAGCTGGCGTATAGATGGAAATGTGTGCGAGCTGGCGTATAGATGGAAATGTTGTCGCAGAGGTAAGATGGAGCAGCTTTATGGATAGATTCATAGCAAAGGGTGTTTAATTTATACTCAATTCTGTCTGCGACAGGAAGCACTGCAAAGTACGGAGAAGAGGGCTAGCAGAGGTTCTTCCTAAGGACCAGACGAGCAGCTGTGTTTTGAATACGCTGGAGACAAGATAGAGAAGAGACTGATAGGCCAGAGAGGAGAGCATTACAGTAATCAAGACGAGATAGTCACTTAATGTTTATTATAAGGCACAGGGGTCTCCCTCTCGGGGGAAAAGTGTCGCCATTACAGCAATAGAAAAAACAAAAACGGTACCGGCTAGACAAAGTACCCACTTCAAACGTCTCCTTGTTTTATTAGAGACGTCGTATTTTTATCAGAGGCATAAAAAATAACGGAGCTCGTTTCATTGGCACGGATCCCCTCCCTTCTAAGTACTGGAAAAGTTGACATACTTGTGTTGATGTTTGCCAGAACGGTGCATGAAAGCCACCTGTGTCTGCTGACCTGCCCTCATCACCTGAGTGGCGGAGGTTGATCGACGATCGACACCCAGCCCATCTATCCCAACAAACCGCGGCTGGTTATGGGTTTACCCTGGCAGCAAACACTTGGCTCTGTTAAAATAATTCACACACCAGTGCAGGTCCTTAACAGATCCCGTCGCTATTCGATCATAATCCCGCATGCATCTCCTTTGACGTTGGTGTATATAAAATTATATGCCAGAAGAGGTCTCTGCCAGCGATGATTATCATGCAGATTATCAATGCGGAAGTGTTCTGTTCATGATGAAACCGTTCACGAGATGTGAAAATTGAAATCCACACGCTCACATACTAATTTTACAACAATTAATGGAACAATGAATTTCTTGCAATGAAGGAGGCAATTCGTCCTACAGACAACAGTACAAAAACCTTCCTACGGAAGACAAAAAGGATTGAATAACTGTCAGCAAAGTAAAGGCTTTTTATTCAAATTATTTGCTGCCTGTGTACACTTTGTTGTTGTCGTCTTACATCATTCTCTTTTCAATAGCTTTGATTTGGTTAAGAAGCAAATAACTACCGAATTTCCTTAACTTTCCTTTGACGTCTAAACTGCGCAATTTCAATTTGTTAGTATGCCCGTTTAGTGACGGTAAAGCAGATAACGACATCACAATACCCGATAGGAGAGATACAGTTGAGAGAGAGAGAGAGAGAGAGAGAGAGAGAGAGAGAGAGAGAGAGAGGGGGGGGGTTAGGTCCATAAAAATAAGCTTAGGCTTGACAGCAAGGGGTCCTGACCTACAATTTACATTATCACCACGCATAATAATACGTCAGGTCACGCCCCTATTCGATGCACGTGCTCAACTTCCGGCTTCCCAAGATTTGTATCTTCCCATCTTCTCCAGCTTTCTGGCAGCTAAACAGAGATAAGGATTCAACTCACCGTGCAGTCAGAGTGCCAGAATCTGTGCGCAACTGGGCGCGTGAATAAAAAATTATGTCAGTTCTGTAAGTGACTGTCACTTACAGTTACATAATTTTTATTCATGCGCCCAGTTGCACTACTCTCTCTCTCTCTCTCTTTTTTTTTTTTTTTTTCCCTGTACTTTAAATTCCAAAATTTCCCCATCCTTATCCCCCTCTGTGCCTCTTCCCCCCATCCTCCCTCCCTTTTATTCTCATTTCTGCATGTACATATATTATTTAGCTTTCTTGTTTGATTTATTTTATTTTCCCCCAGGGCTGGGTGGAAAAAAGCATGTAACTTGCTTATCTCATGTTCCCTGGTTAAATAAAATTTCGTTTTCGTTTTCGTTTCTCTCAAAACCGATAATGTTCTAGGACACGCCTTCTTATTTCACATTTCATTTCCTCTTCCTGCCCCATTTTCTCCCCTTCATATTTTTTGTTAAGATTATTATACACAGATCTGCTCTTTCAATAGCCAGGAAGCGTTTTTCCTGCAAGAAAAAAAATACTGTGAAAAACACACAAGACCATAAGCTCTTGCTTATTCAACGCCTTGCAGCTCTCAATCGTCCGAAGAACTTTCCACTTGAAATTAAAAGAATCCAGCATTAGTTTGTTAGCTTTCACATGTAACTATGGCATAGGTACACCCAAACCAAATATAAACTTTTGCGCCAATTGGCTGGGTGTCAAGAACCACCATTTTAAAGTATGCAATATTCTATACAAATGCATTTAAATTCATAAATGTCTGCAAGTGTGTGCAAACTACTGTCAGTGTCTGTGGAGAGCAAGATAATTATGTCAGAGTGGTAGTGTGTGCGTGTGTTACTCTGTGTGTGTTCGAAGAAGAAAACTGAAAGGGAAAGGGTGCATACAATTTTATGAAGAAAACGAGAGAGGTGAGAAGGATTTAGGATGGCAAAGATGGGACATAGAGAGAGAGGGTGGGGGGGGGGGGGGGGGGGGGGGGGGGCTTCAAGAAGAGACAGGGTGACAGCAAAAGATTAATCCGCCTCACGGTTCCGGGAAGACATTCCAGCATTTTGGTGACAGTCAACATAAATTGGCAAACACATGTCATGGTCGATGGTTGTGCAGCAGAACAAGGGAGGACGAAGAAGAGAAAGGACGGAAGGAGAGAAGAGAAAGGAAGGGGGTGGGGGTGGTAGGAGAGTGTAGGGGACAGAGAGAACTGTAGATAAACGACTAGATCGTTAATTTTATCATCAGCAAGATGTTCACGCTGTTTGGAAGAGAGATGATAAAATGTATGAATTTATTATTAGCAAGATACATTCTGTTTGACGAGAGGGGGGAGGGAGAGAGAGTACTGGTAGCGATGAATTCATATGGGGGGTGGGGGTGGGGGGTGGGGGGGGGGGGGGGGGGGGGGGGAGGAAGTCAGAAAATGTGAACTGAAAGGGCCATTTTCTGGTCGAGTGCATGGACACAGACTGATAGAGTTAGCAGTGAGCACTAGCCCAGGCAGACGATGATGGAAATGCAACGGGACTTGGCTAGACTGGAACATTTCCTGGCACCTGGATACAAAGCGTAGATGCGTGCACGCGCGTGTGTGTCTGTATATATCCGTGTGTCTATGCGTATGTTGTGTCCCCCCCTCTCTCTCTGTGCATACATGAATATAGTGTGTATTAATAGCTTCAAACTCAAACTCAACTTGACAAGTTGAAGCGTCACATTTTCATGTGATTGTAAGCTGTACTTCGTGTCTACGTGTTTGCGTGTGTCAATGTGTGCGTAGTTGTGCGTGAGCGCGTGTCAGTGTGTGTGTGTGTGTGTGTGTGTGCGTGTGCGTTACTGTGGCGCTAGCCGGCACAACGCCAAAAGCCCCGACAAGCCAGTATCCTTAATTCCTCTTTGTAGCCTCTACCCACTACACCCATGATAGCCTACACCCTCTTTCTTCTTCAGAGATATATGCTGCTGCCAAAGCCAGCGATTTTCTTCTCACCTGTCTAGGCCCTAGTCTCTCCACCACAACAACCCCCACTCCTCCCCCTCACACGCACACAAACTTCCCATATATATATATATATATATATATATATATATATATATATATATATATATATATATATATATATATATATATATATATATATACACTCACCTTACTTTCTTTTTGAACAATATATTTGTCTGCTTTCTAATTGCCCACTATGTCATTCCAGAAGTAAGTCTCTCTCTCTCTCTCTCTCTCTCTCTCTCT
>CM065691.1:35230399-35250399 GCA_017654935.2 Phymorhynchus buccinoides
TGCGCGAGTAGACTCAGTAGATTTCAAAAGTCACTAGCCCAATGGGCGAATGTAAATTTTATTTCACTACTCCATCATAGCGCATGGCCCTAGGTTTTTTTTACCACTGAGTCTCCCCACATCATCTCTCCCTTCCAACCCACTATCATTATCAAATCAAGCTCAGCTGTCCAGTGGATGCTAAGATAACAACATGCCAGCACTGGTACTGAACAGAAAGGAAAGGCAGCCTCCTCAATCTCCTCCTCCCCCCTTCTCTCTCTCCCCCACCTCTCCCATATTATTTCTTGTTCTCTTTACTTCTCTCCTTTCTTTCTTTCCCACTTTTTTTTCCTCTTTCTCTTCTCTTTCTCTCTCTCCTTCCCTAACCCCTGTGTCAGTGTGTGAGTGTGTGTGTCACTGTGTGTGTGCGTGCGTGTGTGTGTGTGTGTGTGTGTGTGTGTGTGTGTGTGTGTGTGTGTGTGTGTGTGTGTGTGTGTGTGTGTGCGTGTGTGCGTGCGTGCATGCATGCGTGTGTGTGCGTGTGCGTTCAGGGATTTTTGTTGTTTTCGTCAGGCTAGTGAAAATGTGTTCGGGTGAGTAATTTTTTTCAGTTACTCACACAGAGGGCAAGCAAAATTTGTAAAGTTTGGCCAACCCTGGAGAGAGAGAGAGAGAGAGAGAGAGAGAGAGAGAGAGAGAGAGAGAGAGAGAGAGAGAGAGAGAGAGAGAGAGAGAGAGAGAGAGAGAGAGAGAGAGAGAGAGAGAGAGAGAGAGAGAGAGAGAGAGAGAGAGAGAGAGAGAGAGAGAGAGAGAGAGAGAGAGAGAGAGAGAGAGAGAGAGAGAGAGAGTTCTGGCAGACTGACCAAACAATGTCATGTGAAAATGAGTTTCCCCACAGTGACAGTCTAATATAATACTCTAGCCTCTAGGAAACTCTAATCATGATTTCAACTGTAATCCTAACCCATCCCACCCACCAACCCCTCAACTCTTTCCCCCTTCCCAACCCCCTTTTTCAGTTTTTGTCGGCGTTGTCGCAGTCAAAATCGTCGCTCGTTCAAATCGGTCGCCCGCTACTACTACTATGAGAGTGTGTATTTGCGACAACCACAAATTTCACTCTTTCTTTACTTGAACCATTTTTCCGTACTCCAATCTAACCCTAACCCTCACCCTAACTCAATGTCGCAAATACACACTCTCATAGTAGCGGGCGACCGATTTGAACGAGCGACGATTTTGACTGCCACAGGCGTCACCTTATCCCCCCTGACAGGTGACATGTCAGCACTCACCTGCAAGTGATGCCGTCCACACTGAAGTCAGTTGTACACACAAAACTCCAATGCTCCATACATTCATCCAAAGTGGTGTCCTTTTGCTAGTTCTTGTCATTTTTCCGCAGTTCTAGTGCATACACAAGAACTTAGGCCAGAACTTGTAGAAGCAGCTCAGCTTCTCTAGCTTGGAGTTGGGAGTAGGTCTACTCAACTCTACTGAGACAGAGACTAGACTGTCCCTGTTAAAAGTTTCCAGGTACAGTACACAATTGTTGTTTCCTTATAGGTCAGCATGGTGGAGTCGGACAACGCATTAAGCAATACATTGCAATTCACATAAATTCCACACACAACACACAGAGAACAATCACCAAACACACACAAGAGCAGACTTCTCCCAGTACAAAGCTAGAGTAGACTGCCTCTCCCTCTACGCTCTAGTCACCATCGGGCATCCCCGTGATTGGCCCAGTTTTGTTTGCCACGGCCGTTCTATCGAGTGAACATAATTGACGATAAACAAAATCGTTTGGGACAAATCAACCAGTTAGTCATGTATCAGCCGCTATTTTCAACACTAAAGCAACTTTTAATAGTTTCTATTTTAAATATTGTCTCCGTTATGTTTCAAAATGTGTGTATTTATGACATTTAAGTCGTGTCTATACCCGCAAAATCGGTAGAGAACAGCCCACTTAAAATGGATTCCCTCTTGACGTCATCATACAACCAATGAATTGCTTCATCCTTTTTGCAAACTGCGCATGTACGGAAATCAAGAAATCAACATGGTGAGTTGCGATGCTTCTGCTCTGTGTGATTGATAAGAAATTTGGCATTAGACATGGTAGCATTTGATTTTAAGAGTTAATCAGAAGAACTCAACACACATTAAGCCTTTTGTAACCAAACTGCGATGCATTCAATATGTACATGACTTCACAGAGCTTGTTTGGTCATCTTTTTCTTCCCTTCTCTCTCAATTTTGCATGTCATGATCATGATGATCTGAGTCGCTACTAAAAGTACTATGAATGAGTATGAGAGTCTGTGTTTGCGACAACCACAAATTTCACTCTTTCTTTACTTTAACCATTTACCTAACCCTAACCCTAACACTAGAAAAAAGTGAAATTTGTGGTTCATGCTCAATGTCGCAAAATGCCGCAAATACAGACTCTCATAGGTACTTAGTTAGCGAGCTACTTTTTTTTTAACGAGCTACCTTTTTTCATGCGACACTGCCTGCTGACACTGCCTGCTGGCTACTCGCAGTCGCAGACCGTCAACATGAACATGATTCGCTGTGTGTAGGCTAAATAGGCCTACACCTGTGGGGTTTAAGCTAAGGATTAATCCTCTTTTTGTGTTTGCATACGTTTTGGCAGTGTGACTTTATATTCTGTCAAACATATAATAAAATTATCTGGGCATCAATTTCTTAATAATGGTTTACAACATTAGTTGATTTACTTCCCTTGATTTTGACTGTGACTATCGGCTGTTTTATACAATGTTATCCACCTCATGTTCTCGCCTTCCAATGTCAACGCATTGTTCTGTCCGTTTCAGGAAAACAACCATAACCTAATCCTAATCCTATCCCTTTCCCGAGCAAGGCAGAATGTGGCTTCTTAGTTAATCAGCAGATTGTGTTCATGTTGACGGTCTGCGGGTAGCCAGGCGTATGATCTGATGATGTCGATGATTCTTCATCCTACCGACGGGGGATGTTTATCCTGCCCCACGCCCAAAGTCTTCTTTTAGACTGCAATAGGATTAGGAATTGTTCAGAAATAATTAAGGGGAGTAATTTCAAGGTGTGTGTGAATTATCCCGCCTAACCGAGTGGAGACAACAGTTGCTTGAGGTAGGGCCTACGTCATTCTTGCAACAATCAGACCATGTTCAGGGATAGTAAGTAACTCTTCGTAGTCAAATTTTTCGTCAACCAATGCATTTTCTTATTTCATATATTTTACGCATCTTGGTAAGGAATAGGGATAGGGTTAGGAACATGTCAGAGTTAATGTTATTAGTTTTTTAAGACATTTGCGCACAATTTATGCATCCCGTGATTGAGCGCCGTATCCATAGCCTGGAGAATTTTATATATGGGCCCATATTCCCAACCTCTGCCTGGAGACAAACAGGAAGTTACATTGGCTCAATTTGCTGTCGCCTCATGTATTTGACTTTGAGTAGACAGACATGGCAAAGAACACACAGTCATTCTAAAGGTACTTGTAGTCATTTATATTTACGTCACATTTTGCAAAGTTCGATCAATTTGTGGCCCCTTGTTTCTCTTTGCAAGTCGCTCACAAGGTTTGTACCTCTTGGTCAAGGTAAGCAACTCTAATTTTTGCAAAGTTCTCTCCCCTAGTTTTTTTTTTCGAAAATCGTCTATTGGTGCACATGATGCATGCTATGTGAGTTTGTGTCATCCATTCCACAGGCACAACATGGCCTAATACCGAATAGTGGAATGGGCAACGGAGCCGCTGTAGCTCAGTTGGTTGAGTCGCTGGCTCGTAAACCGTCAGGTGTGCGGGTTCAAATCCAGCTAGGTTTACAGTGGTGTGCCCTTGGGAAAGGCACTTTACTCAGGAAGGACTATTTTCCTCACTCCACCCAGGTGTAAAATGGGTACCTGATGTCAGTTGGGGAAAAAGTCCTTCGGATGAGACTTAAAACCGAGGTCCCGTATGCGAACGCATGCACAAAGATCTTGCGCACACGTTAAAGCCCATTCCACTATTTGGTAGGAGTAGGCCATGCCAGTGGTATGGATGACACAAACTCACATAACATGCATCCTGTGCACCAATAGCAGCCTAAATCGTAAATGAAGACTTTGGGCGTGGGGCAGTCCGGTGTTGTGATAAACATCCCCAATAGGAAGAAGAATGAATGTCTTTGTGGCAATCTTGTACTTTAGATACCCCCTCATTTTGACGACCCTCCATCTCAAAGAAGAAAATGAATTTTAAGTTATTTTGACGTCCTCCGACCTGGAAGTGGAACAGACCTGTACATATGGGACATTGGAAATGTAAAGATAGTGGGTCAGTCCTGGAGATACTCCAATACCTGGCCGAACCAGTTCAGTGAGTAACATCCAAAAGATCCATCTCAAAGCCGCCTGCTTTCAGTTTTATGAAAATAATCCTGGCTGATCCTAACCCTATTCCTTTCCAGAGAATGGCAGAATGCTGCTTATACAGTTACACTCGGTGAATATTAACAATGAATAACAAATTTGAGAGGGGTGCGTAAACTACAATATGGCCATTTAACCCTTTCACCGCCAATGTCGCATTTTAGCACCACAATGATTTAACACCGTCCCATGTCACGAAAAGTCTTCAAACCAGTGTCTTATAAATCCAAAGAGCCTATTTTCATAATTTTGGGAGGTATGGATAGGCCTTACTTTATACCTGTCATAGAGGAATCCCCACTATTGCAGATTATTGTTTTTCTCTACCCAGGTAAGTTTAATGGAATATTTTGCTGAAAAATGGCTGGCGGCGAAAGGGTTAATTGTTGCTTTGAATAGCGAGTTTAGGCACCAGTTTCTTTACATTAGAATTTAGATAGAAACTATAAATAGTGACACATTCTGGTTGACTCGTCTTCTTGTCTTTGAATTTAAAGGTATATTAAAATTTATTTATTTTATTTATAAAGTAAACTTTTACAGCGTTTAATCTTAAAGCTCTTAATGGGGAAATACTTGTCTGATCAATAAATTATGATATTTGGTTTAAATGAAATGTATTGAAATAATGAACAGGAAAGCAGCAATACAAGTTAAGTGCAAGTACAACAAGCTAGAAGCTAAATGCAAGGTACTCCAGTCTAACACATTCCATTGCATAGTATAATATTGGGGGAACAAATGTTGCAGAGTTTTGGTTATCCTTCCCTACGTCCCCACCCTGAGGGTACTAAGACTCTTGAAGTGCCCAAGGGTCCCTATGGAGCCCCAGATGTCATGCTGCATGGGTAAGTATAAACTTTGTACAAAAATTAGACCAGTCACCAGCTGACCGAGTCTCATACATGGGAATCTGTAAAAAACATTGTCATTAATCCCTTCAGTGCCGCCTATTAGTTGCGCATGCACCGCCGGTTTGCTGCACAATTTTTGAATGTGGCAAAATCGCTACTTAACGGCGACTTATATATACGTCGGTGGCAAGTACTGAAGCACTATAGAGGACTTATATATATGACTCTGTGCCAAAAGGTGGGCATGAAAAGTGGACATAGAGGGTAAAAAATGAAACTATTAATACCATTTAAATACATGCATATTTAGAAAGGATATAAATGAGGCAAAACATGTGCAAAGTGGCAGGACAATTTTTCAACCGATTTCTGAGAAAATAGTGATAATGTGGTGTCCCCCACCTGATGACAAACATCAATGATTACATCACAACCATGGTGTTATGTCACAGTATTTTCTCATAGCTCCAGCAAATCATGTTGTGTTAAGTTGTTTTCATTGTTTGCTATTAGTCTGTGACATTTCCTGTTGAAATTTGTTGTTAGTATGATGATTATTATGGGTCTGTTGAGGTAACAAATGACCTTTGTCATCACTTTACATTTGAAAGTTGCATCAAATACACTAATTCTGTCTTTAAGTACTTAAGATGCCATAAAAAAAACAATTACAACTTAACTGAATATTTTCTACCAAACTATTAATTGATTCATGTCATTGTTTTTGTTTTATTACACAATGTGTGAAAAATGTATGACAAACATCAAAGTTACCTACATAATTTATTTTCCAGTTTCTGGCCAAAATGTCTATGAATAACTGTATTTTTGTCAACTACAGTAAGCAGAATACTTTAAAGAAAATAATAACTTGCATGAATAAAAAAAAATTCAAAAAACTGTTGAATTATTTATCATAATTCACTATTTACACCATAGGACATGTATGACGAACATCATAGTTACATTAATAATTTTCATTAAGCACTATTTTTTCATTTATCTTTCTATGAAGGCTGCAAAGTGCTCTAAATGAATGACTAAACCCACTGAAGTGGTGTTTATTTGTTTATTAGATGGTTAGACCAATAAAACCAGCTAAATTTGATAATTAACATTTTCTTGATGACGAACATCAAGTCCAGTAAAATGATTACATTGAACATTTGGATTAGTGCAGAAGAAAGAAATGAACATGCTGGTGTTAAATAAGGGTAGGGGTCAACTTTATATGACAGTTTAATTGTAAAATAAAAGAGAGCAAGCTAAAAATATATATATTGAGGATTTTATTGAGCATTATAGCTTAGGTATGACGGATGTCAAGTGTTACATCTAAGTCAGAACCTTTAAGAGAAAGTACAATATTATTTAAAATAATATATTTTGTAAAAAAACTTTTATACTCCTATGATAAAGTAATATCTGCTCCAACAAAGCATGACATTTTCATGTATTTTGGATTTACATAAGTGAAAATTGTTGGGAAGTTTGATTTTGGTTGAATGATTACATCAAAAATGATGTTTGTCATCAACATTGGTTTAAGCCTAATAACTAACAGAACTTTCATTTTTGAATGTTACAATCTTTAGCGTTTACTAATGAGGTACTTTTGCATAACCTGTCCAAATTTCAAGTAATTTTACTGGAGTTTGTGTGTTCTAGCACTTGTTGAAATCATGACTATTTGCAATGTCCACTTTTGAAGACCAGATTTTGGGGCTGATTTGACATTCATTGTCACATAACTAAACAACTACTGATCTTATAAAGCTGATATTGTCTCTAGTGTCTTTTCAGACATTTGTCTATATGTTTATAACATAAGCACAACAGTCAGAAGGTTATGTGACAATTTATTGAGAATGTAAGTACCTGACCCTCTCCGTGCTCACCTTTTGGCACAGAGTCATATATATATACGTTGTCGGCACTGAAGAGGTTAATCGATTCAGTTTCACTTTTCTGGGGGTGGGGGTCAAAATGTTAACATATTGTATCACTTAATTGTAAATGCACCTTTCTTGCAAATAAATGTGGTTTAAGAATGATGAATTATACAAATTTGGAAACTATGCCTGTCAAAACATATCTTTAACTGTGGTATTGAGATAAAGATTGATCTGAAGGTAGAAGAATGATATTTGCCATATATATTTATTATGCCCGGCCACTTTTCTAGTTTATGAAAATAGAATTTTTTCTCATTCCCAAATTTAAAAACTAAAAAAAAAAGAAACAAAATCCTAGTAGCTCATGTAATTTCCTAAAAGATCAGTCTAACTAGAGTCACCTATACTAGATTCTATAGTTCTGTATTGTAGCTTGAGATTTCTAGATGCAGTGGAACTTCCCTTATGAGACCCCCCATTATAAGACTCCCTCACACTTAAGACCTTCTCGGACACGTGCCCTTCTTTGTAAGTATTACAATTACTTCCCTTATAAATGCAACTCCCTCCCATTTAAGACCTCATTTTGGATTATTTTTTAAGGTCTTATAAGGGAGGTTCCACTGTAGTAAGATTAATCAGCTTCTGTGTACATTTTTGTTGTTGGCAGTTTGAACAAGACTCACGCTGCCCAAGGTCTGGTATCTTCCCATCCTCTGGAGTTTTCTGAGAAAAATGTGAGTGATCATTTTTGTCAAATACCATGGTGTTAATTGCCAAAAAATGTAGTACTAACTCTTTGTTTCAGATACTAGTTCATACATTTTTTGTTTCAGTAAATGAAAATGAGTTAGCAAATGTGTACTGTATGGTACACATAGCAAAGATCAGTATTTTTTAATTACCGGCAAACACAAATGAAATTTCTGTGTCGTTTTTACTGTTTAAGAGTGGAAGAGGATATTAAAAAAACCACTTCAATTTCAGTCTCTTTTTTTTCCAAAGGAGACAGAATGATAAATCATTATCGTGGGCCCTGAAGAGAAGCAGATTGGAAAATAGCATTGACATTGATTTTTGTTAACATATGCATCCAAACACAGATTTCTTTTTTCTATGCATGGTATCAACGCATGAAAAATCAAGTTACAAAGGGGAAAAAAGGAAAAAACAATGCTGGCCATGACATTTCACCAAAAAAATGGTGTATTGCACATTTGCAGTGGCTGAGCCACAAGCAGAAGATGGACATGGCGATGCTGAGGAACGGCCAGGGCATCCACGCTCCAATGCGTCTGCACATGGAGCAACACTTTGCCCAGAAGGTTGGTCAATGTTTTCAGCCATCACCACAGCTAAACAAAAACAGAGATAGAGAGAGAGAGCATAGACCTTTTTGGACACTGAAGAATGTCTGCATTCCTTCCTTCCGTTAGAGTGACCACAGTCACATTTGACTGTTTTGTCACTTAAAACAGGGGGATCTGCGGAAGAAGCGCCTTAGGGGAGAAAGATCTAGACAACAGAAGATAAACCTAACCTATGTGACCAAGCCAGTCATTCTTCTTGTTTATATTGTGAACAGAAGGGGTTTGGTTTATAATTTTAATGTAAGTGTTAGTATCAGTTACACAGAATGGGGTTTGGTTTATAATGTTAGTGTAAGTGTTAGCATCAGTTACACAGAATGGTACAAAGAAGAAGGGTGCTATTTTCTTCAACTCATTGGAGTCATGATGGCAGATGTCTGCTGTCACTGTGAGTCTGTTCAGATCATGACGGCAGACCACTGCTATTTGAATTTCCGATTTTTTTGTAGCTTCCCACAAATACCACAAATAGTTATACAAGGGAGCTTACTGCTGAAAGTCAAAGTACACTCATTTATGCTTCGATTGCTTCCCTTAGACCATAACTAGCCATTTGGGCTTTTTTGAATTGGTGCTTTATTATATGAATCATAATAATATAGAAAGAACTTTGAAACTATAACAAAATCAGAATTTGGTGCTCCTTACAGTCTGTAAAGTATGGTATGTTATGCATTAAAAGTTGTTCTGTCATTGTGTGCCTCCATGGGGAAGATTTACATTGTGTGTGTGTCCTAGGGAAGATTTTGATGTTTTAGAAAGTGTATATTTGTAAAGTATTAGATCTGACATGTTTCTCACTTAAGATCTTGCTTTGGAGCTTGTTTTTCATAGACTCTTGTTAACATGTGGGAGTGCAGATATTGATGAGATGAGCAACCAAAAATAAAAGAAAGAAAATAAAGGAGGAGCAAGCTCTCTGATTTAGCAGAGATCAGCGTATTTATTTTTTCAAGTGAAGTAGTGGCTCTGTGAGTGTTTTATTTTTCAATTCTAACATGTTACATCATGTTAATTATTATTACCAACCATGCATAGAAATATTGACACTAATTTGCTGTGGTTAATTACTGCAACATTGCAAGGGAGTAAACAAATTTTTTTAAAAGAGCCAAGGAACAGCCGAAAAGATTCTTTATGCCTTTGAGCAAAACAGTTGCTAAGAAAAAACAAGCCTTATAAAATATGAAATATTTGGCAATGGTGTAGTATCGCTACCAACCCCACTACATTTTTTATTGAAAATCCAAATGTGCACTAAAGCAAAAGGATTAAGGTTAGGATTAGTTTCATGAAACTGAAAAGAATGACACAGCGAGATGGAATGCGATCATGAGGAGGGTAACTAAACTGCGCTTTTGTTTGTTACGAAGATGTGTAACAGTGTTAGGCTTTTACGTCAGAAATGTGTCAGCTTTGCGATGTCTGTCGCCACAGATGCAGAGGCTTCCCTGTCTGCCCAGCTCCAACATTCTGCTGGACACGCTGACCGGACGTGATGAGACCATCGGCTTTGAGGACGTCCTCAATGGTCAGTCAAACCTCCCTTCGCTCGCTCTTTTTCGCAAGTTGTGTTTCTCTTGCATGGGATAACCCCTCTTCATTTCTGTTGTTGTCATAACTTCCCCTCCTTCCAAAGAAAAGGTACATTTCTGCTAAAAACAAGGCAGAATTTTTTAATTTTTTTTGGTCGTGGCATTTTCTCCTTGCAAATGAAAAGGTACTGTAAATGTCTGCTAAAACTGTCCCTGAGCAGTCCAGTAGACATGTCTTACAGATTCAGGCTTCTTGTTCTTCCCAACGTTATACTGTATATATTTCCATGATATAACTTATATGTATTAAAAAAAAAAGAACAGCTAATCTGTGAGGCATGTTAAAAGACATGACATACAAAACATTCGTCATAAAAGTCTTTCTTGAAAAATGCATCCGATATTTAATGCTCGATGCTTTGTGATGTTTATCTGAGCTCCTTCTGAATTCGGTCTTTTACTCTTTTTGCTCACATTCCCTTCGCCTTTTTATCTCCCTGATTTTGATTTATTTCTCTATATTGGACTATTCCATTCCTCAACCCTTTCTATTTCTTCAATTTCCTTCTTTTTTATGATCCAGTCTGTCTTTGATTTCAGATCCATCCATGGCTGAAGCAGTCGGGCAGCCCCATATTCTGATGGAAAAACGACTAGGAATTTTGTAGACTGCTTGCACAAGTTATGGATTTGTTGCACATCGTTCTGTTTGTATTTTGTGCTGTTTTCATTGCCACGATTGTCTAGATGATACTGTATTCCTTACCATTAATAAAATAGTGATTGTCACTTTCCGTGTGTGTGTGTGTGAACTGAGGGAAAGAGAGTGGTCACTTTAGTCACAATCAAGGTAGCCACTATAATGCCAGTTAAAATTTCTGAATGAATAGAGATAATTCATCACAGGTCAGTTTAGATAGCAACATTTTTACGAATTATAAGAATCCCTTTCCCCTGTCGATCATGTTTTGTACATTACATTGTACTAGTAGAATCTACTGAGTATTCATTTTTGCATTTAATTTTAAGTGATACAGTGCAAGCCTCAAGTAAGAGAGACAACTCCATTCTGATTTGTTTTAAACCATGTTATAAGGCTTAGGCCGTGTACACACATGAACGGATATTCCGTGCGGAAACCTGTGCGCAATCCATAAATAAGTGAAGCAAGAAGGGAAAAGATTTGCGCACGTGTCTGAATTTCCACTATATTCGTAAACTTTTATCCTTCTTTCTTCCATTTATTTAGGGTTTTCCGTACAGAACTTACACGTCTAATGTGAACCCGGCCTATCACCAACCTTAAATAAAAACAGAGGGCAAGTCAAGCTAAACCAAAGACTGTACAGGGGAAGATAAACATCCGGTCTCTTTTCCCTATATGAGTAGTGAGGACAGAAACATTGGTTATGTCCCTTTGAAACGTGACACATTTTACACATCGATAGGCCAGTTGAATTCTCCGTTCAAGTTCCAGTCCGAGTTTTTGGACAGCGTCCACTGTGAATAATGTACACGTCCGCACTAACGATAACTCTATCAGCCCGGTTCGCCAAGCTTTTAAGTAATCCATCTGACCCTTTTAGAATATCTTTGGCTAAACTACCACTAAATGATTAATTATACAAGAGTTCCTCAGATTTGTGTGCATTACAAGGTGGGTCCTGCATTTGGGAAAGGTAAGGGTTGCAAGGAAAGTAATTTTTAACAAAAAACAACAAGAAACAAACAAACAAGAAAAAACAACAACAAACATACATGAATGTAGACCGGCAAAGGACAAGAACATATGCCAGTGTTCAAATAATGACCTCAGTTTATTGAATAACATGTCAAGGGTTATTAATTTTCTAGCTTGCCACACTGAAAACTATCCACAAAAGTTCAGGTAAACAGAAAACATGTCTTGTATTTTTTTTATACGGAAAAAGTAAGCCAAAAAATTGTTAGGGAGAAATAAATTAACTCAATTGTGTTCCTGTTCAGATTACCATAACTCTAAAACATAATGGAATTTTCTATGGGTGATGGCCTAACTCTTTGCAAAATGTCATCAATTCAGAGTGACCGGCAATTATTGACATAATACTGGGGTTCAAAGAATTATGCAGTGCGGGGAAAAACAAAAACAAGGCTAGATAGATAAGAGGGCGTGCACGGCCGGGCACCCCTGGCTAGTACGAGAGCACCCGGCCCCACACGGAAAAAAAACAAAAGTTTTTTTAAGCTGGGAGCTTCAGCACCTTCGAGGTGAAGGAGCTGAGCGTGGGGGACTGCACTGGAGTCTATTGCTTGTGCACCAGGTTGTTTCAAAATTCACTGATTACACATAATGACGTCGAAAATTCCCAAATGTGTCTCAGTTCAGACTTCATGGGTCGGCAAATGTTAACATCAGCTCCCTCCGCTGTTCCATGGTGAAGTTGGCCAATCAGCTTAAAACGGAAAAGGTAAATCGGAGGGAGCTGATTGGCCCTAACCCTAAGCCTTCAGCCTTGGAACAGCGGAGGGAGCTGATCTTAACATTAGCCCATGGCTGCACAAAATGATGAGTCAATAGGGGTCCCCCTGACGATCTGAAGCTCTGCTGATACACAAACAACGATAACCTGCTGGAACATGAAATATTTTGAACACCCACCTGAAAAGTTGGGTAGATGAGTTGTTACTGTAATTAATATTTAGGGGCAGTAATCAGAGCTCTTGGTTTCGATTATATAAAGAGTGGTAAGCATGAGTTGTTTCCCTTACATTGAAAATCTCTCTCTCTCTCTCTCTCTCTCTCTCTCTCTCTCCTCTCTCTCTCTCTCTCTCTCTCCTTGTTTCTGATCGGTGACCCCTATACGACTTTAGAACTCATTGAAATATGTCTAACTTTAAAAACCTGTCTACACAATCTAATCAGACCCCTTCCATATCTGTTATACTCGTACAATCACCATAACAAAGGCATTGTGTTTTACAACTGAAAGAACATTTCGATGGCTTGGAGTCAAAACGGACTATCTTTAGACAGTCCATTGACGTATTATTGGATTTATTACAAAAACTAATAACTTGTATCGAACAATGACTGCAGAAATATAAAAAGGGGGATTTGCTTTCTATATTTCAGCAGTCCTTTTTTTATACAATGTATTTGTTTTCGTAATAAGTTCAATAATATGTCAATGGACTATCTAAAGATAGTCCGTTTTGACTCCAAGCCATCGATTTAGAGTGAAACACAATGCATCAATTCTAACTTTTTATCTCTTTTCATGAAAACATATATGACTCAATATACATCTGACATACATAGTTGACATAGTCTGTTAAAAAAAACCCCCACCTTATTCTAAAGATTATTGATCTTTGGATGGAAGAAACTGCCAATTTTGTATGTACTTGCCAGACATTAAGATTGATTTCCTTGAATAACTTTTGAACTATTAGAGAGGGGGGGGGGGGGGGGGGGGTGTCAGGATCAAGGAATTATGGAAGGCTCAATTAAAGAGATTCAATTCTATGATGAGATCTCTGATCATAGTAGATCAAGTAATGTGCGGTTGTGTTCCATTTAGTGACTTACATTTTCATGATTGAGTTTGTTTTATTTATTGATCACTCAGGACAGATTCTTGTTATGAGCGCATATGCGTCATGCTGCCATTATGCGCCTAACAAAAAAATAGGCCCAGCACGTCCGTCTGGCTGGAAAAAATCTTTGTAAAGTGCCTGCTACACACATACGATTTGGATCTGAATGTGATGCGATTTTGATGACGTGAGTAGTAATACATGTGAAATTCATGTATTGGGTCTACTTGAGTATAGTGAGCGAAAATGGATGAATTATTTTAGACGGAAGTATTTCACGTGAATCATGACTCACATGACCCAATCGCATCGCATCCTATTACGATTTTACACATGTGTGGCATGGGCTTAGAACAAAGGCAAGAGAATGGACCAGTTGTCAGAATGGTAGTAATTAACAGGAAGCAGAGGAAGAGTGACAGATTGCAGGAAGTTACAAGCACAGAACTTCTAGAAGGTGGGGGAACTATTTGTAGAAAAGACCCCGGTAAAGATGCGCCCCCCCACCCTCCATTTCTCGGTTGTTTCCACTTTTTCAGTCTTGCCTTTCTTATTGCAGATTGAGCACTTCATCCTCTATCGTTTGCTATATTTAACACTAATTTTCATCCATTTACATAATTAAACACATGCATTCAATAATAGTAGAAGATAAAGGCAAGACGGAAAAAACGCAATGAACCAGGACTGTGACAACTGCTCCGCGCCGCTGTTGTGTGTTCTGCACTACATGGGGGGGGGGGGGGTCTATTAGATAATGGCTTTTATCAAGACTGCGATTAATTAATGATTCAACAAAGATAATTAGCTGAAAAGGTTAATAAAATACAGCTTACTGTTTGGTAAGTGTGAACATTGCGGGGAAAGGGGTCATCCCCACATGGTGGGAGAGGGGGTGATTGATTTGCCTACTTTTGTCCATCGGGGCCCAATTGATCGGGCTAGTCTATTGTTTCGACTTTATTCCTTGCCATTGGTCTAGTCAAAAAATAAATTTGAACTAATTATTCCATTTCCCGATTAATTTAAACGGCTGAACAGCAAACAAGCAAAACGAGTCAGTCAAACTGTTGTGGGCCCCATCAATCTGCAATTCATAAGCAACCAACTAACCAGCCCAAAACTAATCAACCGAACAATTCATCAAACCAGCATTAATCAACCAATTAACCACCCATTTCAACAGCCAGCCGGCTGGCTAGCCAATTAACCCAAATAAAGTAAACAAGGAAATAAACAGCCAACATCAGCGTGCAGCCTGTTCTTTTTGTTTGCAACGATCGCATTCTCAGTCACGCCCAGATGTCTCTTTGTGTCTTGTCGTTCGGAGGTGAAGCCGCGGTCAAGCCTTTCAGAAAATCTGGCATCACATGTTCCTCTTCTCTTCTACCTCCTCCATTCTCCCCCTGTCCACCCAGTTTTGAACTCCTAGTTCAGCAAGAACAGGAGTACATTATAAATGGAACGAGGGCCTCTGCCTCTCTCTCTGTCTCTGTCAGTCAGTCAGTCAGTCAGTCAGTCAGTCAGTCAGTCAGTCAGTCAGTCAGTCAGTCAGTCAGTCAGTCAGTCAGTCAGTCAGTCAGTCAGTCAGTCAGTCAGTCAGTCAGTCAGTCAGTCAGTCAGTCAGTCAGTCAGTCAGTCAGTCAGTCAGTCAGTCAGTCAGTCAGTCAGTCAGTCAGTCAGTCAGTCAGTCAGTCAGTCAGTCAGTCAGTCAGTCAGTCAGTCAGTCAGTCAGTCAGTCAGTCAGTCAGTCAGTCAGTCAGTCAGTCAGTCAGTCAGTCAGTCAGTCAGTCAGTCAGTCAGTCAGTCAGTCAGTCAGTCAGTCAGTCAGTCAGTCAGTCAGTCAGTCAGTCAGTCAGTCAGTCAGTCAGTCAGTCAGTCAGTCAGTCAGTCAGTCAGTCAGTCAGTCAGTCAGTCAGTCAGTCAGTCAGTCAGTCAGTCAGTCAGTCAGTCAGTCAGTCAGTCAGTCAGTCAGTCAGTCAGTCAGTCAGTCAGTCAGTCAGTCAGTCAGTCAGTCAGTCAGTCTGTCTGTCTGTCTGTCTGTCTGTCTGTCTCTCTGTCTCTCTCTCTCTCTCTCTCTCTCTCTCTCTCTCTCTCTCTCTCTCTCTCTCTCTCTCTCTCTCTCTCTCTCTCTCTCTCTCTCTCTCTCTCTCTCTCTCTCTCTCTCTCTCTCTCTCTCTCTCTCTCTCTCTCTCTCTCTCTCTCTCTCTCTCTCTCTCTCTCTCTCTCTCTCTGTGGTGTGTGAACTCGCGTGAGAGAGAGAGAGATTCCAGTCTCTATTGGCAGCATAAACTGTTGAACGAAACACTGAAAATTCGTAGAATTGTTCCTGCATATCAACAGTGAACACAATGATGCCTGTAATGTGAGATCATCCAAAGACCTAATATTAAATTTATGAAATACAAAACGTTCTTTGGGTGTAAAACGTGTTCATTGAAACAGTATTTGGGAACAGACGTATAGAATTAATTGTAGACAACACACAACACACACACACACACACAGTAACATACGTAACCCCTTAGGCGGAGGTAGAGAACGAAAGAAAGGGATGAGCGCACGTCACGTGCACGTGATGGAGGGTTACACACACACACACACACACGGGTTTGGGTGGAAGAGGGGTGTACATGAATGGGTGGATCCTGGGGTTACGTTTATATAGCTTGACATCTAAATCTTTGTTTTAACAACAACAACAAAACGCCATGTGAACTTTGCTGTCCTTTTGTTGCCGTCTCGATTTTGCTTGGGAGTAAAATTGTGAAGATGGGAGACAGCGGTGAAATGAGGGCAGAAACCGTAGAAATGCCCTTTTTGTTATTTTCCTATAGTTTAACAGTTGTTGTTTTGCTCTGTTCTGTCTTTCTCGAATAGATAGTTACCTGTCAACATCCCTGTTTCTCTCTTTGTTCGTATCTGTTTATATTTTTGTGTTTAGTGTTTTCACGGGTATGTGACAGCCTTTTTGTAAATATCTGTACATAGTGAGGTTTGTTTCTCTCTTTTGTGTGAATGGCTAAATCTTTCCTATTTTTCTTCTTGTTAACGACTGAACTCTTCTAGTAAATAATCTAAGGGGGGGAAAAGAAAGGAAAAGACAAAATTAAAACCCCTTTTCTTTCTCATTCTTGAACGTCGAGAGTGAGATTTGCACGTGCAACATGCATGCTGCGAACGAGTGACATTTGGAGAGGCAGTGACAGTGACAATACAGTTCATCCTTATTAATTTTGTTCTCTATAAGTTTTGAGAACTGGGCAGTTTTTTCAGTTCGGTTTTTGGACTGTTGAGAGGCGGGCGTTGCCTCTGACAGGGAGTAGTCTCTACTACCTACTGGTCCACCAACCTTCACATTCTGGGAAGATTTCTGTCCCAGGGACTGGTGGCCGCGTACAGGCACTAGGGTGTTTATTTTCCCATGAGTTCGTGTTTACTTCTTGGCATTATCATCATCTTTATAATCGACGAAATGTCATCATGGCACTGACTTTGACTTGACCGCCTCTCCATTGACAAGAGCAACCAAGAAAGAATCACCCCAAGAACTACAAACCCAAGGAAGAACAGGAGCGAAGAGGAGGAGACGGGAGAGAATTCGACAAAGCTCAAATAAGAAGAAACAAGATCAAGTGAGCCTTGGAAAAGAGTTAGGACAGTTGCTGGAGAAGAGGAACAAGGGTCGAGGGAGCCAGAAGAACCTCAAGCTGTGGGTGACGGCACCGGTGGAGCCCAGGAGTTGAGCCAGGGATCGGCCGCCTGGGTGACGTGGAGCTGAGTCCCAGCTGTTGTCTGCCTGTTCCTTCTTTCCCTGTTGCGCCAGTGAGATGCACTGAGTTCCTGAGTTCCCTTGGAGTTGGGCCTCCTGTTGGGTCCTGGCGGCTTGGACCACCTTTTCAGGCGATGGACGTTCCGCCTTGGGCCTGGACTCCAGCGTGTGCTTCCTCTGTGGGACGTACTTGAGGACGTCATCTTCGGGCATCTTCTTCAATCATCGCCTATGGACATTCCCATGTGTCAATGGACAGGGTTTCTTTCTTTGCTTGCGTGAAAGTGTGGGGGTGAGAGAAGACTGAGTGAAGCGACTAAAAGCATGTCATGTATTGTATTTATCTTGTGAATCGTTAGTTCAATCATCTTTGTTCCATCCAGTCCTTTTCCTTTTCCCTTCTTCCCCAGGTTGTCCTGTTAGGGTGACTTTTATTAGGCTTGTGGGGAGGGGTTAGTTTGGGTATCTTTTAAGAGATTCATCACCCTTTTTCTTCTAAGTAATTAGACCCGTCCTTGCCCCCATCCCCACTCATATCATCTTATAGGATTTGTAGTTGTCTGTGTTGAATGAATAAAGAATAAATGTTTATGTTGTAACAGGGTTTTTCCCCGGCCTGGTCTGGTTTGTAATGGGGGCGTGTCAGTGATTTTTGGTGTTCATCTGTTGACCGTGACAATGTTATTAAATGTTATGATATAGTCAGAGTCTATTATTATTAAACATTTACAGTTTAATATAATTAAATATTTCTATCTTATTATATTATTTTAGAGTCTGACCTCCCCCCTCTCTCTCAAACACACACACGGAGGGCACGCAAACACACACACGCGCGCGTGCGCGCTCGTTCGCTCACACACACACACACACACACACACACACACACACACACACACACAAATGGATAGAAACAAAATAACACAAAAAATCACAGCGCACCAATCGACGATAAAACGTTCAATAACAATCAAGCTACCCTTTTGATGTTTCAGTTCTGTGAAGAAGATTCAATGCAAGAACAATTTGGTTTTTTTGTTACAGATGTTTTTGAGTGCTCCAAACATTTACAACTTCGTTAGTAACTTATTTTAGTCGAGAAAAAAAAAGAAGAAAAAACATTTGGAGGTGGAACAACACTTTCACAATTTCAATGCTTGGGTTATCCTGCAAACATTATCTTTCATGTGTGGACTCCAAAGTCAGGATCTGTAGTACAATCTTGAATGTAAATGTCAAGAGCAAAAAACACACAGAAACAATTGAAAGTTTAGTTTTCGAAAGAAAACGGTTGAGTTCTCCAGTTCTCCAAGGACTATTTGAAAAAAACAATCAGTTGTAACCTTTCATGCATCGAATCTTCTCCAACTGCAAGAACATAAAAAAATCAAAATGATAGCATGGTTTTATGAAAATTTGGGTAAAGGTAAAGATGTGCCACCTCCCATGCATTTATCGGTTAATTGTATTTTTCCGTGTTTGCCTTTCTTACCATACATAAAGCTGTATTTTAGGAACATTTTGAGCTAATTACCTTTTTGGAATACTAACCCTAACCCTAGCCCTATACCTAACCCTACCCCCCACTATGTACTGCAGTACACCGCGATTTGTCACAGTTGTGGTTCGTTGCGTTTTTCCATCTTATAGGGTGGGGGGTAGAACGGAAAAATACAATTAACCGAGAAATGTAGGGGGGGCGGCACATCTTGACCTTTACCAACATTTGTAATAGCGATTCTTAACATTTTTAGTTGTGGGATGCATGTTGTTTTAGTCACCAAAGATTAGGCACCGGGCAGTGCAAAGTTTACACCTTTATGTTTTGCGTTTTCCGAAAATGGGTTACCATGGAAACTGTTATTTTCTAGAGATCTCCAAGGCATCCTGGAAAAAACAAACTGTTGTAACCTTTCATGTATTGAATCTTCTGTGTAGAGTGGCACAGTGGTAACGTGTTCGCCTCGCGTCAGTGTCAAGTAAACCCGAGTTCGAACCTGGGTACACGGGATTTTTCCTCTCACTTTGCACTAGGCCTTACGGTCTGAATGTGGAATCTTTCGGATGAGACGATAAACCTAGGTCCCGTGTGCCCATGCACTTAGCACACGTTAAACCCAGTGGCAACAAAAAAGGTTGTCATTAGTTTTTGGTCAAAATTTACCCTTCCTCATCAGTCACACACAAAAATCGTATGCCAAACAATTCGGTGGCGCCCCTCTGGTTGCGACGCGCTCTCCGAGTCCAGGTGGGAGCAACCCGAATTTCACAGAGACACCTCTGTGACTGTAAAGTAATACATGTACCTACCTTCATAAACCTGAAACAATTAAAATGCTAGGTTGATCATCACAATTTGTGTTAACGACTTTGTTGGCTGCGTGCATCAGTTTTTCTGGCACCAGTAAATCTACAAAAAACGTTTTCGATCGGATTTTTCTATCCGAAAAAAATACGGGATTAAAACAAATAAATAATTTTATGTCCGCTGCACAGTACACTAATTCCCCTCATTCTAGCTCCTTTCAGTTTTCCACAGAGAGCTATTTGTTTCCAGTTATTTCTTTTAA
>CM065691.1:35272899-35275399 GCA_017654935.2 Phymorhynchus buccinoides
AAATAAATAAAAAGGACAGCAGTGGGAAAAGCGTTTGAAAGTACGCAAAACATGGATGTAAAAAAAACAACCAAAAAACTTTTTTTTTTAAACCGGCAGAACAAAACACAATGCAATACATTTTGTAGATGCGGGTAAAAGAAAACTTTTAAAAAAAGAAAACAAGAAAACAAGAGGGAGAGAACAAAAGTAAGGAAAATTCGTTTGGAATTTTTTTATGTTATATAAACACGCTACGCAAACAGCAACAACGAAAGACATATTAGGATCCAGAAAGAACACGACGAATAACATGGCAAAACCAGAAGAAGAAGAAAGAAGAACAAACAAACAAAGAAAGAAAGAAAAACATATGAAGCATAAACGCAACAGAATGAGCGATGGAATGTCCGGAAAATGAAGGGGGGGGGGGAGGGGGAGGGGGGGGAGGGGGAGGGGGGGAGGGGGGAAGATGGGCCGATAATTATGGAGAGATCCGTTGAAGCAAATACAATGAATTGTTAACACACACACCCCCGCACACGCACGCACACGCACGCACACGCACACACGCACACGCACGCACGCACACACACACACACACACACACACACACACACACACACACACACACACACTCACTCACACAAAGTAAGAAGAAGAAACGGAAAAAAGGACGCAAGAAAACCACACAACCAAACCACACACGAAAAACTGTCAAGAACAAAAGAAAACTTTACAGCAGAAACGAAATGAAAAAGAACCGTAGAAGAATAAATAGACAGATAGATAAAAAGAAACAGTGAATAGATGATAAATAATAAGTAAATCACTCACTCACTCACTCACTCAAGTTCAAGTTCCAGTCTGAGTTTTTGGATAGCCTTCACTGTGAATGGTGTACTGTCGCCACTAACGATAACTCTATCAGCCCGGTTCGCCGAGCTCTTAAGTAGTTCATCTTAACCTTTTAGAATATCTTTGACTGTATAGAAGGACAGAACAACAATCTAAAAAGAAATGGGGGGGAAAAAAACAAGAGAGGAAAAAATCCACAAGATTAAAAAAAAGTTTATAGAAAACATAGCGAAGTTTAAAAAAAGAAAAAGACACAAAAAAACTAAGAAACAAAAAAAGTGTAGTTAAAACGAAAAAAGTACCGGAGAGAGAGAGAGAGAGAGAGAGAGAGAGAGAGAGAGAGAGAGAGAGAGAGAGAGAGAGAGAGAGAGAGAGAGAGAGAGAGAGAGAGAGAGAGAGAGAGAAGGAGGGAGAGGGTGCGGGAGGGGGGGGGGGGGCAAGTCTATGAAAGATTTTGGAAACTATTATAAAAACGACAGAAAAAAGAAATTAAAGCAAAAACATTAACAAGGAAAGAAGTCGTAATCCCTGAAACTTATCGGATTGTGCTGCATTACTAGGAAGAGAAGTTTAGAATTATGACAACGTGCAAAATATGTCACTGCAGTTCCAGAATACATGGAGGAAGAAATGAGGTGGAGACGACAGAAAGGGAAGGTGGGGGGAGGGGGGCGAGGTAGGGGAGGTTGGGCTGGACAGGGGAGGGGTGGTGGTGGTGGTGATGACAGCATAGGGATGGGGGGGGGGGGGGGGTAGGGACGGGGATGATGGAGGAGGTTGTTTTGCACGGGGCTTCATGTCATATCGATGCTCAAAGACTGATTAACAGCCCCCGGTTTTAAACCGCTTTTGCCAGCATACTGCAGGGGCCAAATCCCTCCCGTAACTTCTCATTTCCACGAAAAGCCGGCAATAACTGAGCATGTCGCATAAACACACAGATAGATAGATATATATATATACATAAACAGACGCGCAGAAACACACACAGACATATATAGACACAGACACACAGACAGACGCACACACGCACGCACGCACGCACGCGCACGCACGCGCACGCACACACACACACACACACGCACGCACACACACACACACCACACACACACACACTCACTGACGCACGCAGTCACGCACGCACACATACACGCACGCACAGAATGTAACGCAGATGCACAGTCACAAATAAACACACACGCACGCACACACACACGCGCACACGCACACACGCGCACACACGCGCACACACGCGCACACACACACATACACACACACACACACACACACACACACATACACACACACGCACACACACACACACACACGCGCGCGCGCACACACACGCACGCACACGCACACGCACGCACGCACACACACACACACACACACACACACACACAACCAACCAACCAACAAAAAATAAATAATATGCTTCTCGGCTACTGCCCTGAAATGCCAGGTAAGGCGAGGACGAGGCCGAGGCGGCTGGAATCCAAATCACAGGCCATTGACCGTCTTTCGCCCATCTAACTCTTTTTCTAACGACCCAATAGTTCAATCTGGTGCTCTGGAATCCTGCCGTGGAGAGTAGAGAGAGAGAGAGAGACAGAACTGACCCCGCATGACACCATTTCCCCAGCTCTGACGCAAGCCACGCGGG
>CM065691.1:35280399-35282899 GCA_017654935.2 Phymorhynchus buccinoides
TGGTGCAAAAATGCGACATTGGCGGTGAAAGGGTTAAGATGACTAGGTTAAGTAGAGATAGGTTTGATTTTACTACGTGCATGGTTTTACATTGAAATAAGTACATTTTTAAGATGAGTATGTAAAGTATGATTAGGATTGGTTTTGTCATGTGTTTGTGCACTTCTTTGTGCATGTTAAAGATGAGTATGAAAAGTAGGATTATTTTTGTTTTTTTCTCCGTGTGTATGTGCTTAGGCCTACTCTTAATCTATGCACGTTCAAAGTGAGTATAGTTAACAATATTAGGTTTGATTTTGTTATTGTTGTGCTACTATATAGGGTTGTATTTTGCATGCTTTATATTGCTATGTCTGTGCTCATTTTACCTTTTCATTTCTACTTTTATATTTGTAATTTTTTTTCTCCAGAGGACTGGATGTAAAAAAGCATGTTATTGCTTATTATATTATCTATAAATAAAATTCATTCAATTCAATTCAATTCAATTCTCTCTCTCTCTCTCTCTCTCTCTCTCTCTCTCTCTCATCTCTCTCCCTCTCTCTTCTCATCTCTCTCTCTCTCGTCTCTCCTTCTCTCTCTCTCTCATCTGAGTGTGTGTGTCTGAGAGAAAGAGAGAGAAAGAGAAAGAGAGAGAGAGAAAGAAAGAGAGAGAGAGAGAGAGAGAGAAATAAAGAGAGAGAGAGAGAGAGAGAGAGAGAGAGAGAGAGAGAGAGTGTGTGTGTGTGTGTGTGTGTGTGTGTGTGTGTGTGTGTGTGTGTGTGTGTGTGAGATTCATCCTCGATCTCATCATCATCATCATCATTATCATCATCATCCCCATCATCATCATTCACCACCATCATCTTCTTCTTCTTCTTAACACATTAGATACAAACAATGATAAGAATACAACTAATTAACAATTCAATAGCATTGCTCTTTAGAACGAAACATTAACCTACAACATGTCATCCTCTACACAATGCAAATACTTTAGAATGAAGAACGAAATACCAAAGTTAACAATGTACAATTCAGTACAGTGTGGCTAACAGAATACAACATCAAAGTAGTAATGGATAATTACGTATAAATACATTCAACATCATCTCTTTCCTTTCTAATGCGGCAAGGGAATATGATGATGGGATAGCCCACTCAGAAATAGCCCACTCAGAAATAAAACTGCCATTGCGATGCTCTCCCGAAAGCTCAAAATCATACTTTCTCATTATGAGATAATAGTCTTGAGTCTTGAAAGCAATGTGAATATCAATCCAAAACACGCGTAATAACAACACAAAAGCACATATTTATTCAATCATAAGTCATAAAAAATATAACCAGAACTTAAAAAAAGAAATCCCGAATACTTCAATCATCGTCACTCGTAGAAAATAATGATTACTTTAAAGCATGCTTATTTAATCATTACCTACAGAAATATAGCCAGAACATGAAGATTGTAGGCCTACTGACTATTAAAAAACACACACACACAAAACATGCTCTTGTAAACACCATGCCCAGCTATCAAATCATATTGTTTGATATACATAAGGGTGCATCCCATAAGCGCGCGTTTTACCTACTCTCTAAAAGCGCGCGTCCAAAAAATGAATCTAGAAAGAGCGCAGTGTTTTGTTCAATAAGCGCGCATCTTTGGAACCTAAGAAAGATCGAGGATGTCAAAAAGAGCGCGTTGTAAAATGTGATGTGAAACCCTAAGCCTATCCCTAACCCTAACCCTAACCCTAACCCTATCCCTAACCCTAACGCTATCCCTAACCCTATCCCTAACGTCGTGATGTGTTGAATCGTGGACATATCGAAAGTTTCTTTCTCCAAAACAGCAAGAAGACTGAAGTTTAGCAAACAGACGAGTGCAAATGGTAAATGTCTGGTGAGAACGATTTCACCTATGCGCGCTTATTAGCACGAAAACCACACATTGACGTGCGCTCTTTTTGGCACGAACACGCGCTCTTATTAGCATGCAAAATGCGCTCTTTTAGGCGCGCGCTTATTAGCGGTGCGCTCTTTTCGACTGCTCCGAATCATAATAAAAGGGGCATGTCCGTCATGACATTTGTATTGCTAAGTGCTTTGATCTAGACTAACTTACAGCATGTGATAACCGCATGCTGTCTTCCCGCGATGTCCGGTGTACGTGTGGAGGGTGTGCATCGATTAGAGGAAAGTTGAGACCAAAGGATGTGATATTTGCTATTTATTGTAGCAAAAATGAATCTGTGACTTAATCTCAGTTTTCCTTTTTTATATGAAGATACATTTTGGGTTTCGGTGTTGAAAGGATGCTTAGTAATTGAAGATTCTGTGTGATTCTGGGCTTTATTAACCCTTTCACCGCCAGCCATATTTCAGCCAAACATTTCCATTAAATTTACCTGGGTAGAGAACAAAATCCATCTGCAGTATTGGGGATTCTTCTGTGGCACATATAAAATAAGGTCTATCCTTACTTCCCCAAACTAAGACAATAGGGTCTTTGGGTAAT
>CM065691.1:35287899-35302899 GCA_017654935.2 Phymorhynchus buccinoides
CGTCGTAATGTAGTCCCGTTCTTATAGAACTGGGACTATAACAAATCTTCTGAAAATAATATGACATAGAAAGAGTACTTTAAAGTACATCGTCAGTCAGTGACCTCTCTAGACTTTTAAGAGATTTGTTTTGTTTACATGCAAAGAGATTACAGATATTTCTCGAACAGAAATGGATTTTCACCTTTAAATAGTTTAATAATCTAAAAGTTTTCTCACCTCTAATAGTGGAAAAGTTTTCTCGCCTTTTATATTCTAAAAATGTGTTATCACAAAAGCAAAACAGTTAAGACACGCGTTTCCGATTCTAGCTTAATGAGTGTTTTCTCATTCCCACCCAATTCACTTTTTAAAAAGTGTTTTTTTCTCTCATCAAATTCAAGTTTAAGTTGAAAAATACTTTAAAATCTCCAAAAGAGAAATTCAGGTTAGGTGCAACAACATGACAGAAATACAGCATAACTGAAAGAACATTAATCAAACGTGTGAAACGAAATTATACTTACCAAATAATTATCTTTAAAATGTATTACAGCAACTTAGAAATGTGCACATATAAAACATACACACACACGCGTACATACACAGAGAGACAGACAATGAGAGAGAGAGAGAGAGAGAGAGAGAGAGAGATCAATCAGGCAGAGAGACGAGAGAGAGAGAGAGAGAGAGAGTGAGAGAGAGAGAGAGAGGAGAGAGTAGAGAGCGTGAGAGAGAGGGGTTAGAGAGAGAGAAGAGAGAGAGAGAGAGAGAGAGAGAGAGAGAGAGTCAGAGAGTCAGTGAGACAGAGAGAGAGAGCTAACTAAGTTATGAGACTGACAGTGAGTGAGTCAAATGCGAGTGATTTTTTGCTCAGAGTCCCCCTCTCTCTCTCTCTCTCTCTCTCCAAACTCGGTCAATGTGTGCCCAATGGACCCGCCCAAGAATAGGCCTACGTCTTCACCTCTTTAAACTTCACCTCTTTAAGCATGTGTGAACATCCTCCAGCATACACATTACATTAGGGCAAAAGGCTTACAACAAAACAGAAGCCTTATTGCATGCTGTGCTATTTTTACAATCGGTACTCTCAATAGCAGGTTTCATATTATGTATATGCACAAATACAATTGCAATTGTCTCTTGTTAATTCAGAGAAACGCCCAGCTGGTATTAGTAAATGGAACAGAAACTATGACCACCTGATGAAATGGAAATCAATTTGTTTTTAAAGTGCTCTTCTTCAACCACTGACACACAACTCAGATGGTTCCAACATAGAATACTTCCCACACGCAGATACCTTTTCATACGCTAAATAGTTGACTCGTCCTCATGTGCCTTGTGTAATGAGGAAGAAGAAACTACCGTGCATTTATTTTGGCATTGTCGAATTGCAAGACATTTTTGGAATGATTTGGAAATTCTTTTGAAAAATGCTTGTGAACATTGTGCAAATCTACATTTTCTGAAACTCTTAATTCTTTTTGGTACCAGTGAAGGTGTTAAGACTGACATAGTGTTGGATTTTATAATTTTACTAGCTAAATTTTATATCTACAAGTGCAAGTGGAATAATAATAAGCCTTGCACTACGGTATTTCTTAGGATGTTGAAAAACAGATTCTTTATTGAATGTTATTATAAAGCAATGTGTGGAAAAAAAATATTTTTGACATTCAGTGGCTTCCATATAAACCCGTGTTGGGATAAGGCATAGCGTTTTTAATAATATTGTAGTGTTTTTGTTTTTGCATAAATAACATACTTTATCTATTTATGTGTATAATCAATTGTTTGCCACCACACTAATGGAGATGACATGTATGTCGATGTTCTTGTTTTTTTAATTATTATTATTATTTTTACATATTTTGTTGTTATAAATTTTATCTCATGTGTACATATTTATTCATAATAGTTTGTTTATGTTTCTTTATAGTTTGTTCGTTTATTCGTGTGTATTTTTTCCTCTCTTAATATTATTTATTTTTATTGAATCTCTCACCGCACTGTCCTCTTTATGCGCATGTGTAATGTCCGATATTGTGAACAAAACAATATTTAAAAACCTTAAAAAGAAACAATTGCAATTGCTGCCACGCTCGTCCCCAACAAACAAACACACGCACGCGCGCATGTACGCAGAGAGAGAGAGAGAGCGCGAGAGAGAGAGAGAGAGAAGAGAACAGAGAGAGAGAGCGAGAGAGAGTAGAGAGAGAGAGAGAGAGAGAGAGAGAGAGAGAGAGAGAGAGAGAGAGAGAGAGAGAGAGAGAGAGAGAGAGAGAGAGAGAGAGAGAGAGAGAGAGAGAGAGAGACAGACAGACAGACAGACAGACAGACAGACAGACAGACAGACAGACAGACAGACAGACAGACAGACAGACAGACAGACAGACAGACAGACAGGCAGAGACAAAGATAGAAACATATTCAGAGGGAGGTCATAGCCAACACTTGATTTAAAAAAATGTCTATTAATGAATGTTTTGTTAAATGTTAAATCAGCGCTTCGTTGAAAAAGAGGGGGACAAGCACATAACCACAGCCGAGGAAGCTGGAAAGGCACAGGTGAGAGATGGTTTACGATCGAGGACAGGTCAAGGGGTAAGCACTATATCCGTCAGAAACTCTCACAAATGTATCTCCTAATGGCCATGCGGCAGTAAAACAAAGTACATACAAAACAGTATTATTATTAAGTGGGTAGGCGGGAGGGGGAAGAAAAGGGTGGTGGAAAAAATGGTGGTGGAAAAAAGGGCAGATGTTGGGACCAGGAGTTCGGAAGGAGAGGGAGAGGAAAGAGGGAGGGGGGGGGGGGGGGGGGGGTAAAAACTAGGTACAGGGGCGAAGTCACTTGAAGAGTTATGTCCCTTGTCATGACCTTCCGTTTTGAGACAGGAAGGAACTGAACTGTTAGGAAAGAGTTTATCACCCCCCACACACACACACACACACTCACATACACACATCTTTGTGTTTGCTTTGCCTGCTTTTTTTATTTATCGGTCTGTTCTCCTCTCCTCCACACTTTCTTAGATGAGAAGCAGAAATAGGAGAGACATTGGCTTACAGCTCATTTGCACGGGTTTTGAATTTACTCAATTCATGATTGCGTACACCTCGAGTTGCGCCGATGCATTCTTTCGGCAAAACGGTTTCATAAGTCAATATCGTTTACAACAGTCATGCGCCCCATAGTTGGGCCCAATGTGTGGGACTACGTTGCGTGGCGCTCCGGAAAATCAACAAACCCTGAGCCATAGAGATGCACCAACATGTTCGAAGCACACTCCTTGTTACTTCCTATTGCCATCTTCTTCATCATCATCATCATCTGGGTGACTACTACCATTATCGTTACCTCAACATCATCATCATCATCATGATCATCATCATCATCATCATCATCATCATCATCTTGGTGTGATTACTGCCATTATCGTTACCTCAACATCATCATTATCATCGTCATCATCATCATCATCATATCCTCCGAAGTCAAGGTGTGGCTGCCCACGTGGCGGGGTAAGAAAAAACCGGTCACACACATAATGTTCTCATCCCTAGCTGGTGCATTTCTACCATAGTGCTCAAGTGCTTTGGCTGTTGGGATGATCCCTGGAGTCTTTAAGCCAGGGTAAGACAAACAAACAAACAAACAAAACAAAATCATCATCATCAGCAGCAGCAGCAGCAGCAGCAGCATCTTGGTGACTACTACCATTATCGTTACCTCAACATCATCATCATCATCACCATCATCATCATCATCATCATCATCATCATCATCACAAGCTAGAGTAGGTACTATCGGGTTCTATGCAACTAAACCAGACCGCTACGTTCTTCGATGATTACCAAGTGCTTAGTTTGGGCTGTGACCGTGATTATTTGGCTATATCCAGACGTAACGATGACAATGCTTTGATAGCGGAAACAGGCAAACATATTTGTTATAAACGATGATCATAATCATCGTAAATAAATAATGATTAATGTTATTGCAGTTGTTGTTATTCTTAACGAAGTCGTCGTCGTCGTCGTCATCATAACATGCTATTACTAAACGGAAAGTCTGATGCAAATAGTTTCGGGCCAGGCTTTATATGCATTTGTAGGCCTAAACACGCATACTTTTAAACATACACATACTTCAAACTTCACTAATTTACTTTACAAGGATAAGAATTTAGGCTGGGTCTAGTTTACTTGCACATCCATGCATGTCCACGTCGCTCATAGCCAAGAACGCGCATACAGGCACATACACAAACGCGTGCGCGCACGAATGCATGCAAGTTTATGGAAACAGAACGAACGAAGGCAGAAATAGAGGCATAGTCAAAGACAGAGACCCAGAGACAGAAAAGCCACAGAATGAACATTCAGAGAAAGGGAACCACACACACACACACACACACACACACACACACACACACACACACACACACACACACACATACACGTACTAAGACACGCACGCACGCGCGGATACACACACGCGCGCACACACATACACACACAAGGTGGGGGCCGTTTGTGAATGGGGGGTAAAAAATGGGAGTGCCATTTCGCCATTTCATTTATTTTGTGCTAAGACTGTCTCTCTCCTACCCTCTCTGTCTCTCTCCTACCCTCTCTTTCTCTCTCCTACCCTCTCTGTCTCTCTCCTACCCTCTCTGTCTCTCTCCTACCCAATCTATCTCTCTCCTACCCTCTCTGTCTCTCTCCTACCCTCTCTATCTCTCTCCTACCCTCTCTGGATTTTGACAGAACGGGAGAGACTGTTTCACATTAGTTAGCATTAGTATTATTATTATTAAACCGACATTAATAGTTCGCAGTAAATCCACCTATAGCACTCGTGTGGAAAAAATAAGCAATAAAACATATTTTAAACGCGTGTATGTGCGCACGCGCGCGCTCTCCACGCACACACACACACACACACACACACACACACACACACACACACACATACACGTACCCTCAGACACGCACGCACGCGCGGATCTCTCCTACCCTCTCTGTCTCTCTCCTACGCGCGCACACACATACACAACACAAGGTGCCGTCCCGATTGGCCCTTTGTGTAATGCACCCTCTCTATCTCTCTCCTATCTCTGTCTCTCTCCTAAAAAATGGGAGTGCCATCTCTGTCTCTCTCCTACCCTCTCTATCTCTCTCCTACCCTCTCTGTCTCTCTCCTACCCTCTCTGCCCCTCTCTATTTCATTTATTCTCTCCTACCCTCTCTGTCTCTCTCCTAAGACTACCCTCTCTGTCTCTCTCCTACCCTCTCTACTCTCTCCTACCCTCTCTGTCTCTCTCCTACCCTCTCTGTCTCTCTCCTACCCTCTCTGTCTCTCTCCTACCCTCTCTGTCTCTCTCCTACCCTCTCTATCTCTCTCCTACCCTCTCTGTCTCTCTCCTACCCTCTCTGTCTCTCTCCTACCCTCTCTCTCTCTCCTACCCTCTCTGTCTCTCTCCTACCCTCTCTGTCTCTCTCCTACCCTCTCTCTCTGTCTCTCTCCTACCCTCTCTATCTCTCTCCTACCCTCTCTATCTCTCTCCTACCCTCTCTCTCTCTCCTACCCTCTCTATCTCTCTCCTACCCTCTCTATCTCTCTCCTACCCTCTCTATCTCTCTCTATCTACCCTCTCTATCTCTCTCCTACCCTCTCTGTCTCTCTCCTACCCTCTCTATCTCTCTCCTACCCTCTCTATCTCTCTCCTACCCTCTCTATCTCTCTACCCTCCTACCTCTCTATCTCTCTCTCCCTACCCTCTCTGTCTCTCTCCTACCCTCTCTATCTCTCTCTCCTACCCTCTCTGTCTCTCTCCTACCCTCTCTATCTCTCTCCTACCCTCTCTATCTCTCTCCTACCCTCTCTATCTCTCTCCTACCCTCTCTATCTCTCTCCTACCCTCTCTATCTCTCTCCTACCCTCTCTGTCTCTCTCCTACCCTCTCTCTGTCTCTCTCCTACCCTCTCTCTCCTACCCTCTCTGTCTCTCTCCTACCCTCTCTCTCTCTCTCTCTATCTCTACCCTCTCTATCTCTCTCTCTCCTACCCTCTCTATCTCTCTCCTACCCTCTCTATCTCTGTCTCTCTCCTACCCTCTCTCTCTCTCCTACCCTCTCTCTCCTACCCTCTCTGTCTCTCTCTCCTACCCTCTCTATCCTCTCTGTCTCTCTCCTACCCTCTCTATCTCTCTCCTACCCTCTCTATCTCTCTCCTACCCTCTCTGTCTCTCTCCTACCCTCTCTATCTCTCTCCTACCCTCTCACCTGTCTCTCTCCTACCCTCTCTCTCTCTCCTACCCTCTCTATCTCTCTCCTACCCTCTCTATCTCTCTCCTCCCTCTCTGTCTCTCCCTACCCTCTCTGTCTCTCTCCTACCCTCTCTATCTCTCTCCTACCCTCTCTATCTCTCTCCTACCCTCTCTATCTCTCTCCTACCCTCTCTATCTCTCTCCTACCCTCTCTATCTCTCTCCTACCCTCTCTGTCTCTCTCCTACCCTCTCTGTCTCTCTCCTACCCTCTCTGTCTCTCTCCTACCCTCTCTGTCTCTCTCCTACCATCTCTGTCTCTCTCCTACCCTCTCTGTCTCTCTCCCACCATCTCTGTCTCTCTCCTACCCTCTCTGTCTCTCTCCGACCATCTCTGTCTCTCTCCTACCGTCTCTGTCTCTCTCCGACCATCTCTGTTTCTCTCCGACCATCTCTGTCTCTCTCCTACCCTCTCTGTCTCTCTCCAACCATCTCTGTCTCTCTCCTACCACCCTCTCTGTCTCTCTCCTCCTACCCTCTCTGTCTCTCTCTCCTATCATCTCTGTCTCTCCCATACCCTCTCTGTCTCTCGGGCCCCTGTCTCCTCTCACCTTGTACCTATCTACCTGAGGTGTGTTTGTTGTGTTGCACGTGCGTGTGCTTTTGATGCGCTCACTCCGCAAAATAACGTCTAATCTGTAATGATGCATGACTTACTTTGAAACATTAATCAAATACTTTTTATTTTTTAAAAACAACCGGTTATAAAAAGCATTTATGTTATTTAGCACGACAATAGCATGACTGCAAATAATTATCTCTCGCTCACCTGATCTGTTACACGCGCAAGACACACACACACACACACACACACACACACGCACGCACACACGCACGCACGCACGCACGCACGCACGCACGCACGCGCGCACGCACACACGCGCGCGCACACACACACACGCACACGCACACGCACACATACACACACACGCGCGCGCGCGCGCGCGACAAGAGGCTATAAGTTTGAGTGAGAACGTGAGAAAAGGGCGAAATGGAACTCCTTGAAAGGGCGAAATTGCACTCCTCGCCAAGGGGAGGTGCCGTTTCGCCCTGGGGGGGTTTCGCCCCGAAACTGACTTCATCAATCTCGCAGTGGCAGTGCCGTTTCGCCCTGGCAACCCGTGTCATTTCGCCCTGTAGCCTTTCGCCTTGTTCCCATTCTGCCCTGTCTCTCGCGTTCACTATGAATGGTCATCTATCTCTCGTGGAAATAAGCTTAAGAATTTGATTTGCCACCCTGAATTTATTTTCATGTGTTCTTCTCTTCTTCCGATAAAACATGTTCATCTGCTGTCATTGGCAATTATTGACATGCACATGTCTCTGTACTCTTTCCGCATGGCAACATGTTTCACTCTTTCCCCATGACAATACAGTGGTATGCCAGTCATACAATTACTTGCATCTATATCATTGTGTTGCCATGGGGGGGGGGGGGGGGGGGGGCAGAGTGGGAAAAGTTCACGTGTACACAGGTTGCAAAAAGTATCAACATACTAATTCGAAACCATACTTTTTATCAATAAATGTTAATGTTGATAACCTCTATTGAACTGTGTTGAATCTTAGAGAGAGGCAGGGCGAAATGGGAACAGGGCGAAACGAAACAGGGCGAAAAAACACTGCTGTAAATCGTCAGGGCGAAAGGGGAACAGGGCGAAACGGGACGCCCCCCTCGCCAAAGGGAGAGCACGTGAGGAGGCATGCGGCATAGATCAAAGAAAGGGCGAGACGGGAAAGGGCCAATCGGGACCTACCCTAGGTGAAAAGAGAGAAAGGATAAGAGCAAGCAAAAGGAAGGGGGGGGGGGTGCAAGAGGGGAAGGGGGGTGAGTGGGAGGTTTTTTTTTTAAGGGGAGGTAAAGCGGTAGATTAAAACAACCCGTGCCTCCCCCCCCCCCACAGTGATGGGGTTTACAATGACACGCAGACAAGCCACTTGAAAAGTTATGGCCCGTGCCATGACCTTCCGTTCTGTGACAGGAAGAAACAGGACGGGGACAGTTAGTGACACTCGCATTTATTAGCTTAAACTTCTGCCCCCCCCAAAAAGAAAACCCCAAAAAAACAACCAACAACCAAAAAACCAACAACATTGACATCAATTAAGATTGTGCAAGCCCATTACATCCAAATGTATGTCTGTAAGTCCATCATTCAGTCTGTTCGAATGAAATGATTATTATGTGGCTCGGAAGATTTCCTTATCGTCTTGGACATCAATGTTCAACCAAGTATATGTACTTTTCTTACCAGAAAAAGTCAAGACGACAGTGAGTTAGGTACCTCACTGACCCCCTCCGCCATTCTTTCCTGAAATCATAACGGTTTTGAATAATGTCCATCGTCAAGCTTTTGTTCGGGGGATTGTATTGCGGCCAGGAAGAAGAAAAATGGTGTTTTACGTCCTCTCGGTCATAGACACATTTGGGACATTTGTAAATACAAAGATGGTGGGAACAATACTGGCTGCAATGCCCGGAGGCAGTGCAACACCAGTAAAGTCCCGAGTTTTTATCAATATAGATATGTGTAGCAGTAACCACGCTTCGGATAAACCTCATCGGCTATGGTACCGCCACAAAAAGTTATTTAACAATAGTGCGGCCAGGCTTCCAGCAATACATTTTTAACAAACACACTTTTACATAATTGTAAGTTTTAAACACATGAGTTCATGCATAATCCAATTGCCCAAATCATTTCAACTAAAAACTATTTCAAATCTTACAGCTTGTGACACCCACATTGGCGGTCTCCCTTTGTTCCCCGTATCTCCTTTCCCGATCATGATAGGGAGAGGAATGTGACATGTGCCAGTGATGTAACCGGCACGTGATCGCTCTGTACTAATATGCATAATATTATAGCGTCATCTTGTGACTTGTCGACTGCTATGAACCAATCATAGGCCCTCGGGTGTTTAAAATTAAAAGGAGATTTGAATAGTGGAGGAAAGGCGCCTAATCATTCCTTTCCTCTCTAGACCACCAAAACCTGGTTGAGCAACATTGCAGAATCAACCTCTCTCCCAGCCAGTCCTAATAGCCAAACTAGTGAGTATTATTGATGGCTGGGATGTAACATCAGTGATTGAGATTTGTTTTTGTTTGATTCTATTTTTGATCTAGATCCTATGTTCAATGATGAATAAGGAGTAGATAAGTCAGTGAAAAGAATTGGTAAACATGATGTTCTAATTATGTGCACTGATTATTTGTGTGTGTGTGCTTTTGACTTTAACTCTTTAGGTACAAGAACCGGATTCTATGCCTACTAACCCTTTTGTATATTTTTAGTAGGAAGCCTGTAGGTTGCAACCTTGCACTTTATGATAACATTCCTTTCCAGGTGTTGGATTGAGAGTAATGTTGGCTTGATCATAGACTTTGATCTAGCCGGTTACTGAATCATACCAGTTGATTCCAGTACCCCTTTTATGTTTTACTGATTTCGGTTTGACAAGTGAAATTCAGGTTATGTGACTTAGTGCTATTGTACAAGGGCAGCCTTCTAGCCGGTTGGGATCCACTAATTCCCTGCCGGCTGAAGCCCCTTGTCTCTAAGCCATAGAGATCTACATCCACCTTCTCCTGTGATTATCAGCAGGGCATCTTGGTCAGGAAGCTTATCCCTGACGCACAAGCAACAAGATGGGACCGCCGCAAAGACGCCCCGCACCCAGAATCCGCGAGGAGACCACGCCTGAACCGTGCCATCCCGCGACGCCGCAACCGGAACGACTGGGAGCTACTCTACACCAGAGCCAGCCAAGTCAACCCAGCACTCGCCGATCCCTACAGAGGAACTTCAACACAACACAGCTAAGTCCCTAAGACAGTGCCAAGACCAATAACTGGAACCCCAGATACTGGACACTTAGTGACCCTTCCCGCTTGGGGCTAACCTTCTGGAAAGACAAAAGTCTTGTAAATCCTTTTGGATTTCATTGTTTTTCATTCATATTTTGTTTTGGCGCCATTGAGCTGCTTTATTATTATTGTTGCATAATCTTATGCAGATTTTGTGAGTAAATAAAATACAAGTGTCAAATAATTCTGAACCCTTTGGTCAGACTGATGAGAGTGGAAGTCTTGTAATTTCATGTAAAACCCTACTTCTCTCTGTCTGCCATTTAGAGCAAATTACCACTTATATTTCATTCAATCATACGAGCCAGAACCCGGGCACAAATATAAATTTATTAGATGAAAAGGGGCCGGGAAAGTTGCTCACCTCCCATACCCTAGAGAAGTGGGCTAAAGGCAAATTTTCTATTTGAAAATTTAACATACTAAAAGTCTCCCCTAGAGACTTAGCCTTTTAACCCATTACCTCGTCACACACCGTCAAGGTTATGTTTGAATAGAAGCTCGTCTCCAGCAGGTCTCTTTCTTTCTTTCATTACTTCCGTTCTCCCAGCCTTTGTACGGAAGTGTATTTAAATGACAATGACTAAATTATGTATACTAGCGCAACGCCTAGTACTGGCAATGCACCGTACTGGTAACGCCACGTACTGGTAACGCTGAGTACTGGTTTCGCCGGGTCCGCAAAATATTATTATTACTTTTGTCTCTCTCCCTCCTTCCATCTTCTTCACTCATCCCGTTCTACTACCCCCCGCACCTTACTGAGTACAGCAAATTTAAAGCGATTCGGTTAAGAAAAGGCGGAGTTATAAGGCCCTGTTTCCCGTTGGTGCTGCTCTGAGTGTGATGTGCTCTCCCTAGTAACGGTAACGCCTAGTAACGGTAACGCCAAGTACTGGTAACCCTGAGTACAGCAAATTTGAAGCGATTCGGTTAAGAAACGGCGGAGTTATAAGGCCCAGTTTCCCGTTGGCGCTGCTCTGAGAGTGACGCGCTCTCCCGATTCTCTTAAAATTTGCTGCCAGACTTAGCCCAGGCCATAGCAAGCCTGACAGCAAATTTGAAGCGATTCGGTAAGAAACGGTGGATTTATTTGTGAAAAGGTGAAGCGGCATATAGCGCGCGCGTTTCTGAACCGATTGGCTTCCGGTTTGGCACACCGATAGTCACCGTCCCCGGTCATCTACCTGCCAAATTTGAAGGCAATTGGTCCAGAAATGCCGGAGATATGGGCGTCGAGAGGCCGGCAGATACACGTTTCGCGCATTTGCCAAACCGCGCAAATGACACGGCCACCTCGGTTGCCGTTGCCATCGCCCCGTCAGGGCTCACAGCAAATTTGAAGCGATTCGGTCAAAAAACGGCGGAGTTATAAGGCCCATTTTGTGTTTCAGACAGACAGACAGACAGACAGTCACACACACAGACACTTGGCTTTTAATTATATTATTAATATCTAGAGCTTAACAACAGTACAGGCACATCCGAAGTGGCGTAAGTAGTACAGACATTGTTATTTTTGGGGTAGTTTAACACAACTTGAACAGTACAATTATTATGTTCCCCTCTTGAAGTTAGCCATTTCTTCTGCTTCAGGAACTGCATGACTTGAGGAACAGCAAAGGGTACTATGCTCTCTCTCTCTCTCTCTCTCTCTCTCTCTCTCTCTCTCTCTCTCTCTCTCTCTCTCTCTCTCTCTCTCTCTCGATTTGAATGTCTTAATGTTGTGTATGAGTAATAATGTAATAATGTATTACTCCATTATCTCCCCACCACCCCATGGTTCAATCCCCACCACCCATGGGTAATCACAATAAAGTATCAGAACTGTCACATAATTGAATTATCTCTCTCTCCCCCCCCCCCCTCTCTCTCTCTCTCTCTCTCTCTCTCTCAGATTGTAAGAATAGGCATCGCCTAAAATCTTTATCCTTGTCAAATAAAGTTTTCATGTGTCCAGTTCCAGTATCAAGTCTCTCTCTCTCTCTCTCTCTCTCTCTCTCTCTCTCTCTCTCTCTCTCTCTCTCTCTCTCTCTCTCTCTCTCTCTCTCTCTCTCTCAATCAAAAAACAAAACCCAACCCAACAAACCACACTCACTTAAAGTACCTTTTAGTGTTTGCCATTGTAGGAGGGGAAAGAAAGACAATGTTATGAAGGAGAGAGTTGAACCATGGGGCATCTAACCATATAGCTGGAAATGATAAAGTGGGGGGTCATGCATGGGGTTAAGCTGAATAATGCTTTTTGGGGGCTCATAAACCTACATTGTTTGTAGGTCGAGGATTTAAAAGAGGATTTATCTGACCAATGTGAAGTCTGCTCCGATTAGTACTGTCTTGTATGCTCAGTTTCAGCTTGCATGCTTCATTGCTTATTTATAACTCTCTCTCTCTCTCTCTCGCTCTCTCTCTCTCTCTCTCTCTCTCTCTCTCTCTCTCTCTCTCTCTCTCTCTCTCTCTCTCTCTCTCTCTCTCTCTCTCTCTCTCTCTCACACACACACACACACACACACACACACACACACACACACACACACACACACACACACACATATTTATATATATATATATTTACATGTTATTCTCTCTCTCTCAAATTCCCCCAAGCCTGTTTCCAGGCTCTATGCTCTCTCTCTCTCTCTCTCTCTCTCTCTCTCTCTCTCTCTCTCTCTCTCTCTCTCTCTCTCTCTCTCTCTCTCTCTCTCTCTCTCTATCTCTCTATCGCTCACTCCTATTATCACCTCACCCCTACCCTCTTCCTTGAACAGTAAAAGAAAAAGGATGTACACCGTACTCATTGCCACTTGTGACATTTCAGCTCTGGCTGCTGACTGAGATGAGGGTGGGGGTGGGGGTGGGGTGGGGGTTGCAAAGCCGCAAAAAAAGAGTGTTAGAATGGACAGTAGTGGGGTGGTGTTTTTGGGGGGAGAGAGAGAAAATAAGGGGGGGGGGGGGCAGTAACTTTGAAAGATCAATGTTTTCAAGGACTCTGCTGCAATCATTTGCCTTTTATAGGTTTTTTTTCCTTTCCCAATGTAGTCTACTTATTGTTGACAATCATTATTACAGAGCGATGGTATTGTCTCGCTCTTTTCTGGGTCCGCTTATTGCCCTCTTCTTTCTCTCAGGAGCATCACGTTTGTCAGAAGAACGGCTGTCCGAATGGTCAATAAACTGTTTATTTGGGAACGTGCAGAGAAAACGACCCTAATCACATTGAAAGTTAATGCATAAACGATGTTACAGCACTAACTACCTCTTATCTGGTTAGTGTGAACTGATATCTGTGTGTGCTATAGTATCGCGCGCGCGCGTGTGTGTGTGTGTGTGTGTGTGTGTGTGTGTGTGTGTGTGTGTGTGCGTGCGCGTGTGTGTGCGTGCGTGTGTGTGTGTGTGTGTGTGTGTGTGGCTGGCTGGTGGCTGGCTGGCTGGCTGGCTGGCTGGCTGGCTGGTGTCTGGTTGGCTGGCTGGCTGGCTGGCTGGTGTCTGGCTGGCTGGCTGGCTGTCTCTCTGTCTTTGTCTCCGTTCTGTCTCACATTGTTTCATTGCTGCTTTTTTCTTTCCTTTTCGTCCAAAAGCTTCGAAATAGCCACATATTCACATTTTAGCACCGGAATACCCACTGATATACCCGTTAGCAACTGTCCACTTTCCATCCTCACCTCACTGAATGTGGCCATTCTTTGGACCTGCGCCCGCCAATACTAGGATTCTTGACACAGAACGTCACCCTCTCAGAAGGAAAGTAAAAGAGGCCATCAACATCAGACTCAGAAAACCAAGTCTTAACAGAGATCTTGGGTTTGATTTATCACCCATCTACCAGTCTATAATTGGAAACCTACACAGACAGGTACCACTGTCGACCCACCCAACTTTTGACATTACAAATTTACCTGAATTCAACTCACCACCAACAAGTTGGACTGCCAACAACATCCAAGCCTCCTCATATTGCTGATGAAAACCCTGTGAGAGGGTTGAAATATCCAAAGTAAGCGAACACTTTTAGTCTCTGTTGCAGGGAAACGTTGATTGTGATTAAATGCCAGACAGAGACTGGGGATTTACACTAAAAGAAATAGCAACTTTTATTTTAGGGAATCTCCAACAGACCTCCAAGCGAATTGAAGTCATTGTTACCCTATTCTGTCCCCCATTAGAAGGGAAGATCCACAAATAAAGGTTCAGTTTGAGCAAGAGAAATGTCAAGGACAAAAGCTGAAGGTATATTGGAGAACGAGTCAATAAACGTGGGGTGAGAGAGAGAGAGAGAGAGAGAGAGAGAGAGAGAGAGAGAGAGAGAGAGAGAGAGAGAGAGAGAGAGAGAGAGAGAGAGAGAGAGAGAGAGAGAGAGAGAGAGAGAGAGCGGGAGGAGAGAGAGAGAGAGAGAGAGAGAGAGAGAGAGAGAGAGAGAGAGAGAGAGAGAGAGAGAGCGGGGGAGAGAGAGAGAGAGAGAGAGAGAGAGAGAGAGAGAGAGAGAGAGAGAGAGAGAGAGAGAGAGAGAGAGAGAGAGAGAGAGAGAGAGAGAGAGAGAGAGAGAGAGAGAGAGAGAGAGAGAGAGAGAGAGGTGGTTGCGGGAAGAGAGGAAGAAAGACTTAGAGGGACAAAGACAGAGTAAGACAGATGGACTATTTTAAGCGAGAGAGAGATGAAGGAAACGTCTACAGACAGAATGAAAGAAAGAATAAAAGAAAGAAAGAAAACGAGTTAAAAGGGGACAGGGATGTGGGGATCGGAATAACAAAGAGAAAGACGCACAGAGTGAAAGACAGAAAGACAAAAACAGGGATTCCCTGTCGGACTAACCTGAGG
>CM065691.1:35307899-35317899 GCA_017654935.2 Phymorhynchus buccinoides
CTAACTGTCGCATTCGTCAAGTTAATTAATCATCATGTTTTCCTTATAATGATATTCATGAAACTTTATTTGCCATCACAACAGAAACATGGACAAATAAATAATCAAAAATTAATACATTTATTCGGATAAATTGGTGTGTTTTTTTACATAATTAGATATACGATTTGTGTATAAAATTGGTCATTGATTCCCCCCAAAAAAAAACCATTAACGAGAGCAAACATAGCACCAGTATTTAATTGTGCATGACAAACGATGCAGGTCAGCGTTCCATTCTACGTAGTACGATTAACCCTTCCCGTACCCCGTGGGTGTGTTTGCACCCATACTTTTACTTTTTGCTTCATATTTTCAAAACCGTTCATTGAATTATGCTGAAATTTTATGATCTTGTCAATGGAAGATTCGAGCATGTGCACCCCAAAAGTCAATCATTTGTGTTGAAAAACAATTGTGTAAATAAAGATCAAAGTCGTCGTTTAATGAGATTCTGTTTATCGCGTCACCTACGTACGGAGCTAGTAGACAAGGCTGTCTGAGAGAGCAAAGGTCACCAGACCCCTGACCTTGAGTGAGTGACGCGAGCTGGTGAAGTTAATTTATAACCGCTACATGTAAGTATATATATATATAGTCAACATTTGTACCACACGGGCTTCGGCACGTCCATGTGAGAGGAAAAAGAAAGAAAGAAAGAAAGAAACAGAAGAAAAGAGGGATGCGATGCTGTCACAACCTACACGCTGTCTATTCTTTCACTGTCGTTCCCACTGTCTTTGCTTCTGTCCCTTCGTTCTGATTGTCTGTCTGTCTGTCTGTCTGTCAGTCTGTCTGCTTGTCTGTTAGGAGGTCGGTCGTTCAGTCGATCGGTTGGTTGCATGACCATCAGGTATTGGAGCATGTTTAGATATAGCTTACTAACAATTTGAATCTTGTATTCGCTTTAAAATAATTTAAAAAAATCTCATCACACACCACTGCCAAAAGTGATCAAAAACATTGATTCACTCAGACTAATCATGATGTGTATATTAGTAAAGTAAAGAAAGGCAACTCTCTCTGTAATTAACTCCCTTCACCAAAGTTATTTTCGGCACCAAGTCGCCTAGCAAAGTATAAACAACAGCCACATTGAGACAGACCCCAGGTTCACCCTAAATAAAAGGATGACCCAGGTCTGCCTATATGACCATCACCCACACAGTACACAACAACAGTGGTGAAGAGAATTAGTGCACAAACAAATCAACATTAATTCAAAAAACATCGCCGAGCGGCAGACATGTCCGTCACCAGCAATGCCACGCACTTGCGACACCCCGTCGAGTGTCACATCCTGACACAAAATTGCAAGGGATTCTGTCTTCTAGTTCACGAGATACAGCTTGAAGAAGAAATACATAGCGCAAAGAAGGAAATTTCGGTTTTTAAGGTCAAACTTCAAGGCCAAGGTCAGCATGGCGATAATTTATGCTGGGATGTTTTCTACTCTAGGGTATACAGTATACAATCTGAAGCGCTTCTGTCAAGCACAAATGTGGAAAATAAAGCTTAAAACCCAGTTTGTAGACCCCTACCACATTCAAGGCCTACCGATCTCCCGGACCGTGACGTTGACCTTGATCGGTATGCCACCATCAGAACGGGCATAAGCCAAAGTACGTACATGCCAAATTTGAAGACTCTAACACCAACGGTGTGGGAGTTATGGCCCCTTAACGATTTTCGGTTTTCAAGGTCGTAAGCCAAGGTCAAGGTCACGACGGCGAAACATTTTTTTCGGATGCCTTCCTCTCATGGTGACACACCAGCAGACAAAATTTGACGCGATTCGGTCAAGCGGTTCGGGAGATATCCTTGGGACAGACAGAAAAACAAACAAAAAAACAAAACAAAAAACAAACAAACAAAAAACAAAAAAAACAAGCGGTTCGGGAGGTATCCTTGGGACAGACAGAAAAACAAACAAACAAAAATACAAACCAGACCACGGCAAAGTCCGATCACCTACGGTGACGGACAATTATGCTACGGGGTGTCGCAAGTGCGTGGCATTGCTGGTGACGGACATGCCTGCCCCTCTGCGAAAAAAACCGGCAAGGTTCCCGTTCGGCGTGCCGTAGGGGAAGACGGGGTAAAAAGCGCATGGGCGGGTAAGAAGCCCACCCCAATTATCTCATGAAATGAAGCAAATGTCAGTCTCATTGTGCCCATGAGACGAGCGTTAATGTCTAGCATTCGTCTCATGGGCAAATTTGACTGAAATTTTCTTTATTTCATGAGATAATTGGGGTGGGATTCTTACCCGCCCATGCGCTTTTTACCCCGTCTTCCCCTAACTTCACGGCTGGCCGGGTGGTCTTATGGTTGCTTTGAACTTCTGTAGCGGCTTGGGGGGGGGGGGGGGGGGGGGGTGTTGGCGGGGGTGTGTGTGTGTGTGTGCGCGCGCTCTCTCTGTGTATGTTTGTGTGTCTGTGTCTCTCTCTTGCTTTCTGTCTCTGTCACCCCCCCCCCCCCCCTCTCTCTCTCTGTCTTTGTCTGTAGGGCCTATGTTTGATGTCTGTCTGTCTCTGTCTCTCTCTGTGTGTCTCTCTCTCTCTCTGTCTGTCTCTCTCTGCTCTCTGTCTTTGTCTATCTCTCTCTATGTGTCTCATGTCTCTGTATGTCTATGTGTCTCTCTCTGTGTCTGTCTCTCTCTCTTTGTCTGTCTCTCTCTGTCTCTCTCTCTCTCTCTCTCTCTCTCTCTCTCTCTCTCTCTCTCTCTCTCTCTCTCTCTCTCTCTCTCTCTCTCTCTCTCTCTCTTTCTCTCTCTGTCTGCCTCTGTGCCTGCTCTGGGGCGGAGGACGTTAAACAAATTTTCATTCATCCAACCGGAACAGCAGTTGTCCTCTTTGCTCTCTGTCTATGTCTCTCTGTCTTGTCTTTGTCTGTCTGTCTGTCTGTCTTCTGTCTTCTGTCTGTCTCTCTCTCTACCTCTCTCTCTCTCTCTCTCTCTCTCTCCCCCCCTCTCTCTCTCTCTCTCTCCCCCCACTCTCTCTCTCTCTCTCTCTCTCTCTCTCTCTCTCTCTCTCTCTTCTCTCTCTCTCTCTCTCTCTCTCTCTCTCATAGTTTAGGACAGGATTCAAAAGTAGTAGGCCTTTCCAAGACTAACGAGTGGGGGGGGGGGGGGGGGGTGCTCTCTCTCTCTCTCTCTCTCTCTCTCTCTCTCTCTCTCTCTGTCTCTCTCTCTCTCTCATCTCTCTCTCTCTCTCTCTCCCCCCTCTCTCTCTCTCTCTCTCTCTCTTCATGTCTGTCTGTGTCTCTCTCTCTCTCTCTGTCTTGTCTGTCTCTCTCTATGTGTCTCATGTCTGTGTGTCTATGTGTCTCTCTCTCTTTCTGTCTCTCTCTTTCTGTCTCTCTGTCTGTCTCTCTCTCCTCTCTCTCTCTCTCTCTCTCTCTCCTCTCTCTCTCTCTCTCTCTCTCTCTCTCTCTCTCTCTCTCTCTCTGTCTGCCTCTGTGCCTGCTCCGGGGCGGAGGACGTTAAACAAATTTTCATTCATTCATATCCTGACACAACATTTGAAGAGCTTATGTCTTGTAGTTCACGAGATACAGCTTGGACAATAATATATAGCGCAAAGAAGGAAATTTCGGTTTTCAAGGTCACACTTCAAGGTCAAGGTCAGCATGGCGATACTTTATGCTCGGATGTTTTCTACTCTAGGGTATACAGTGCCACACACAATATGAAGCGCTTCTGTTAAGTACAAATGTGGAAAATATGGCTGAAAACCCAATTTGTAGACCCCTACTACTTTCAAGGCCTACCGATCTCCCGGATCGTGACCTTGACCTTGGTTGGTATGCCACCATCAGAACGGGCATACGCCAAAGTACCTGCATGCCAAATTTGAAGACTCTAACACCAACGGTGTGGGAGTAATAGCCCCTTAAATATTTTCGGTTTCCAAGGTCGTACGCCAAGGTCAAGGTCACGACGGCAAAATGGTTTGCGCGGATGCCTTCCTCTCATAGTGACACACCAGCACACACAATTTGAAGCGATTCGGTCAAGCGGTTCGGGAGATATCCTAGGAACAGACAGAAGGAGAAAAAATGACCCTCCGATTTTCAGGCTCCAGTGATCTTTTTTACCTTGACCTTGACCTTGATCGGTATGCCATAATCAGAAAGGGCATAAGCCAAACCACCTTCATACCAAGTTTCAACATCCTATGTTGATCGGTGCCCGAGATATGGCTAAAAATAGATTTTCGGTTTTCAAGGTCATACGTCAAGGTCAAGGTCACGACGGCAAAATGGTTTGCGCGGATCTCTTCCTATTAAGGTGGCACACCTCCACACAAAATGTGAAGCGATTCTGCCAACCCATTCGAAAGATATCCTTGGGACAGACAGAAGGAGAAAAAAATGACCCTCCGATTTTCAGGCCGCAGAGATCTTTTTTACCTTGACCTTCACCTTGATCGGTATGACATCATCAGAACAGGCATAAGCCAAACCACCTTCATGCCAAGTTTCAACATCCTATACGATCGGTGCCCGAGATATGGCTAAAAATAGATTTTCGGTTTTTCAAGGTCGTACGTCAAGGTCAAGGTCACGACGGCAAAATGGTTTGCGCGGATCTCTTCCTATTAAGGTGGCACACCTCCACAGAAAATTTGACGTGATTCGGTCAAGCGGTTCGGGAGATATCCTTGGAGACAGACAAAAAAAACCAAAAAAACAAGGCTTACCTATCTCCCGGACCGTGACCTTGACCTTGATCGGTATGCCACTATCAGAACGGGCATAAGCCAAAGTACCTACATGCCAAATTTGAAGACTCTAACACTAACGGTGTGGGAGTTATGGCCCCTGAAAGATTTTCGGTTTTCAAGGTCGTACGTCAAGGTCAAGGTCACGACGGCAAAATGGTTTGCGCGGATGCCTTCCTCTCATAGTGACACACCAGCACACAAAAATTGACGTGATTCGGTCAACCCGTTCGAAATGAGAAAAAAAAAAATTCCTTGGGAAATACCTGACCCTCCGATTTTCAAGGCTCCCGTGATCTTTTTTTTGACCACTGATATTCTTTGCCACTGCCTCCTTGGTAATACAAGAACAAAAAAAACAAGAAAAAAAAACAATCTTACTGATCGTCCGGTCCGTTTTAACCTTGATCTCTGCATAAGCCATCCTCCTCTGTGTCTAACACTCTCTGGTCGGTTCCGTACCATGTCTCTGTATCTCTACCTTTCTCAATGTCCCTCGAAATATATGTGTCCCCCACCGATTTTCAGGCTCCAGCGATCCTCTTGACCTTGACCTTGACCTTGAGGACCCACCAACCATAAGCCTCCATTTTCTCTCTCATAGATTCTCGGTGGTCAAGGTGTACGTCAGTTCTCTCTTCTCCACCGGGCGTCCACAGCCTCCCTCAAATCTCTGATTCGGGTCTATCGGGAATTATCTTTTGGTATAGACAGACAAAAAAACCAAAAAAAGCAAGGCTTACGTTCCCGCTTCTCCGACCTGTCTACATTCAGAACGGGCATAATCCAAAGTACCTACATGCCAAATTTGAATACTCTAACACTCGGTGTGGGTTTATGCCCCTCCGGTGTTCCACCGTGTACCTTCTCTCATTCTCTCTCTCTCAGACTACAGCACTCTCTACTCTCTTCCTTGGCGGACAGACCCTCATCTTTCCTTGGGACCGATTGACGGTATGCCCCCATCTTTCTCGTGACTCGATGGAAGTAAAGTTCACAAGAAGACGAAAATACTTGATTGAAGAATCCTTGAAAAGAGAAAGGAAAGAACAACAACAACAACAAAAAAGAACTCCCAAGGCATGACACATGCCAATCTGAAGGGCTATTAATTTACCATTCTTTACTTTACCATTATCTCCTCTCCTTGTCTCGCCGTCTCTATCCATGATAAGTATTATAATAACTTATCAGTACTTGTGGCGGTGCCATAGCCGATGAGGTTTAACCGAGGCGTGGTCACCGCTACAACCTATCTGTATTATTATTTTAAAACACTTTTACTGGTTTCGTACTGCCTCCGGGCATTGCCTCCAGTATTGTTCCCACCATATTTGTATTTACAAATGTCCCATATGTGTCTGATTCAGACCAAGAGGACGTAAATTCCATTTTCTCTCTCATCCATGCATAAGTAGTTTAACAATGTGGCGGTACACATAGCCGATGAGGAACCGAGGCGTGTACCGCTACACCTATCTATATTGTTACATTAACACTGGTTTTGCACTGCCTCCGGGCATTGCCTCCAGTATTGTTCCCACCATCTTTGTATTTACAAATGTCCCATATGTGTCTATGACCGAGAGGACCCGTAAAAACCATTTTCATCATCCATGATAAGTACTCTATCCATGATAAGTCTAATGCACTATCACTCTGTGGTGGTACCATAGCCGATGAGGTTTAAACCGAGGCGTGGTTGCTGCTACACCAACTATATCTATTGTTACAAAAACTCGGGACTTTACTGGTGTTGCACTGCCTCCCGGGCATTGCCTTCCAGTATCGTTCCCACCATCTTTGTATTTACAAATGTCCCATATGTGTCTGTTCCAGACCGATGAGGACGTAAAACACAATTTTTTTTCATTCATTCATTCCCATGATAAGTAGTACTTGATAATGCATTTCTGTACACAATAAACACAACTCCAATGTGTCCGATTTTACAACATGGTACTCTCGCTTGCATGTAGATCTTAGCACTCAAATAATACCAACAACTGTTTCTGTCCCTTATGATCGAAATACTCCTGAACATTTTTTCCCCCCCCCCCCCCCCCCCCCCCCCCCCCCCCCCCATGACAACACAGCGATGTGCAAGTAATCCTATGACTGGAATATGATTGTGTTGCCATGGGGAAAGAGTGAAAAATGTTCACGTGTATTGAGACCTTTAGGAATCATCGAATCTATATAGTGAACTACAAAGAGTATCATTACCAGTATAAAAAAAAAAAAAATATATATATAACTTATTTTAACTAAAAATGCAAAGTCCGAAAAACAACTTCCCCAAACTACTCTTGTTTATTTTATCTTAAATATTGTCCAAATTTTCGTCTACACCCGTAAAAGAAAAAGAAAAAGAAAAGAAAAGAAAAAAAAGAAAAAAAGGTGGGGATGTGGAGGGAGAAAAAGGAGTATCGTTTGAGGATCCTTCTTACCTATTTTCATTTTGATCTGTTCAATAACTTGGGCTATGGCGAATGAACTAGTTTTTTGGGGGGTTTTAAATTTACATACAAGCAACCAGAAAGCCTTATAGATAGTTCTTATTTATAAGATAAAGGACATCTATAGGATAAAGGAGCAAAAAACACAGCTTATTTAAACAATGTCCTTGGGAATAACTAAACTTTTTTTTCAGCACCATTTCCAACTCTTCCGCTGTTCACGTTTTCTGTCGTTGGTATTTTCCCGTCCTTCATTTCAGTCATTCTTTCATTCCTCTGTCATCCTTTCTCCTAAATCCTCTTGTCTTTGCACCCACCCACCCATCTTTCTCCCCTCTTCTTTGCCCCCTCCCCCTCCCCCCAACCTCTTCTGTGTCCTCTTTTACCTCTGCACCATCCTCTCTGTCTCTCTCTGTCTCTCTGTCTCTCTCTGTCTCTCTCTCTCTCTTCCCTCATCTCTCCCCTCTTATTTGACCCCCACCCCTCCCATCCTCTTCTGTGTCCTCTTTTACCTCTGCACCATCCTCTCTCTCTCTGTGTCTCTCTCTGTCTCTCTCTCTCTCTCTCTCTCTCTCTCTCTCCTCTCTCTCTCTCTCTCTCTCTCTCTCTCTCTCTCTCTCTCTCTCTCTCTCTCTCTCTCTCTCTCTTCCCTCATCTTTCCCCCTTCTTTCTCGTGACTCGTGGAGTGAGAGAAGAAGACGAAAATATGAAGAAGAAAAGAGAAAGGAAAGAACAACAACAACAACAAAAAAGAAACCTGACACATGCCAATCTGAAGGGCTATTAATCAGCGTTTTTAATGAGTTGTCTTCACCAGGGGAAAAGAAATAGTAGAGGTAGGAATACAGAAGGAAGGGAGATAAAACAAGCCGAGGAAGAGAGAGGGGAAGGGGAAGGGGGAAATTCAACTCCCACCCAAAAAAAAAGTAAGGACGTGGGGTGGCAGGTAACCTAGCGACATGCCCCCATCTGTATTTGTCCCCGTCCCTATGTGTCACGAATGTTGTCTCCATGTGTCTTTGGTTCTCCGTCTTATATCTTTTCAGCCTCTGTGTGACACCAAAACACAAACCCTGAACCCAATCTAAACCCTAACCTAACCCTAATGAATCATGTCCCTACCACAAAACCCGATGAGCGATGAGACACACGGAGACGGGGACACACAGAGACAGTGGAACATAGAGACGGGGACACGTAGAGAAGGGGTCGCATACAGACGGGGACATGTTGAGACCGGGGGGTGGGGGTGGTGGGGGGGTGGGGGGGGGGGGCATTAAAGGTGACACATAGACACGGGGGACACATAGTGACGGGGTCACATCGGTATGATCCCGGGTGGCGGCAGCGGAACAATATGGCGGCCAGCGATCGATGCCGAGTCCAGGGCAGACAATGCGATGCGAGGACAGTGTCCCCATGTTTGTCCGAGTTGCCCTCCTTCCCTCTACCGTCTGAGTGTCGGCGTAGGTCTTGGCCAAATGGTTAAGACACTCAGTCCTTTGCTTTGTCGAGCTACTTCGTGTTGAAACCTGTCGCTTACAATCTGTTTGTTGGTATGTACATATGTATGTCATGCCCTGTCTCTCTCTCTCTGTCTCTGTCTCTGTCTCTGTCTCTGTCTCTGTCTCTGTCTCTCTCTCTCTCTCTCTCTCTCTCTCTCTCTGCTTGAGTTATGTGCATATTAAAAGTGCACCTCCAAATGTTGTATAGGTCGGTGGCCTCACATTAAAATTCATTGCGTTCATTGTGTTGTCTCTCTCTCTCTCTCTCTCTCTCTCTCTCTCTCTCTCTCTCTCTCTCTCTCTCTCTCTCTCTCTCTCTCTCTCTCTCTCTCTCTCTCTCTCTCTCTCTGTCTCTCTATCTCTCCCTCTCTCTCTCTCTCTCTCTCTCTCTATCTCTCTATCTATCTATCTATCTATCTCTACATCTCTCTCTCTCTCTCTCTCTCTCTCTCTCTCTCCCCTCTCTCTCTCTCTCTCTCTCTCTCTCTCTTTGCTTGAGTTATGTGCATATTAAAAGTGCACCTCCAAATGTATACGGTCGATGGCCTCACATTACAATTCATTGCGTTCATTGTGTTGTCTCTCTGTCTCTCTATCTCTCCCCCCCCCTCTCTCTCTCTCTCTCCTCTCTCTCTCTCTCTCTCTCTCTCTGTTTCGCGCGTTTGGCATTTTCCTTAGATACGTGCCATTAACTTTGATGATTTATAATAAACAGGGGGATTTTTGTTGTTTTTCGCATTTATTATGAACACTGGCAGTTTGGCGGTGGTGTTTTTTTTTAGCAACTTTGACGCTGACATATCCAGTTGTTGTTTATAAAAAAAATGCGTTTCAATTATATAACGCGCTTCAGTGAAAATGTCCAATGCAGAGAAATATGACAAGCATTAAAATTGAACAGATTGAAAGATTCGCTCTCTGTGTCTAGTGATAAGAATTAACAATCAATCTTTCCCCGTGGGGATACCGGGGGGTCTTTCGTGCAAATAGTTCCCCCACCTTCTGGAAGTTCTGTGCTTGTAACTTCCTCTAATCTGTCAATCTCTTTGACTCTGCCTTTTCACTTTGCTTTTTGTCGTCTACTATATTTCTGACTTACTGGCCTATTCTCCTGCCTTTTATACAAACAAATCTTCCAAAACATGTTCTCCTTTGAGCTCCTCCGAAATCGGAATGTGTCGGTTGTATACGGCGGGGAGACCAGTGAAAACTGAAAACCGGACACATACGTACCTTACTCATTATGGCCATATGGCTTGGGAACGCAGAAGAA
>CM065691.1:35327899-35335399 GCA_017654935.2 Phymorhynchus buccinoides
GACAGATAGATAGATAGATAGATAGATAGATAGAGAAAGAGAGCGAGAGAGACAGAGACATAAACAGAGAGAGGGGGTTGGGAGAGACAGACTGATAGAGGGAGAAAGAGAGACTGGTAGAAACAGAGAGAGTGAGAGAGACAGAGACAGAGAGTAGAGAGACAGAGAGTTTGCTATGCGATGCATATCACTTCATAACGCACAACATTTCCTGTCGTTTCAACCAGATATAGATCAGATGATCTCGTGTATCATCTCAATCGATCTAAAGGGCCAATCTTTGTTTCCCCCTAGAAATAATTTTGTTCTAGAATGCGCACCAAAACTACGTCAATCTCTCTCTGTCTCTCTCTCTCTCTCTGTCTCTCTCTCTGTCTCTCTCTGTGTGTGTGTCTCTCTCTCTCTCTCTCTCTCTCTCTCTCTCTCCCTCTCTCTCTCTCTCTCTCTCTCTCTCTCTCTCTCTCTCTCTCTCTCTCTCTCTCTCTCTCTCTCTCTCTCTCTCTCGCTCCCCTGTGTGTATGTGTGTGCGTGTGCGTGCGTGCGTGCGTTTCTCTACTCTACTGCGCACTAAAACTACGCCAATCCCTCCCTCCCTCCCTCTCTCTCTCTCCCTCTCTCTCTCTTCCGCTCTCTCTCTCTCTCTCTCTCTCTCTCTCTCTCTCTCTCTCTCTCTCTCTCTCTCTCTCTCATCTCTCTCCATCTCCCTTCTCCCCTGTATGTATGTGTGTGTGTGTGTGTGTGTGTACATGTGTATGTGTGCGTGCATGTGTATGTGTGCGTGCGTGCATATGTGTGTATATGTGTGCGTGCATATGTGTGTGTGTGTGTGTGTGTGTGTGTGTGTGTGTGTGTGTGTGTGTGTGTGTGTGTGTGTGTGTGTGTGTGTGTGTGTGTGTTGAATGTATCATACCACATTTGCAGTGTCTTCAATATCCTTTCACAAGCACAGCAAAGTCGTAATTAACATATTATTATAATTTCTTTTACCCTTGGAACCTGTTCTGTCGAAGAACCAATAAAACCTACTTCAGCAGAAATGCATCCACGTAATAGCAGAAGCTCTTCTACTCTTAAAGCATTTAACGTCTAGGCACAAAAACGAAAAACGACCCTCCCCCCAACCCCCCCCAAAAAAACCAAACCCATGCATGTTGTCTTATACTAACCAGCAGTGTCCGTTTGAAAGATTTTATTTTACTTTATTTTATTTCAGTTGACTTGTGAAGTTGTTGTTTTTTCCTACCACGATCAAACTCTGACAGTAATGAGGACATTTCAAACACGGTATCTTATAGTAATCTCAAATGTAAGCTTGTCAAGGTGTGTTGGTGTTTGCTTTATTCTGTAGAAGAAGAAACCAAAGTGCAAAAGAAGAGGGAGAGAAAGAGAGAAATTGGGTATACAACGAGAACAAAAAAGAAAGAGAGAGAGAGGGATAGGGAGAGGGGGAGAGAGAGAGGAGAGAGAGAGAGAGAGAGAGAGAGAGAGAGAGAGAGAGAGAGAGAGAGAGAGAGAGAGAGAGAGAGAGAGAGAGAGAGAGAGAGAGAGAGAGAGAGAGAGAGAGAGAGAAAACTTGAAAACTTTAACTTTATTTTTCAAGGATAAAGATTTTAGGCTACGCCTAGTCTTCCAATCTGTCCTTGGTACATATACGAACATAGAATACAAACATGGCAAGGCATGATATTACACATACAGATTTGAACATAAAGGTAACACCTTTGTACATATACAAACATAGAATACAAACATGGCAAGGCATAAAATTACACATACATAATTGAACATAAAGGTAGCAAAGCAGGTATTATGATAAAGACAGGTTGAAATACGAATTTATAGAATGACATACGCACAGGTATAATTGTTAATACTTGTGCGGGCATACATGCGTGTAACCATACACGCACACACCTGCACGTGCGCGCGGCACACGCAAGAATACATGCAGATACGCACAGATATATGTTGAAGCACGTATAAAAGAACTATACATTTTAGAACAGGGCAAACTAATGCAGCCTATGGTATGAAACCGGTAGCAATTAGCAATAAAGTGCGGACAATTTAAACATTGATTTTAGCACATTGTTGGAGAATAGTGAACAGAGTGATGTGAATACATGACATCGTAATTAGCAATATAGCGTATCAGGATATATATATAAATTTATTTAAAAAAAAAAAAAAAAAAAATAAATAAAACAAATCAAAAAAAAAAAAAAAATCATGGAGGGTCGAATGTAAGTGTCTCTCGGAGACTCGTTTTGAAGGTTGAGATAGAGGAGCATAATCTAATGTCGGACTGAAGGGAATTCCATATGGAGGAACCCGAGAAAGTAAAACTTGACTTGAATTTATCTATCCTTGTGTGTGGTAGAATATAGTTACTTGAACCATAGCGATGCGAGGCTTGTGTAAGTAGATTTTTCAGGTATTGTGGAGCTAAGTCATAGTGTACTTTGTACATGGCTAAGCTGTGATTGCAGTGGAAGTAGGTTTAACTGGGCTTGTTTTTCTGCTGTACTGAGTTCAGGATCAGGAAGGATTATTTTAGCTCCCCTTTTGTGCATAGAATTGAGTTTTAATAGGTGACAATTAGCAGCAGAGTCCCAGACTACAGATGCGTAATTAATGTGGGAGAGACAGTGGGCATGAAAAAACATCGTGCGTGCGTCTATATCTATGAAGGGTGTAAGTTTCTTTAGTAGGAATAAGCTGCGAGCAAGTTTATGTGTCATCTTTTCAATATGGAGTTGCCATTTTAGTTCATCATCTATTATCACTCCCAGGACTCGGTGCTCGCGTACTTGGTCTATGGCATTGTCATTAATATGAACATTTAAAATTAGAGGTTCAATTTGATGCTTTTGTCTTGATGTAATTAACAAAGAGAGAGAGAGAGAGAGTGTGTGTGTGTGTGTGTGTGTGTGTGTGTGTGTGTGTGTGTGTGTGTGTGTGTGTGTGTGTGTGTGTGTGTGTGTGTGTGTGTGTGTGTGAGAGAGAGAGAGAGAGAGAGAGAGAGAGAGAGAGAGAGAGAGAGAGAGAGAGAGAGAGAGAGAGAGAGAGAGGGAGAGAGAGAAAGAGAGAGAGAGAGAGAGAGAGAGAGAGAGAGAGAGAGAGAGAGAGAGAGAGAGAGAGAGAGAGAGAGAGAGAGAGAGAGAGAGAGAGAGAGAGAGAGAGAGAGAGAGAGAGAGAGAGAGAGAGATTCGTGACATTAAATCGTTAATGAAGCGGCTGTCATAAATCTCCGTGCCTAATAGTCTCCTCCTACTGCCCGAGACTTTATTAGCCTTATCTCCCCTTAAAAAAACTGCTCACAGAGCGTCGATATTCTTTCAGTTCCCAGACATCAGACCAGACGACAATACCTTTTTGATGATAATCAACAACAACAACAAAGAAAGAGAAAGAAAGAAAGAACGGGGAAAAGGACAAGGATTGACACAAATAAAGGTATAAAAAATGAACAAACGACCTAAAAAAAACAATTTTTAATGCTACAGCCACAAATTGAAACAAGTGAGTCGCCGAGCGGCAGACATGTCCGTTACCTTGCTACGCCACGTACTTGCAACGCCCCGTGGCATGATTTATGTTAGCCCCCATCCTCTTTGCGGCCTTTGAGTGATACACGTAGTCGTATATACCCTTGACTGGCGTGCACATCCTTTACCGTGATGCACACCCTTAACAATGAATTTGAGTCCAAGACCTCCAAGAGCCACCACACTTGACTTTGACCTTTGCCATGAGGCCTTGAATGTCTGCCACTGCTTTCCATAGATCATGCTGATCGAGAATATATGGGTGAACGCCCACTCGTGTTCGAACTACAGCGACTAATAAAAGAGAGGTACAAAGGTCAAGGTCAAGGTCATCAAGGTAATCAATACTTTGTACCGCTCATGACTTTCATGCAGTCTATATACCTGCCACATGTGAAGCCTGTAACTGCAAAAGAACGAAATATATAGCTAAAACATGAATTTTACATCTCCAAGTCCTACGTCCTTGGCCTTGACCTTGACTTGATTGATACTCAATAATCGCATAAGCCGCTGCAACTATATACCAAGTTTGAACCGCGTTAATCCACAGGTGTCAAGGATATAAGAAAAATCGAGTTTCAAGGTCAAACTCCAAGGTCAAGGTCACCACGATTGTAGTTTTTCTATGGGACCGTGTCTACAACCTGATACATTGCCACACAAAATTGGAAGCGACTTTATCCTCCGGTTCACAAGATACAGCTCGGACAATAAATATATATTGCAAAGAAGAAATGTTCGGATGTCAGGGTCAAGCTTCAAGGTCAAAATCAGCACTCCAATAATTTAGGTTTTGATGTTTTGTACACCACTAAGCACAATTTGAAGCGATTCTGTCAAGCGAAAATGTGAAAGATGCGGCACAACATTATTGTTTTTAGACCCCAATCACTTTCAAGGTCTACCAATGTCTAAAAGCAATTTTTGCTAATGCTTTACCTCCCTTTGCTGTTTGCCGAAAAATACGCTATAAAGCAAATTTTGAAGCAGTGCGCAAGTGAATGTTTGCGAACTTGGCGGATTTAACTTATAATATTATTCATCTACCAAGAACAAATTGTCTCATACTTTTAACCCTTTCACCGCCAAAGTCGCATTTTAGCACCACAGTGATTTAACACCTATGTCACTAAAAGGCATCAAATTGGGGTCTATTATCCAAAGACCCTATTGTCTTAGTTTTGGGAAGTAAGGATAGACCTTATTTTATATATGCCACAGAAGAATCCCCAATACTGCAGATGGATTTTGTTCTCTACCCAGGTAAATGTAATGGACATTTTTGGTTGAAATATGGTTGGCGGTGAAAGGGTTAATGTGAGCGGAGTGAAACGAAAACTCGATCTAGCTTTTCACCTAATAGAAGACTAATTTGTTTTGATGCTGTAATTAATACATAGGGAGGACGGGATGAAAGCCCATGAGCGGGTAAGAAGCCCATGCCAATTATCTCATGAAATAAAGCAAATTTCAGTCACATTTTGCCCATGAGACGAGTGTTAATGTTTAGCATGTTTAGCATTCGTCGTCTCATGGGCAAATGTGACTGAAATTTGCTTTATTTCATGAGATAATTGGCATGGGCTTCTTACCCGCCCATGGGCTTTTTACCCCGTCTTCACCTACTATCAAATCAAATCATATTTTTGTTGGGGAGTTTAAATTCCAGTTTTTGTTGTTGTGGTTTTTTTATAAAATGAAAACTGGTTTATCATGGTCATAGACAGTACATTAAAAAACACAGTAGGACTAAACAAGCAATTTGTTCGTGTTTGTGCGTGGATACGTATGTACATATGAGTAAACGGGTTAGTAAAAGATACACGCGCGCGCGCGCGCGCAGAGAGAGAGAGAGAGAGAGAGAGAGAGAGAGAGAGAGAGAGAGAGAGAGAGAGAGAGAGAGAGAGAGAGAGAGAGAGAGAGAGAGAGAGAAAGATAGAGAGATATGGAGAGAGAGAGAGATATGGAGAGAGAGAGAGAGAGAGAGAGAGAGAGAGAGAGAGATGGACAGAGAGAGAGAGGGAGAGAGAGAGAGAGAGAGAGAAAGATATAGAGAGATATGGAGAGAGAGAGAGAGAGAGAGAGAGAGAGAGAGAGAGAGAGAGAGAGAGAGAGAGAGAGATGGACAGAGAGAGAGAGGGAGAGATATATATATATATATATATATATATATATGGAGAGAGAGATAGAGAGAGAGAGAGAGAGAGAGAGAGAGAGAGAGATATGGAGAGAGAGATAGAGAGAGAGAGAGAGAGAGAGAGAGAGAGAGAGAGAGAGAGAGAGAGAGAGGACAGAGAGAGAGAGAGAGAGAGAGAGAGAGAGAGAGAGAGAGTAGGATATGTGTGGGTGTGGATGTACGCTCGCGTGTGTGAGAGTACGCTTGTTTTTAATATATCATACCTTTGACTGTTATGTCACAATAAAGTGAGTTGTAGCGAACATTATTTCCAAACAGAGAAAGATCCCATTTGCATCGCGGTCTTTAACTGTCATATTAAGTCTTGAACTGTCATATTAAGGTTGGCTGACGTTTTAATACATCCTGACTTCATAAAGTTACAAACATCATAAATACCTCATCCCCAATTGCCACTATTTTGTGTTGTGGATTAATCTTTACTCCCCTAAAACATCTGCAACTGTCAAGTAGTATGAGGATATATTAAGACACAAAACATAATTATACGAAAGGTAGAATGACGATGTAAACCACTGGATTTATGTTTTCTTCCAATAAATTGTCCTCTCATTGTATACTATACTATTGGGCAGAGTTTGGTCGGGGAACTCTTCTTCTCCTTCTCCTTAACCCTTTCACCGCCAACGTCGCATTTTTGCACCACAATGATTTAACATCTATGTCACTAAAAGGCATCAAATTGGGGTCTATTATGCAAAGACCCTATTATCTTAGTTTTGGGGAAGTAAGGATAGACCTTATTTATATATGTTACATAAGAATCACCAAATACTGCAGATGGATTTTATTTTATACCAAGGTAAATTTAATGGAAATTTTGGGTTGACATATGGTTGGCGGTGAAAGGGTTAATGTTCTCCTTCTTCTTCTCCTCCTCCTCCTCCTCCTCTTTCTTCTTCTACGTTCCCAGGCCATATAGCCATAATGGGTATAATACGTATGTGTCCTGTTTTCAGTTTTCAGTGGTCTCCCCGCTGCGTTCAGCCGACACATTCCTATTTCGGAAGAGCTCAAAGGAGAAAATCATTTGAAAGATTGTTTGGGGGGAAAGGCCGGAGAATGGGCCAATGGGGCAGAACAATAGTAGATGATATTAATTGGTTAAAGGAAAAGGCAGAGTCAAAGAGAGATTAGAGGGAATTGCAAGCACAGAACTTCCAGAAGGTGGTGGAACTATTTGTGCTGACAGATTCACCCTCAGTATCCCCAGGTGGGAAAGTCTGGGAACAACATGTTTCACACATGTTCACTATCCACATTTTGCAAGCTCCTGGGATGGATCCGTTTTATATACCCTATAAACATATTATTATTCCTTGAAAATAAATGTATTCTTTAACCCTAAATCGTTAAACTGTATCTAAACTTCAGCTGTCAGCATTTTTTTTATTCAATCAAGAATATCGTAACTGTACTTTGCTTTAAAAGCACATAATATCAAAATATATCCCAAACATAATGAGCGAGACACATTAACCCTTTTCACCGCCAAAGTCGCATTTTAGCACCATAGTGATTTAACACCTATGTCACTAAAAGGCATCACATTGGGGTCTATTATCCAAAGACCCTATTGTCTCAGTTTGGGGAAGTAAGGATAGGCCTTATTTTATATATGTCACATAAGAATCACCAATACTGCAGATGGATTTTGTTCACTACCCAGATAAATTTAATGGACATTTGTGGCTGAAATATGGCTGGGGGTGAAAGGGTTAACAGTTTCTTTCTTTCCGTTTTGTAGATAAT
>CM065691.1:35340399-35342899 GCA_017654935.2 Phymorhynchus buccinoides
CCACAATTGATGTTGCATCTTGGAAGCTAAATTTCAGATGACTATAAAATAAAAACTAGGAACGCTGTTCAAATTCTGTTCTCTGTATCTTTAAGAGTAAATCTCTCTTTGTGAAAACAAAATCTCAATGTAAGCAAAACGTCCATTAGATCTTATATCATTATATTTTATATCTAGTTTTCTCGTGAACCATTTCGACCACTTCAACGGGCGCAAGCAAATGATGATCACAGCAGGCGCAACTGACAGAGGAAGTGCAGTTGAGTACCGTGGTAATTGAAATAGGTGCAATTGAGATGCACTGATCGATCCTGGGCTAGCTGCCCAGTTTGTCTTCTGCCTTCAGGCGATGGCGAGATAACAGACAGATTCAGGGAGACAGGGACACACTAAACTCAGTTGGGGATACAAGAGAGGGGGAGGAGGCGCAGAAGGAAAGGACGTGGAGGCGGTGAGGGGGAGGGTGATAGATTGGGGCGGGGGGAGGGGGGGGGGGAGAGGAAATGCAAACAACCGGTATGAATCGAGAGAGAGATGAGATCGAGAGAGAGAGAGAGAGAGAGAGAGAGAGAGAGAGAGAGAGAGAGAGAGAGAGAGATAGAGAGAGAGATAGAGAAAGAGAGAGAGAGTGAGAGGGGGGGTGAAAGAAAGAAAGAGAGAGAGAGAGGGGGATATGAAGATGTGTGTGCCCTTGAAAGCAGTTGTGTATCTAAATTATGCACAAACGTGCATGTGCCACTGACTGTGTGTATGTATGACTGCCAGTTTGTGTGCATGAGAGCGAGCACGGACATCTTTCTTCGCCACAAGCCCGCATGAATGTGTATGTGTATGTAGGTTGTGTTACTGAGAATAAAGTAATAACACTCATTGTATCAGAAAAACAAACTCAATACTTTATTCAAACATTGTTTGTAGAATAACTGTCTATTTTCTTGACAATCTGTTCTCATAACTTAACTTTCTTGACAATAATGTTCGCATAACTTAACTTTCATGACAATCATGTTCTCATAACTTAACTTTCTTGACAATAATGTTCGCATAACTTAACTTTCATGACAATCTGTTCTCATAACTTAACTTTCTTGACAATAATGTTCGCATAACTTAACTTTCATGACAATCTGTTCTCATAACTTAACTTTCTTGACAATAATGTTCGCATAACTTAACTTTCATGACAATCTGTTCTCATAACTTAACTTTCTTGACAATCTGTTCGCATAACTTAACTTTCATGACAATCTGTTCTCATAACTTAACTTTCTTGACAGTCTGTTCTCATAACTTAACTTTCTTGACAATCTGTTCTCATAACTTAACTTTCTTGACAATCTGTTCTGATAACTTAACTTTCTTGACAATCTGTTCTGATAACTTAACTTTATTGACAATCTGTTCTGATAACTTAACTTTCTTGACAATCTGTTCTGATAACTTAACTTTATTGACAATCTGTTCTCATAACTTAACTTTCTTGACAATCTGTTCTCATAACTTAACTTTATTGACAATCTGTTCTGATAACTTAACTTTCTTGACAATCTGTTCTGATAACTTAACTTTATTGACAATCTGTTCTGATAACTTAACTTTATTGACAATCTGTTCTCATAACTTAACTTTCTTGACAAGCTGTTCTCATAACTTAACTTTCTTGACAATCTGTTCTCATAACTTAACTTTTAAAGCAAATATTCTAAATACCCAAAGCAGCGATGTACACAAGTAATCTAAAAGAACAAAATGCATCAGTGTGTCGGCATTATGACCCCAGTTAACCCCAATTTAAACAAACAACTAAAGGTACGGAGGGAAAACAGAATAAGCAGTAAAACCCCTGCACCTGAATGACGATTCATATCAACATAAATTGGGGCATGACTAATCCTTTCTAATCCTTTATAATTTTTGAATTATGCTATAAGACAGACAGACAGTCAAACCAATAATCCTTTTTGGAGACCATTTTTTTAACCCTTTCACCGCCATCCATACATATTTCAGCCCAAAATGTCCATTACATTTACCTGGATATAGAACAAAATCCATCTGCAGTATTGGGGATTCTTCTGTGACAGATATAAAATAAGGTCTATCCTTACTTCCCAAAGCTAAGACAATAGGGTCTTTGGATAATAGACCCCAATTTGATGCCTTTTAGTGACATGGGTGTTAAACCATTGTGGTGCAAAAATGCGACATTGGCGGTGAAAGGGTTAAAGAGGAACTTTCGCAAGGGTACAATACTGGTTCAATACGACTAGAAAAAGATTTTAACTTTTCCCTTTAGGTCTTTAGGAAACCTTAGCAAGAGAACGATCGACAATAGTAACACTATGGTTTCTCTGAGATCAGTCGTAGAGCTTCTCAGTTACATAGTTTGATCTCAAAGGTCAGTCATAGAGATTCTAAGTTATATATAGGTTGAAGACCAAGAAAATTATATTTTCATAAACTTATTTTCAGCTTTTGAACTTTTTCGCGCGTGGCTCGA
>CM065691.1:35347899-35350399 GCA_017654935.2 Phymorhynchus buccinoides
GTGTCGTCATATTAAATAAAACATCGGGGTCGTGTGTTCGAGTCTCGCCAAATGGCAAAGGAACTTTCTTGTTGGTACCAGCCAGTCTTTACCTAGAGCTGTCGAGTCTCTATTCAAAAACGTTGAAAGAAACGCGGCTGGTGATCTAGCGTCTTAACGCTCTAGTTCATTATTGCCTTCCTCCTTTGGACTTACAGAATCTGATTGATGATATTGTGCAAAAGGCAAGTAAAAGAAAGAATGTGTTGAACGGAATTTGTGCTGTGAAGTGATATCTTGGTATACAAGATTTGTTAATTATTTGAATGTCGCTTTCTCTTGTTGCCTTATCTCCTCTTATCACACTTTCCATCAACCCATCATCTCTCTCTCTCTCTCTCTCTCTCTCTCTCTCTCTCTCTCTCTCTCTCTCTCTCTCTCTCTCTCTCTCTCTCTCTCTCTCTCTATATCTATCTATCTCTCTCTCTCTCTCAATACTTGTATTAGAATTGTCATTATAAATAATTATGTTTCTGTGGGACTGGACTTTTTAACGACCACCGCACCAGAACATCTGGACCCTAAGGGCGGGTCGCCGTGAGGACGTTAAACTTACCATCTCTGGGACTGGAGAACCATACAGTTAACTCAACGCCGTACGGGTTAAACACTCCAGTGTTTTCCTACATTCTAACTATGGTCACTCATGTCATGACTCTGATTCGTAATGTGAACTTTGAACTCCGTCGTATTAGTGCCATTCGTCACTATCTCACAGTTGAAGCCACCAAGACTCTAGTGTCAGCTTTTGTACTGTCTCGCATCGATTATTGCAATTCCTTACTTGTAGGCTGTCCTCAAACCCTCCTCAACAAACTTCAGAAAGATCAAAACAATGCAGCTCGGTTAATCCTTAAAGTCCCACGTACAGACCACATCAAACCCCACCTCAATACCTTACACTGGCTTCCAGTCGAGGCAAGAATAAAGTATAAAGTTGCTTGCCTCTGTTTCAATGCTGTCCATTCATCTGGTCCTGCCTACCTCTCTGATCTCGTTCACCTGTACTCACCCTCCAGGTCTATCCGTTCCTCTTCTGACAAACTTATCCTTTCTATTCCTCGTACAAACACTAAGACATATGGTGAACGTTCATTTTCTTTCAGCGCCCCTTCTGTCTGGAACACCCTACCATATGAACTTCGTTCTGCTAAATCTTTCCAATCTTTCAAAACCGCTCTTAAAACTCACCTCTTCCGGCAATACCTCTGATTTCTTCCTTGTCCTGTTTCCTGCCTTAAAACTATGTTCCCCACATTGTGTGTGGGTGGGTGCGCGCGCGCGCGTGTGTGTGTGGGTGTGTGCAGGCGTGTACGTGTGTGTGTGCATGTTTTTGGTAGTTAATATTGTAGTAGCTTATGATCTATGTATGTATTTAAATAATTGTGAAGCGCTGTGAGCTCATGAGAGAAAGGGCGCTCTATAAATGTTCATTATTCTTATTCTGGTGTAAGGCCAAATAGGGCCAGGTTTTCTTTTCTTAAAATGGTCTACTTCAGTCTTGGCTCTTCGTCCTTCTTTAATTTTAATTCAGCTTTAATAGACAAAGAAAAGACAAAAAGGAGAAAAGAAACACACAGAAAGAAAAAATAAACAATAATTTTAATAATAATAATAATAATCACCATAATCCCTATCGCCACCACAATATGGATGTTCCTTTTTTTTTTTTTTTTTTGTGCTTATTTGCCTTATTTTCTTTTGAAGCTTATAGCAGTTTAAGGGTCCTTTTGAAGTGACTTAGTGTTTGTCTGTGAAGCTGAAGATCATAGGTTTGAGCTTACCTCTTTATGAACATAACGGGAACATTTTACAAAATAGTTAAAATACAATAGACAAAGTAAAGGATATAACTCCTCATGGAGAGAAACAACAACAAAAGCCCTGACACGATGCACATGCACACCTGGGAGACAACTCCAGCTACTCCAAACCCCAAAGGACAATTAGTATTACATCTACTGGTGTACGCACACAAGTTATGTAAGAGTTCAATCATCTGTGGGGTTGTTTAAAGCTAGTCTTGCACGTGTTAAGTTGCAGTGGTGCAACGAGTTGTGTTGTTGTTGTTGTTGTTGTTGTTGTTGTTGTTGTTGTACCCTTGCATCCAAACGATGACTCTAATTGCCTGAAAAACATATTGTCATTTCTAACACGATACAATATTTTCCTCGAAAATTCATTACAAATGTGTTCATCACCTTTTAGCAATCTTGCCAAATAACAGAAGAACGATGAATGACACAGACAAACAAACAATTGTACGTATTTGAATGATAGAAAATCACTCAAACATTTAGTAAAACATTTTTGATTCCTACTCTCTACAGAGTTCTACTTTTTTTTTTAAAAGTTCTTCTATAGTCTTTCAATAACGATGCTAACAGACAAACAAGAAAAAGGCCACGTTTTTAACGTAAGTCATGATACAAAAAATATTACACGTAAAATGGAGAAAACA
>CM065691.1:35355399-35365399 GCA_017654935.2 Phymorhynchus buccinoides
CACACACGCGCGCGCGCAGACAAGCACGCGCGCACCACCTTTCTGTGTTGATTGATTTGATTGATTTAATTTAAAGTCTGTTCACACAATGGTGATATTAGACTGGGGGGGGGGGGGGGGGGGGGGGGGGGAGAGGGGGACAAAAAAAAGGGAAAAAAGAAGAAACAAAAAGAAAAAAGGGTGTGTGTGCGTGTGCGCGCGCGCGCGCGTGTGTGTATGTGAATATGAGTGCGTGTGCAACAAATCCCTAACAAATTTATAACAACAAATAAATAAAAAAGTGAAAAAGAAAACAAAATTAAAGTTAATTAACTCATTAACTAAAGTAATCTTGCAATTCCAGAGCTGGATATGACTGTAGCAATTTTGATCATTTCTTGACTGTAAACTACATCTTTTAAAGCTCCAATTTGTGTAACTTGTATCCCAGATAGTTTGTATAACAATGATAATAATGGACATTCTAAAATAATGTGTTGAACTGGTATTGGGAGACCACAATCGCATTCTACATCTTTAGAAAATTTGGTCCTCCACGAGTTCAATCGAATTTTGTAGATAAGGCTAGATAAAGATCTTGAACATAATAATATCTTAGATTTTGAAGGAAGCTTTTCATTATATATACTATTTTCTAACATTGAATTTATTTCGTGTTTTTCTAGTTTTATTGAACAATCTGACGATTTTCCACTAGCACCTTCTTTCGCTAATTTATCAGCTAGTTCATTCCCAATGATACCACAGTGCGATGGAATCCAGCAAACTTCTACGTTAATTCCGTTAAATATAATAGAACTTCTGTGTGTATATCTATGTGTGCCTTTTTGCACGTGTCTCTGGTCACGTATCGGAAATGGTTAACCTGACACTGGTGGTTCCATGTAAGTGCTCAATAAAAAAAAAAAAGGGGGAAATGAAGAGATGAGTGAAGGGGGGAGACAGAGATAAAGAGAGATACAGAGACAGACAGATACACAGACGGATTTGCAGTCAGATTCACACAACCACATACACAGATAGAGAATGAGAGAAGTCCTCACACAGATAAATCAAACTCTGAAGTGTTTTAATTGTCAAGGCCACCGACCCATACACAGTATATAAAACCCTCATCGAGGACAATAATTAGGAAATGCATATATGCATATATAATAATAATAACTAGAGGGCTTATGCTTGCCTTTGAGAGCAAACATGACAAGATTATCACCATCAAACAGCCGTTTCCAAGTTATTCGATATAAAAATTAGGACAAATTTGGCCATTTTTGTCTCCACTTCAGGTTAGTACGTCCGGTTTGGTTTTATACTGGGGGTGTTGCAAAGCTGCTCTTTAATAAATACTGAAAATATGAATCCATTCGGTCAAGCCGTTTGTGAGATGTTCAAGTTAAAAATTAGGTAAACATTTGCCATTTGGGGGCAACATTTCTGCCAAAATCTCGCCAATCGCTTTAATATTGTACAAATGGCATTAGAATAGAGTCCTCAAACTTTCCTGCATATTTCAGCAAAATCGGTTAAAAACCAAAAAATCCCACAAATAGAAAACAATGAATTTGACACAACCCAATCTACATAAAATTTAAGAACTTCTAAACTACTTAACATATCATCACAAATCTCTTTCAGATCTGGGTCAACATAAAGGCTATAATATCCAGCAGTTATTATTGTGACGTCACTTCCGGCTTTGGATATTCCATGAACAAAAATTTACCTGCAGGTTCCCAACCAGAGCACTTCCGGTTCCCAATAGTAATAACTAGAGGGTTATGCTTGCCTTTGAGAGCAAACATGACAGGATTCTCCCCTCAAACAGCCATTTGCAAGATATTAAAATATTAAAATGTTGCCAAATTTTGCCATTTTCGTTCCCACTTCCGGTTCGAATTTATTACAAAAGCATTGCAATGTTACTATTTAGTAAATACTGAAAATATGCAAGTATTCCGTACAGCCGTTTTCGAGTTATTCAAGATTACATTTTGGCCAAAATTGGCCATTTGTGGCCATGTTTCGGCCAAGGTTTGGCCAATCGGTTTAATATTGGACATGTGGCATTAGAATAGTGTCCTTCAATGTTCTGGCAAATTTGAGCGAAATCGAATGAAACATTTAAAAAAATCATAAATGGAAGTAAGTGAAAGTCACAACCAAATTTACATAAATTTGAATAACTTCCAAACTATATAGCATATCATCACCTAACTCCTATCCGACCTGGGCCAACATAAAGGCAACAGTGCCCAGTATTTAGTTTTGTGACGTCACTTCCGGTTTTGGCTATCTCGTGAACACAAATTTATCTGCAGGTTCGTAGCCAGGGCACTTCCTGTTGGCACTTCCGGTTCGTGTTTATACCGGAAGTGTTGGGAATCCATTTTTGAGTATATACTGAAAAAATGAAGACATTCTGTTTTGCCGTTTATTAGATATTCAAGATTGTGAAATTTTGCTGCTTTTGCCGTTTTCCGGCCATAATTTGCCAAACAAATAGGCGAAATGATTGTAAATTGTGTCAATTCGTTTATGTCACGCAACTTTCCTGAACATTTCAGCCAAATCGGACAAAAAAGTGGGAAGAAAAAGAAGAAACACAAAAGGAAAAAAAGAAGAATTTTTACAAATGCAATGCAACCCTAAAGGGGAGAAACATCATAATAACAAGAGGCATCGCCGAGCGGCAGATATGTCCTTTGACGTTTACGCCCTGTACATGCCACGCCCTGTACCTCCCTTCCCCCTTCACATCTTCGGTCCCCGTCCTCCTTGTGACCTTTGGGTGATGCACCTACACACCCTTGACTGGGTGCAAATCGTGTTCGGGATGCACACCTTTAATTGGTGGGGTGCACCCCCTTAACACTGAGACATGTCTGCCACTCGGCGACATTTAAGCCCCACGTGGCACATTTTGTGCTAGGATGTCTTTTACGTATTAGACCCCCTCTTTTACCGGGATGTACACCCTTAATTAGTGGGGTGTACACACCTTAACATGAAAATCCCACGTGGCATAATTTGTACTGCAGTGTCTTCTACTCTTCTTTTTACACCTCCCCACAAAATGTGGAGTGATTCTGTACAGTATTTCACGAGATAGAAGAGGGTGAAGAAAAACGGAAGCATGTCTGCTGCTCGGCGACATTCTATTTCCGAGGGATAATTTATGTACGAATGTGTTATACTCTTAGTGTCACATCCTGACACAAAATTGGAAGGGATTCTGTCTTCTAGTTCACGAGATACAGCTTGAACAAGAAATATATAGCGCAAAGAAGGACATTTTGGTTTTCAAGGTCACACTTCAAGGTCAAGGTCAGCATGGCAATAATTTATGCTCGGATGCTTTCTACTCTAGGTTATACAGTACCACACACAATCTGAAGCGCTTTTGTCAAGTACAAATGTGGAAAATATGTCTGAAAACACAATTTTTAGACCCCTACCACTGTTAAGGTCTACCGATCTCCCTGACCTCGGTATGTCATCATCAGAACGGCCATAAGCCAAAGTAGCATGCCAAATTTGAAATCTCTAAGACCAACGGTGTGGAAGTTATAGCCCCTTAAAGATTTTCGGTTTTCAAGGTCATACGCCAAGGTCAAGGTCACGTCGGCGATAATATATGCGCGGATGCCTTCCACTCATGGTGACACACCACCACACAAAATTGGAAACGATTCGGTCAAGCGGTTCGGGAGATATCCTTGGGACAGGAAAACTCAATTTTTAAACCCCTATCTCTTTCAAGGCGTACCGATCTCCCTGACCTTGACCTTGACCTTGATCGGTATGCCATCAGCAGAACAGCCATAAACCAAAGTACCTCCATGCCATGTTTCAAGACTCTAGGACCTACGGTGTGGAGGTTATGGCCCCTTAACGATTTTCGGTTTTCAAGGTCATACGCTAAGGTCACGGTCAGGGCAGCGAAACGTTTTGCGCGGATGCCTTCCTCTCATGGTGACACACCACCACACAAAAGTTGAAGCGATTCGGTCCAGCGGTTCGGGAGATATCCTTGGGAGAGACAGACAGAAGAAAGAAAAAAAAGAAACATACACGAACGAAAATATACTCCTTTGCGATCGTAGATCGGCAAAGAACAATAATAAGGATCACTAAATTTGCAGAAGCATCAATGCAATAACATGAGCTTCCACGCAGTCCTCACATGGAGACAGAGAGATGGACGCACGACAGGAGTCAGAGAACCGAGAAAGAAAGACCCAAAAGATATGGCAGATCAATCGGCTGAGTAAGTAAGTAGCCCGCATTCGGCAGCTCTCGAGTTCCCAGAAGGGACTTCCTCTTCCCTCTCTCTCTCCCACTCCCAATTCCCCGCGCGAAGATGCAGACAGTATCAATAGCCGACAGACCCAGAAGAAGCGGCACCAAAATAGCAAGACCGTCCTGGAAATAAACCAGGCGCCCCCCCGTACTAAGCTAGCACCCAGTAGCGAACGTAAAAATAGTCTTTAATCCTACAAATGAAAAACGACTATTTTCGATCCTTCAAATGAAAAACGACTAGTCTATGTTGGAAATAAATCCGGCCACCTTTCTATCCTACAAAGTACGAAGAAGGGCTTTTTGTTTGTGTATTTCTGAAATGCAACTGGCCCACCTTTCTAAATGCAGAGTAGATTTGCTTAACAACGGCATGGGAAAAAACCCACCTAGAGTTTGACACGCTAGACTACCAGCCGCGCGGCAGCATTTTCGGGTCCAGTGATTTTGATCTTTGACAAATGACTGTGTTGAAACATGCCCTTGATATGCTAACTACCTACCTGTATGCAAAATACCAGCATCCTACATGCCTCCGTTCAAACGCTATCATGGTAAAATGGCTTGTCAGCCAGCCAGGAACAGTCAGACAGACTTGAACACATTAACCAGCTTACCCTCGCGACTTCGCTCACGGCTGGCAATGACCATCGCGGCTGGTAATGAGCTTTTATTTCACAATGTACAGTAAGAAGGGGGAGGGGGCGAGAGAGAGAGAGAGAGAGAGAGAGAGAGAGAGAGAGAGAGAGAGAGAGAGAGAGAGAGAGAGAGAGAGAGAGAGAGAGAGAGAGAGAGAAACGCGCATGCAAACACGCATACGCACACGCACGTACGCACGCGCACGCACACATATGCACGCGCGCGTGCACACACACACACACATACACACACAGAGCAGTCGGAGCACGCGCACAGGCACACAAAGGCGCAAACACACGTACGCACGTGCATGCATGCGCGCAAACACACACATGTGCGCACGCACATGTGTGCACGTACACGCACGCACACACGCACACGCGCGCACACGCACACGCGCACCACACACGCAAGAACAAAATCACCCTGGGGGGAAAAAGACTGTTTTAATGGGCTCTTGTGAACTAATTAAATCTATAGCATGTTCGGTGTCAAATTAAAGATAATTGGTGCTCTTACTAAAACGAGTATTTTCATAAAAAGCGTTTTTTGTTGTGTTGAATCTTTATATATATTTTAAAAGAACATCAAAACCAGTAGAGAAAGCTCTGTTTCACTCATCTTGTGACGCAATCAGCCACTCGAGACACTGGTCACGGGGTGTTTTCCTGGTGATCTGGACGTGTTTCTTACAAAAACGCATCCGTCAGGGTGGCCCTTTAAGTGACCAAAGACCTGAGTCATAATCACCTAACTTATGTGAGCTGGACAGATCTGAGGGGGGAAGAAACAAAACAAGAAGCTCAACATTTGTCAACATTTCGATTGATTAATCTTTTCAAGACTTCCAGAATCAGTCACACTCCCATTATGTCTCGGAGAAATGGCTATTTATTCTCTCTTTGCTTTAGACGGCGCCATGACAGTACCATGACAGCGTCGATTCACCCCATATTCGAACCTAGCTTACATATCCTTGGTGCCTATCCGCATGCAAAATGTGAGCGTCCGAGGTCCCTTCGTTCGAACGTTATCGTGCTCACATAGTCAGATAGTCAGCCAGGAACAAATTATCTGGAAACATTACCAGCTTCGCTCTCTTCGTTCGCGGCTGGTAAAAATTATGTGGAGCAGATTAACGTTGTGGATAAAGCATTGCACATAAAAGCACATAAAAATGAAATGTCTTTTTTGGTTAAATAATTGTTGACTGGGCAATACATTTTAAAAATATTCACATGGGGCCAAAATTGTAATTAAAAACGATCAAGACTTTCTTTGTCATTGCACTTTCGAAGTATAATGTCTGAAGTGTCAGAAATCACAATTGCTTTTTGTTTGTGGCTCAAGCCACAAACCTATAACTCACTTTGTCGGTCGGTCGGTCTGTCGGTCCAAAATTGTCGCACATTTTGACAAAATTGTCGCACTTCAAATCGAGGCTACACTTCTGGCCGCTCTTTAAAATGATGTATTTTAAAAGCGTACAAAATAATAAACATAAGTAATACAGACACTACAACAGACACGACGATATGCGGTGCTTCTTTTGATGAGTATAAGTAGGATACATAGTTTTAAATGTTTTCCAAAAGATATAAAAAGTTATGAAATGGTGCAGAGATAACATTCTGGTTTACGGATTAAAATTATTGAAAAGCCAGGGGAGGTAACTCATGATTGGAGTGGTAAAAATAGACCGCGTGCCACAAACTATTGCGATTTCGCGCTTGTTTATTCATGCAGTGACTTTCCCTTCGTGGCAGCCATGTTGTTTTTTGTCAATTTGTTGCGAACATAATTTTTTTAATAAATGGTGAGAATTACGAAGGATGAAGAAGGGGGATGCTAGGAGGGTGAATAAAGAAAGGACTTGTTCATAGAGAATCTAAGCAAGAACTAACAAATCTCTGAATGTGTAAACTCTGACCCGGTATCTACAGTTAGATAATCCTCATTGTTGAGGGCCAGCCACACGTCCACTAAAATCGCACGACTGCACAATACGATTCGATCACAATGGTCTCGAAGCGCGAATCACATTTGTTCTTCGAGACCACGTGGTCGAATCGCATCGTACAGTCGTGCGATTTTAGAGGACGTGTGGCTGGCCCTTTAAGTTAATGAAAAAAAAAGGATGTGCAGGTCTATATCCGAAATGTTATAAGTCATTAAAGGTAAAACAGCAGCTCTTTTCGAAGCGTGGATTCCCTAAATGACAACATGGTGATGTAAGGACAGAAATGTACGACATTGCTGGCCTCGTTTCAGCGTAAACCCCGAAAACCTTCTAAAAAAAAGGATAGTAAGCTAATAATATTATATACCACCTATTCCTCTTTCTTTAATGCTCTTTACGTACGTTGCTTATGATTATGTCTCTTATATTCTCATATTTTGCGTGCATTATCTTTTTTGTTTGTTTGCTTGTTTGTTTGTTTTCCAAACAAAAGATAGAGTACAGATAAAGGGAGAGAGAGAGAGAGAGAGAGAGCGAGAGAGAGGGAGAGAGAGAGAGAGAGAGAGAGAGAGAGAGAGAGAGAGAGAGAGAGAGAGAGAGAGGGAGAGAGAGAGAGAGAGAGAGAGAGAGAGAGAGAGAGAGAGAGAGAGAGAGAGAGAGAGAGAGAGAGGGAGAGAGAGAGAGAGAGAGAGAGAGAGAGAGAGAGAGAGAGAGAGAGAGAGAGAGAGAGAGAGAGAGAGAGCGAGAGAGAGAGAGAGAGAGAGAGAGAGAGAGAGAGAGAGAGAGAGAGAGAGAGAGAGAGAGATTTTAGTAGTTCACTTTTGACCTACTTATCGGATTTGTATTTTGCATGTTTGCTTGTCCATAAGTCTAAACCTCTGTCACACACACACACACACACACACACACACACACACACACACACACACACACACACACACTCATGAGAAAGCATTATGAGGTAAAGTCAGCAAAGTTTTAGAAGTTTTAAACATGTTTATTTCGAAGTTTAATTATGAATAATCTCCGTTGGGAAAGCCTTTTCCCGGTAATAACAGGCAGTAAGCTAAAAAAAATATATGTTTTCACTGTGAATGCTCTCTCTCTCTCTCTCTCTCTCTCTCTCTCTCTCTCTCTCTCTCTCTCTCTCTCTCTCTCTCTCTCTCTCTCTCTCTCTCTCTCTCTCTCTCTCTCTCTCTCTCTCTCTCTCTCTCTCTCTCTCTCTCTCTCTCTCTCTCTCTCACTACATACTTACTCTTTGCTGAAAAATGAATTCTTAAAGTCTGAATTAGACAACTCTCTCTGGGGAAAACAAAGTTTTAAAAGTTTTCCCATCCCCTGCTGCTTTTTTTCCTTCTTACCTGTTTGCTCAAGCAAACACACACGCACACGCACACGCACACGCACACACGCACACGCACACACACGCACACGCACACGCACACACACACACACACACACACGCACGCACACACACGCACATATACACACACACACACACACACACACACAGATAGTTATGTGCGACACACACACACGCACGCGCGCACGCGCGCGCTCGCGCACGCACGCACGCACACACACACACACACACACACACACACACACACACACACACACACACACACACACACACACACACACACACACACACACACACACACACACACACATTGCATCCACACACCTTTTCGTTCTTTTGAAGGCAACAAAAACAAGCTCCTCCCTTGACCCCGCCCCTTTTTACCTCCCAGACCTCACCTGTTACACACTGCATTCCTACAATCCATGAATACAGTAAAACATGAAAACAACCTATAGAGCCATGTGTGTGTGTGTGTGTGTGTGTGTGTGTGTGTGTGTGTGTGTGTGTGTGTGTGTGTGTGTGTGTGCGTGTGTGTGCGCGTGCGTGCGTGCGCGTGCGTGCGTGCGTGTGCGTGCGTGTGTTTGGTGTGCGTGTGCGTGTGCGTGTGTGTACGCGCGCGCGTGTGTGTGTGTGTGCGCGCGTGTGTGTTTAGCGTTATAATATAATAATTTAGTATTTTTCTTTTTTATATTGTTAGATTCTGTTTATTTTGTTGTGGCCAGAATATTTATATTCATGTTCCGTAAAGTGTGTCGCTTAAATGATATAATTTTATCAGGGATCCTGTATAATGAGAGAGAGAGAGAGAGAGAGAGAGAGAGAGAGAGGAGAGAGAGAGAGAGAGAGAGAGAGAGAGAGAGAGAGAGAGAGAGAGAGAGAGAGAGAGAGAGAGAGAGAGAGAGAGAGAGAGAGAGAGAGAGAGAGAGAGAGGGGTGTGTTACTTTATTTCTTTGCACTGGAATGTTGCTAGTATGACTATCTTGTTGATTTCAATGCATGTTTTTAATGTTGATGTTAATGTTGCTTTTGCAAAGCTCATCGAGCATAATAATGTATGGATTTTAGCGCTATATGAAATAAAATTATTATTAATTATTATTATTATGTCTATTAGAATTTTCGGCACCTATGCTACCCATAAGACTCTGCCCTCTTCCCCATACACATGTACACATCTCCTATTGTCATTTTCATTTCTTTCTCTTCATTTTTGTTGTCTTTATTAAACCAGCATGCAGAAAGAAAGGAGACAGACAAGCTATACCCACGCTGTTTGATTTCTTACGAAAAGTTCAAAATATGAAAGCAACATGATTCATACATACTCATAACACTCGACCATGACTCGTACAGGTCATTGACAATTATAACGAAGTAATAATTCATTTTTGGATACTCATGAAAGCAGACAATTATGACTAGTAAAACAGATAATTATGAATTTTTTAAAATCATAAATGCAGGCCGTAAAAACATGGTGACTGACAAAAACGGTGTGCATTCATTTCGGCCCAAGGCAATTGTCGTTTTGGCCCAAGGCAATAGTCACTTCGGCCCAGGGCTATAGTCACTTCGGCCCAGGGCTATAGTCACTTCGGCCCAGGGCTATAGTCACTTCGGTCAATTTCGTCCCAGGTCTATAGTCATTTCGGCCTAGGGCTATAGTCATTTCGGCCTAGGGCTATAGTCATTTCGGCCCAGGTCTATAGTCATTTCGGCCCAGGTCTATAGTCATT
>CM065691.1:35370399-35380399 GCA_017654935.2 Phymorhynchus buccinoides
AGAAAGAAATTGGATATTGGGATGAAACGGATAAGGAATTGAAGAGTATTCGGTCTTTATTTCAGTATCTCCCCGTGGGGATACCGGGGGGGTCTTTCCTACAAATAGTTCCCCCACCTTCTGGAAGTTCTGTGCTTGTAACTTCCTCTATTATGTCACTCTCTTTGACTCTGCCTTTTCCCTTTGCTTTCTGTCATCTACTATCTTTCTGACTTATTGGCCCATTCTCCTGCCTTTGTTTTTAATCTTACAAATATTTTCTCCTTTGAGCTCCTCCGAAATCAGAATGTGTCAGCTGTACGCAGCGGGGAAGACCAGTGAAAACTGAAAACCGGACACATACGTACCTTACCCAGTATGGCCATATTGGGCCTGGGAACGCAGAATAATAATAATGAGAATTTCAGTATTGTCTAGAATCCTTTCTGGAGGAAGAAAAGTATGCTATACAGCTTTGTAATTATGCGTAATTATCATGTCTGTAAATTAGTTATCCAAGCGTGCAGAAAGTACTTGCCAGCACATCATTACCACACTCAAGAACACCACAATAGAAATCATGTAAAAGTTGCTGCACATTGTAAGGCCATGTTATAAATCACATTCGCACACATTATTTTCCCATGGTATTTCGATTGTTTATTTGTGAATAGAACATCAACAAATAACAAAACAAACATTATTTTTCGATTGTCATTTATATTATAATAGAGACTGGACATGTATTGCATGCAAATAATCGTTTGTGCTTCATTCATGAACATACAATGATATGAATGATTTGAAGCAGTCGATTTTTAAGTGATCACTCCTTTCTTTTTGAAAGATATACTTCCATATGTTGTTTGTTTTTTCTCCATAACTATTTAACTGTCATGTCTACGAATCGTAACGGATTGAATGCAGAACTAGGCCATACAGCACAAAAAGGATTTCTGGATTTGGAAGTACATTCTTCTATTATAACGAACGGTGTAAAAAGTGCCCGCGATTTCAAGACAATTTATGCACCCTAAACGGACAATTTCATTTTATCACTTGCGGTTCCTTTTTCTGTGGTTGACAACAATCCGTGCAACTCAAGGTCTCGCTGTATCAAATGAAATAGGATATAAAAGACAGGAGGGGATACATCGAGAGAAATAGACACAGAGACAGGCAGACAAAGACTCATGAAAGACAGGAGGGGATACATCGAGAGAAATAGACACAGAGACAGGCAGACAAAGACTCATGAAAGACAGGAGGGGATACATCGAGAGAAATAGACACAGAGACAGGCAGACAAAGACTCATGAAAGACAGGAGGGGATACATCGAGAGAAATAGACACAGAGACAGGCAGACAAAGACTCATGAAAGACAGGAGGGGATACATCGAGAGAAATAGACACAGAGACAGGCAGACAAAGACTCATGAAAGACAGGAGGGGATACATCGAGAGAAATAGACACAGAGACAGGCAGACAAAGACTCATGAAAGACAGGAGGGGATACATCGAGAGAAATAGACACAGAGACAGGCAGACAAAGACTCATGAAAGAGGAACAAATTATGGGACGACGAAGAAGACGACGAGAACAAAGGTGAAGAAAGGGGGAGGATGAGAGAGAGAGAGAGAGAGAGAGAGAGAGAGAGAGAGAGAGAGAGAGAGAGAGAGAGAGAGAGAGAGAGAGAGAGAGAGAGAGAGAGAGAGAGAGAGAGAGAGAGGAGAGAGAGAGAGAGAGAGAGAGAGAGAGAGAGAGAGAGAGAGAGAGAGAGAGAGAGAGAGAGAGAGAGGAGAGAGAGAGAGAGGGAGAGAGAGAGAGAGAGAGAGAGAGAGAGAGAGGGAGAGAGAGAGAGGAGAGAGAGAGGGAGAGAGAGAGAGAGAAGAGAGAGAGAGAATTGAGAGAGGGAGAGAGAGAGAGAGAGAGAGGGAGAGAGAAGATAACATGCTTTTTTAGAGAGGAGAGAGGGAAATATTAGAGAGAGAGTAGATGAGAGAGAGAAAGAGAGAGAGCGAGAGAGGGAGAGAGAGGAGAGAGAGATATAGTAGGAGATTAAGAGAGAGAGCGAGAGAGAGAGAGAGAGAGAGAGAGGAGAGAGAGAGAGAGGGGAGGAGAGAGAGAGAGGGGGCACAGGAGAGAGAGAGAGAGAGAAGGGGGGGAGAGAGAGAAAGAGAGAGAGAGAGGAGAGAGAGAGAAGAGAGAGAGAGAGAGAGAGAGGGGGGGAGAGAGAGAGAGAGAGAGAGAGACATACAGAGAGAGAGGGGGAGAGAGAGAGAGAGGGGGGGGAGAGAGAGAGAGAAGAGAGAGAGAGAGAGAGAGAGAGAGAGAGAGACAGACGTGAGGAAAGAGAAAGAGAGATTCAGAGGGGGAGAGAGAGAGAGAGGGGGGAGAGAGAGACGAAGATTAGAGAGAGAGAGAGGAGAGAGAGAGAGAGAGAGAGAGATTTAAAGACAAAAAGCCTAAAACCACTGTAAATACTCATATTTAGCATGCACAAATCAAAGCATAAACACATACACATGACAAAAAAACCCACCAAATCCTATTCTACATACTCAGAGAGAGAGAGAGAGAGAGAGAGAGAGAGAGAGATGAGATGGGAGAGAGGAGAGAGAGAGAGAGAGAGAGAGAGAGAGAGAGAGAGAGAGAGAGAGAGAGAGAGAGAGAGAGATCTGAGCCAAGTGTCGCAATAGCGCCTGTATCAAATTGCTAACTTACACATCAAAGCGAGTGATAATTGTAAACAACAAGATAAATCAATGGCACACGATACAAAGACACTTTACGAGGCATTAAACAGCCAAAAACAACCGGCCTGTAATTGGTGACATGCTGATCTCAGCTGTACATTCTCATATGACCTTGTCAACTCTTTTTTTCTTCCCCTCCAGCACTGGAGTTCAAAATACATATACTCATCACAAAACGTCAAGCAACAAAACTTCTCACTGCAACTGCACTTTAATCATAAATCGTAGGTACATTTTTACTGTTGTGATGTCATCTTCAACATTTCATTAAGTGAAACTGAGTAAATCACAGAGCTAATTCATTTCCATCTCGGGATACTGAGCAACAAAAGAAATGGGTGTCAAAACAGGTGTGAAATAAAGCCAACTGCCAATTTCAAATTCAAAGATAACAGTGCGCAAACAGTTCATAACGTCATGACTAGCGGGTGTGACCTCCGTAGGCATGAATACAGGCTTGGAAGCGGCGTGGCATTGAGGCAATGGGTCTATCCAGCTGGATCTATGGGATGGCTCTCCATTTCCTAACCAGGTCTGCTTCCAAGGCATCCAGAGTCTGGGGACGGGCGGGCATGCCGTAATCAGCTCACCTAAGCATGTCCCATGCCTGTTCGATCGGGTTGAGGTCAGGGAATCGGGGTGGCCAGTCAAGGTGGGCGATGTTGTGGGTGTTCAACTCATTGCTGATTACATGCGCCCTATGACAAAAACAAAGCCAGCACCTTGTTATTTCATCAGGGGGGTCACTTGAGGTCTGATGATGTCATTCAAATAGCGCAGAGCGTTCACAGTGCCCCTCCGGAAGACCCCTAGGTCGGTACGTCCTCCAGTCCAAATGCCACCCAGACCATCAGACTGCCACCTCCATAACGGTCATGCTCAGCAACAGCAAATGTAAACAACTCTCCCCAGGCCGTGTTCACACTTGCTGACGCCCATCATTAAAATCCAAACGCATTATTCCACATTAAAAGCTATCCCGTGCATTTTGAAAAGGCTGACTAAACACATTTGATTTTGTTGCTTGACTTTTTGTGAGGAGTATATAACTCTTTTTGCTATAGTATTAACGGCTGATGGATTTTCAACAGGCTCCAGTTTCAGTTTCAGAGCTCTCGATCTCCACGAAATCGAAATAGACTGGTATTATTAGCTCCTGTATTCTGTCGAGTCGTTTAGACGTCGATTGGTTACCCCCGTCAAACAATGGAGCCTTGTGTCAGCCGAGAGGCCCAGATTGGCCTTGCACAAGACGTCTTCTCGCCTTTGTTCTGCCCGTCAAAGATCTGCGTTAATGAGCCGGCTGTTGTTCTACTGATCGTGTGTCTTCTATTGGCTTTTGTGTGCGTTTATTAGTCCCCGGGTTCGGGGAACTATTGTTTCTGTCTGGTCCGTCCGGCGTCCGTCCGTCCGTCCGGCGTGCCTCCGTCCGTCAGTCCGGCTATTCATCCGTTTTTCTCAAAAACTATTCAGTCTATCATCATCAAATTTGGTATACTAGTTTGCCAAGATGCAAGCTATCCACTGATGTATTTAGTTTTACATTAAGGTCAAGGTCGCGCCAGTTACGGGGTTCAAACCCCGAAACACATAATCGCTAATATCTCGCGAAGTTTTGCATGTATTTCAATGCAGTTTTTTTCACAACATTTCTTGATGAATGGTCTATAACACAGTTGTCATGAATTTTTCTGTGCGCTCGTGTGCGCATGATCGCGCGCGCTCAAATCACGGGTCCGAACCCCAAGGCTATATATAAAAAAACCTATTCAGTTACGTGCTGCTTTGATGCGTTTTTATGTATGTGTACAACCGACACATTCCGATTTCGGAGTAGCTCGGCGATGCTGCGAGGGGACTTTGCAGCCGCTCGGCGTACTTGTTTTTCTTGTCTTTTTTTTCCCCCCCCCCCCCCCCCCCCCCCCCCCCCCCCCCGAACAGAACGCCACAGAAACCACCTGAAACCAGGCAACCTTTCAGAAGGGATTTCTTCTTTCTTTCTTTCTTTGTCTTTGTTATTATTATTCTTTTCCTATTCTTCTTCTTTATTAGGTGTTAAGTATTAGGTACTTTATAGTCACAGAGGCGTCTCTGTGAAATTCGAGAGAGGGAGAGAGAGAGAAGGGGAGAGAGAGAGAGAGGGAGAAAGAATGAGAGAGAGAGAGAGAGAGAGGGAGGGAGGGAGAGAGAGAGAGAGAGAGAGAGAGAGAGAGAGAGAGAGAGGAGAGGAGAGAGAGAGAGAGAGGGAGGGAGAGAGGGAGGGAGAGAGAGGTGATTGATCAGCTTAGTGTTCAGCCGGTTCTTGCTCATTTCGTGAAACAGGCAAACTTGCATTCCAAAGTTCATTCTTCGAATAATATTTTGCCTGTTTCATAAAATGTGCACGTCATTTTTGCTTGTTTCATGAAATGGGCAACGGGTTTGCTTGTTTCGTGAAAAATGCAATTCTATTGCTTGTTTCATGAAACAAGGAAAATCTTGCTCATTTCATGAAGCATGCAATTTCACAAAGTTTGTGCAACATATACACACACGCGCGCGCGCACACGCACGCACGCGCGCGGACGCAAATAATGCATATACAATCATTACGTTCTTTCCGCTTACGTATGTGAGCTCCACCATGGCGTCGTATGTCTGTTTATAGAGGCAAAACTAAAGGAATTATGAACCGATGTTAAATAAATTGGCGGAGGGTTTGTGATTTGCTGATGTTGTTTTCTTTACATTTTGTTGTGCATCACCTGATTTGATTTTTAGAGTCAAACTCTGTAATTTACAGTGAAGAGTTCACGTCTGTCATTTCACCATGTCTGGCTGGGTCTGTTGAACTTTACGTATTATTCAACCTAAGGTTTATATTTGTTTGTGTGTATGACATTTACTGGCTTTGTTCTTGTGGCACACTCACCTTTAAAGACACCTCACGTCTGTTAGAAGCTGTCAAGCAACCTCTGCTCTTAAAACTGAATCCCAATCATGAAGTGGAACTGAAACTAATTGAACGGACTTGGCTTTTTACGGTATTCAATCTTTTCATCCAAAGTCGCTTTTAAAAATGGAGTATTTTCTTTTCAAGAAATCAATTCAGATTTGAAAACTAATTACACACCCTGTGGTATTACGTGTACTATTACTAGTAATTAATTGCGGTTTAGTTCAACGTTTCATCCAAATTTGTCAATAAGAAATTGTCGTTGCGAATTTGTTTTGTTGATGGTTTTTGTTGTTGCTTTTTTTAAAAAACAAGATGAATTAACACGAGTAAAAACAAAGCGTTTTTAAAGGTTATGAACTACAAGTTATAAAAAACCTCATTTGATAAGGGACCAAAATATGCACACAGTCAATATCCTTGTAAAACAAACTTTTGACAGACAAAAAAATGCGTGTCTGATGGAACATGATGCATCATCATATAATAAAAAGCCAAGTGTCCGTGTGTGTGTGTGTCTGTCTGTCTGTCTGAAACACAAAACGGGCCTTATAACTCCGCCGTTTTTTGACCGAATCGCTTCAAATTTGCTGTGAGCCCTAACGGGGCGATGGCAACGGCAACCGAGGTGGCCGTGTCATTTGCGCTGTTTGACAAATGCGCGAAACGCGTATCCACCGGACTCTCGGTGCCCGTATCTCCGGCATGTCTGGACCGATTGCCTTCACATTTGGCAGGTAGATGACCGGGGACGGTGACTATCTGTGTGCCAAACCGGAAGCGAATCGGTTCAGAAACGCGTGCGCTATACGCCGCTTCATCTTTTCACAAATAACTCCGCCGTTTCTTAACCGAATCGCTTCAAATTTGCTGTCAGGCTTGCTATGTCCCGGGCAAAGCCTGGCAGCAAATTTAAAGAGAATCAGGAGAGCGCGTCACTCTCAGAGCAGCGCCAACGGGAAACGGGCCTTATAACTCCGCCGTTTCTTAACCGAATCGCTTCAAATTTGCTGTACTCAGCGTTACCAGTACTTGGCGTTACCGTTACTAGGCGTTACCGTTACTAGGGAGAGCGCATCACTCTCAGAGCAGCACCAACGGGAAACGGGGCCTTATAACTCCGCCTTTTCTTAACCGAATCGCTTCAATTTTGCTGTACTCAGTAAGGTGCAGGGGGTAGTAGAACGGGATGAGTGAAGAAGATGGAAGGAGGGAGAGAGACAAAATTAATAATAATATTTCACGGACCCGGCGAAACCAGTACTCAGCGTTACCAGTACGTGGCGTTACCAGTACGGTGCATTGCCAGTACCAGGCGTTGCGCTAGTATTTATAATTCATCAGACATGCAATATTTTAACGCACATATGTATGAAAGAAGGCACACACAAGCTCATGGTTGTGTTCTTGCAGACCGAAACATGCCTCATGGAAAAGGAAGACGTCGGGGAGGGGGGTATTTCAAAACAAATATCAGAGAACAATGAACTCTAAAAGACAATAGATCCTCTTGTCACGCTTGCTTCGGCGGGAAACCCAGAAGCAGGCGTGAGGGGAAGACAAGAAGACGGTAAGTTATGTACGCATTCTCCCAGTTTATTTCCTTGTTTACACATACATACACACACACACACGCATGTGCACATACCCTTATACACTTGCGCGCGTGAATGCGTTCACGCAAGCACACACATACGCACGCATATACACACACAGAAACACAAAGAAGCAAACTCATATACACACGCGCGTGCGCGCACAAATTATAGTTGCAGCAAATCTAGGAGGAATCACTTGTAATGGGCTTTACAAGAGGTTTACCAGCAAATGCACACAGCTTTCAGTGTTTGTCAGTGCCTGTTGTGGATATATAATTTTTAAAAAGCGCGGACAGACAGACAGAAAGCCACAGGCCTTCCACCTAGTTGCAATACAACCCTAAGACAGAGCAGGCGAGGGTTGGAATGCAGGGAGAGGTGGTACAGATGAAAACAAATACGGCAAGATATTCTTTGCCCCCACCCCTGCCTTCCAACACGAATGACGTGACGGAGAGCTTTGGCAGACAGGAAGGACAGGCGAGGCATAAACATGTCCCAGATGTATCATCAAATTCACTCTACTCCTCGCCCTTTGCATCACGCCTCACCCTTCTCGCATTTGTCTCTCGTCGCTGTCCTTATTTTTCTCCTGCCATAATGCCCTGTGGAGCCAACCATCTGCAAAAAGGTCTCTCACCTTGTTAGTCCCTACCTGCCTTTGTTTCAGTTCTGCGTGGATTAAGGTCCACGCCCTGATTTTCTAAGGGTTTTCCCCAAGCCCCTTCCTTCCCAGCAAAGTCGGTTGACGTCAATGCGCTTCTGGAGCACGTCAACAAACAAAAGCTCAGCGTACCGTAAGGAATAAACAAAGGATTAAACAGGAAGGATCTGCCGTCTCGTGACGGACAGCTGAGAACGATGGTCATTATAATCAAAAGGGAAGACTTAATCCTCTGCATGCCAGCAGCTTGAGAAAAAGGAAGGTGGGGTTGTATAATATCGTCATTGCATTTACCAGTAGCAGTCTCCTCCCATTCCCATGAATTGTGTGAATATTTGGGTCTCTATCTACAAGCCCACTGGATACCATAACTAATAGCTTGATTCTCGTGTTCGCCTTCGACAATCGATCCAGGAAAACTGTAGAACTACAGTAACTAGTGGTTCCTCTGATGTATGTCAGTCAGTCGTTTCCGACCATGACTGCCGGACAACAGAGGGAGCAGATCCTATTCCGGCAGGATGGGCTAGAATTTGTTTATAGTGGAGATGCCTGGCCCAGGGTACATCCCCACTCTTCCAGCCAAAGAGATGTGAAGACAGCTGGTGTTGAGGAAGGTCCCCAAAGACCAACGCATCCCCTTGGCTGCAGCACTTGGGCCATTGCAAAGGCCCCCTCGTTTGTTTCTTCTACGGTCGCTCAGACAGTTTCCTGTCATAGGAGCGCAGATGCATCATGCTGCCGTTATGCGCCAAAATAAGAAAGAGTTAGGCCCAACATGTCCGTCTTCGGCTGGAGAAAATATGTCAGTGTTTCTTTCTTTTTTTTTAAAGGCAGGAGAATAGACTAATAAGGCAGAAAGATAGTAGATGACAGTAAACAAAGGGAATAGGCAGAGTCAAAGAGAGTGGCAGGTTAGAGGAAGTTACAAGCACAGAACTTCCAGAAGGTGGGGGAACTATTTGTACAAAAAGATCCCCCGGTATCCCCACGGGGGGAGCCCCCTCGTTTGAGAGTCATATAGTCTTCCACAAAAAAATCTGAACTGTTCTATGATTTTCCACTATAACATCCTCAATTGTGCAGCTCTCGTGTTACTGTTAGACCCTACCACAGGCTAATGTCAACCAATGATAAGGGTTCCTCTGACAGCACTGGACACAAAGCTTAGCACACCTTTGAAATGGATGGCGTGGGCTGCTGAGGTTCCACTTGATAAGTTTAGGTTCATTCCAATACACATTGAAACGTCGATGCAAACAAAATAGCGCATAAAAAATATGTTCAACAGGAGTGGGAATACGTAAAATTCAATTGATGCGTGTTGGTATTGGTTTAAACAACAACTTTATTTACACAATTTCATGCAGATACAAATATAACTAAGCGCAAGAGTACAACAAGCTAAAGCTTATGGGCGTACTCAACACATTTATAAATTAAAAACGAACAGCTGCATAATTAATTCACAAAAATCATCATGGAAAAAAAAGCATTTAACAAATAAGGCAATAAAAAATATGGAAAACAGTAAACGTACAAAGGTACAACATTGTATTACATGTACCAGATGAGCATAGACGGTGGTTGTTTTTTAAACACATGCTCAGGTGTTATAGGAAGAGTTATATGTGCGGTCTTGAAGCATATTGAATGCAGCTTCTGCCTTCAGGATCGTAAACAGGGAGTGGCATCTCCGCATTTCTTGGTACTAACAAAATAATGATAAACAGACCTATAACTAAAACACCACCATCATGTCATATAACGATTTGCAACGTGAACAATATCTGAACCATGCATACTTTAGATATTCACTTGTACGAGTAGCATAATGTGATCGTTCATCGCTGCTACATACACATTGTTCCAGCCCCTTCCCCCCTCCGCCTCCTCCCCTTCTCTCTCTCACACTCATTCCTATTACAGACATACTTTCATAAACGCACATACACGTACACACACGCGCGCGCGCGCGCAAGCACGCACATACACACAATCGCATACGCATGCGCTTTGTCCACTTCTTCAAGTCAAAATCACAAACTACCATTGGTTTTTAAT
>CM065691.1:35385399-35400399 GCA_017654935.2 Phymorhynchus buccinoides
AGCGATATCAGTTGAAATTATTAAAGATTATAGCATGGTATGCTATACTTATATGATATCACTATTCAATAGGTCTCATATTATTTTAAGGTTGTTTATCAACACGACAAAAATCAAAAAATCTCTCGTAAATTATTATGAAAGTCGCCTTTAATGCACAGCCTACATACATACAATATCCTCTCTCACACGAAAAAAACAAAGACTACACTAGTTTTGTCGTGTGAGAGAGGACAGCTATACTACAAGGCTTAAAGTACAGCCAAACACTTAAAATGCATGAAAAATAACTTCTTCGCTGGAAACAGACATATTAATATAAGCGTAGTTTAATTTAGTTGAAGCATGAGACAATAGCTACGTCCTCTACGTTTATGTCAGTATTTGCTCCAATACACATCATAGTATTACATTAGTACATGACATAGGCCTAGTTGTTTTAGGCAATCGGGATATATAGCTACACCATGACAAATTACGTTTTGCATACAAAACCCACCTGGCACAGTTTTTAGTTATGCGAAAAATGGTAACAAAAATGCCTACTGTAGGTCTTAAAGATCCACCACGTCACGTGTCAAAATCATGGTTTTCACGTATTTTCCCTCTTATAGCTGGTAAGAAATCTGAAGAAATCTTCCAAGGATAAGAGGGAATGTGACGCGTGACGTGGGGGGTCTTTAAACTCCGTAACAAAAAAAAACACCAGTCTGCTGCATACACACAAGGGCAGTTATTTCTGTGTCGACAGCAGATATATTTTACAACAAAAATAATGGCGTGCTCAGTGCAAACCGACGTGAGGCATTTTCAGAAATCCCAACTGATTTATCTCAGCAGCGGGTCCATGAAACTGGCGATGTCTTGGACTTGCGGGTCTGTGCAACTAAACTTCTTACGCCATGTTTTTGTTGTTGTTGTTGTTGTTGTTGTTGTTGTTGTTGTTGTTGTTGTTGTTGTTTTTTGACGTTCTTGGTTATCCGTTGCATCTCAACCGACAAGAGAGGGGTAACGACTTTGTGGAGTCCCCATGCGTTGCTTTAACAGAAAACAATCACTAACGTAAGCTCTGAAAACAGACAAACACATGGCAGGGTATTTGGCAGTGAATGTCTTTGCATTTGGTGGGAGTGAAGTGTGATGTACTGGGCGTGTATTCGTCCACGGTGCTAAAAGAGTTAAAACGCGTGTTCAAATTTTAAACGACATTTAAAATTTAAAAAAGAGGACTATTTCGACGAGACAGACGGTTGTGTTTACATGTAGGCCGACCATAACTTTACGCTATGATTGATTGAATCTTGTTTCGTAAATGAAGATAGATTCTTATTCCGTTGTTCAACCGTCCGTCACAATTAATGTTTTGTCCGCGCATTTGCCGACTTACATTAGACAAGTCTTCGTGTTGCCCTGTCTCATAATTACTGATATGTTCATGTGACTTTGACAATAATAATGCTATTTTAGCCAAGTCAACTGTTGAGCATTCTACATTCGACGACCAGTGCATTACCGTGGTATTGGATCAAAGCACCTTAGGACCACCATTTCATTTAAAACGAAATGGGTTTTTTAACCATCCTATTATTAGAACGGGAAAAGCTATGGGACCTCTGTCTCATAAGAACAGCAAATGTCAATGGACCCCCATACTTAGAAAATGAATATATTCAAAAAAGAGATGCAAACTACACGACATGGGATAAATAAGGAAATGTATCTGAAGCTTGGAGTTGGATGTCCCATATGTGCCTACCCGGGTCGAGAGGACGTAAAACACCAAAATTCATTCAAGCTTGGAGTTGGCTGAGAAGTAGACAATTTCCTGGATTGCCATGTTGATCTTTTCCCCCCATCTTCTTTGAGCGTACGCGCACTGGTGCCAGACACAGTATTTGTCGCCGGAAATGCGCTCGTAATAATTGTTTAAGCGCTTCAGCTCGGGTTCTCCAAGTTAAAATGCACTTACTAACTAAAGCAGCCAGACTCTACAACAACAACAACAGCAAAAAAGATAAGCAACAGAAAGACTCCCACGCGGGCCTGGTGCTGGGAGCCAGTACAGCGGAGTGTGTGGGTGTATGGGGAGTCGTCCACAAACCTAGTATCGATCAGGGCGGGGAGACGGTCACAGCGGAAGTGCTTTTTGCGGTCTGCCTTTTATTTCGGGCTGACAAAACAGATTAGTGGTCCATTTGGCTGGCGCGAGGAAGGAGACCCATTGATTTCCTGCCTGCCCGTGTAATGCACGTGCAGCGTGGCTGTCTGTCTGTCTGGAGCTATAATGGATGACGGTTGATTTGCAGAATCGATGGCGTGGCCGTTCACTTACTCTCGTTTTTTCCTTCCGCTTTATCAGACCGGTGGCTGTTTCTTTTCTTTCTTTCACTTTTAAGTACTGTTATGTAGGTTTGGGGGGGGGGGGGGGGGGGGGGGGTGCTAAGCATTGTTTTGTTTGAAAAAGGTTTCTTGCTGGCTGTCTGATCTGCGTGCAGGTTATATGTCTCCTCGTTGGCAATTATCATAACTTTCTTTCCTTTTCCTTCCCATCAATGGTTAGGAAGTCGATATCGTTCCCTCCCCTCTGTTCCCCTGCACTCCCCGGTCCCTCTTTCTCTGCACATACTAGGCATGTCTGGATGCACGCACGTGTATCCACTGTGTGTGCGCAATGTGTGTTTGTGCGACATTGAAATTATATACAATTATGTCTATTTAAACAGCTTTGTATAAAATATGTGAGTATCAAAGTCCTTGTAAGCCCCATCCTCATCGTGAGATGCTACTCTTCCCATCCTAACGTTGTCACGATCGGTGGGTTTTTTTCATTCATAGTTCCCAAATTGTCACGACAGGCACGTCCTTGTCTGAATGCTTTGGGCCTTTATATTAGCATAACGGTGCATTAATGCAGACCTTGAAGAACGCTCACAACCACAGCACAATAAATTAAAGAACTTCCAAGGCCATTGCAACACCTTAATTGTGCAATACTGCTAATCCTGTCACGATCATAAGTTAACAGTTGTATTCTTCGGTACACTTTTAAGAAAGAGCAAGCGAATAGCCCATTGAATCTAATTATAGCATGGTCCCAAAACATTGCGTTGCCAATGAAATGGTGGTCCTAAGATGCTTTGATCCAATAATACGGTGATCCACTGATTATTGTTGTTTCTAACGGAGGCCCAAAGTCATTTCGTGTTATCAATATATCAGTTGTTCAATAATAGTTTGTTGTAGTACAGTTATAGTTCATTCTAACAAATGACATTAGTTCAATGATCAAACCTTAAATGGTGACAGTGGAGAGTGTGTCTCATTTTCTTTTAGAATGCCCTTTGTACATTGAACCTCAAACGATTGCACTGTTACCACAATGTTCAAACCAATGTTTCTACCCTTCTGTTTGGAAGTAGGGACAAACATCTAAATGAAAACAAGTCAATTATGTTGGCAGTAGGCAATGTTATAAGCGTTTCCAAACGTTTTGAAACTGATTGATGTTTTATTCCCAATTTGCAAAAGCACATAAACAATAATTATTCAATAGCATACCACATGTGCCCTGTTGAGATGTACTGATGTAAAATTAGCCCCTCTGATTGTTGGTTTATAGTGTACTTAGTATGTTGTATTTTATAACATTCTTCTTCTTTTTTAAGTCTTCCTTTTTTTCTTTATGTATTTGTTTCTTTCTTGCATTGTTCTTTCTAGTTATACATGAGAGCATGATGTGTTGTAATCTTAGTTTAGTTTTTTCTTTTTCTTATTTCAATGTACTTGATATTCTTATAGCTATTCAAGTAATTGCACGACGCTGCCTCATGTTTGCAGCTGAAATGTTTTTCAGTGCGCTTATAAGCTTATAGCTCGTTTTGTTCATGGAATAATGTGTGTACACTGCTATGTATTATGTCAATAAACTTTCTTTAAAACAAATGGTGACAGTCCTGAGATGACCATGGTCGTTGACAGGACTACGAGTAACTGATTAGTATTCAAACCTGTCCGGTCGGACTTTACCTTTGCTTTGCTATGTGTATACAACAAATTATATTGATGTCGCAAGTTCTTAAAGTAAACTTCACCAAGTGCGTAGAGAGAGAGAGAGAGAGAGAGAGAGAGAGAGAGAGAGAGAGAGAGAGAGAGAGAGAGAGAGAGAGAGAGAGAGAGAGAGAGAGAGAGAGAGAGAGAGAGAGAGAGAGAGAGAGAGAGAGAGAGAGAGAGAGAGAGAGAGAGAGAGAGAGAGAGAGAGAGAGAGAGAGAGAGAGAGAGAGAGAGAGAGAGAGAGAGAGAGAGAGAGAGAGAGAGAGAGAGAGAGAGAGAGAGAGAGAGAGAGAGAGAGAGAGAGAGAGGGCAGAGAGACAGACAGACAGAAACAGACAGATAGATAGACAGACAGACAGACAGACAGACAGACAGAGAGAGAAAATGAAGATAAAGAGAGATGATGGGGTGGAGAGAACAAACCAGCCCTAACCCTGAGGTGATAGTGAGAATAGCATCGCAGTAATCAGGACTGGCACTACATCAAAGCTGAAGCAACCACCCACACAACACACGACGTAGCAACGTTAGGGGGGAAGGGGCTGAAAGCACCAGCTTCGTTCCTTACTACAAGTGCACTCCAACCAAAACACTCAGCTTACGGAAAGACAGGACACTTGGCTCCCAGCATAAAGCCACATTTCACTAGCGTCCGTTCAACAACAATTATCAGGCTTAGCGTCCTCTCGGTCCCTTAGGACACATATATATATGGGACATTTCTTCTAGTTTCGATGGGGGGAAGAGAAGGAGAAGGGACCTAAGATACTACTAACCTTAGGACACATATATATGGGACATTTCTTCTAGTTTCGATGGGGGAAGAGAAGGAGAAGGGACCTAAGATACTACTAACCTTAGGACACATATATATATAGGACATTTCTTCTAGTTTCGATGGGGGAAGAGAAGGAGAAGGGACCTAAGATACTAACCTTAGGACACATATATATATGGGACATTTCTTCTAGTTTCGATGGGGGAAGAGAAGGAGAAGGGACCTAAGATACTACTAACCTTAGGACACATATATATGGGACATTTCTTCTAGTTTCGATGGGGGAAGAGAAGGAGAAGGGACCTAAGATACTAACCTTAGGACACATATATATGGGACATTTCTTCTAGTTTCGATGGGGGAAGAGAAGGAGAAGGGACCTAAGATACTAACCTTAGGACATATATATATATATATATGGACATTTCTTCTAGTTTCGATGGGGGAAGAGAAGGACCTAAGATACTAACCTTAGGACACATATATATGGGACATTTCTTCTAGTTTCGATGGGGGAAGAGAAGGAGAAGGACCTAAGATACTAACCTTAGGACACATATATATGGGACATTTCTTCTAGTTTCGATGGGGGAAGAGAAGGAGAAGGACCTAAGACACTAACCTTAGGACACATATATATGGGACATTTCTTCTAGTTTCGATGGGGGAAGAGAAGGACCTAAGATACTAACCTTAGGACACATATATATATAGGACATTTCTTCTAGTTTCGATGGGGGAAGAGAAGGAGAAGGACCTAAGATACTAACCTTAGGACACATATATATATAGGACATTTCTTCTAGTTTCGATGGGGGAAGAGAAGGAGAAGGGACCTAAGATACTAACCTTAGGACACATATATATGGGACATTTCTTCTAGTTTCGATGGGGGAAGAGAAGGACCTGAGATACTAACCTTAGGACACATATATATGGGACATTTCTTCTAGTTTCGATGGGGGAAGAGAAGGACCTGAGATACTAACCTTAGGACACATATATATATATTTCTTCTAGTTTCGATGGGGGAAGAGAAGGACCCTAAGATACTAACCTTAGGACACATATATATATAGGACATTTCTTCTAGTTTCGATGGGGGAAGAGAAGGAGAAGGGACCTAAGATACTAACCTTAGGACACATATATATATGGGACATTTCTTCTAGTTTCGATGGGGGAAGAGAAGGACCTAAGATACTAACCTTAGGACACATATATATATAGGACATTTCTTCTAGTTTCGATGGGGGAAGAGAAGGAGAAGGGACCTAAGATACTAACCTTAGGACACATATATATATAGGACATTTCTTCTAGTTTCGATGGGGGAAGAGAAGGAGAAGGGACCTAATATACTAACCTTAGGACACATATATATATAGGACATTTCTTCTAGTTTCGATGGGGGAAGAGAAGGAGAAGGGACCTAATATACTAACCTTAGGACATATATATATATATATATGGACATTTCTTCTAGTTTCGATGGGGGAAGAGAAGGACCTGAGATACTAACCTTAGGACACATATATATATGGGACATTTCTTCTAGTTTCGATGGGGGAAGAGAAGGACCTGAGATACTAACCTTAGGACACATATATATGGGACATTTCTTCTAGTTTCGATGGGGGAAGAGAAGGACCTAAGATACTACTACCTTAGGACACATATATATATAGGACATTTCTTCTAGTTTCGATGGGGGAAGAGAAGGAGAAGGGACCTAAGATACTAACCTTAGGACACATATATATAGGACATTTCTTCTAGTTTCGATGGGGGAAGAGAAGGAGAAGGGACCTAAGATACTAACCTTAGGACACATATATATGGACATTTCTTCTAGTTTCGATAACAGAAGAACCTATAACCTTAGGACATTTCATTTCTTCTAGTTTCGATGGGGGAAGAGAAGGAGAAGGGACCTAAGATACTAACCTTAGGACACATATATATAGGACATTTCTTCTAGTTTCGAGGGGGGAAGAGAAGGAGAAGGGACCTAAGATACTACTAACCTTAGGACACATATATATATAGGACATTTCTTCTAGTTTCGATGGGGGAAGAGAAGGAGAAGGGACCTAATATACTAACCTTAGGACACATATATATATAGGACATTTCTTCTAGTTTCGATGGGGGAAGAGAAGGAGACGGGACCTAAGATACTAACCTTAGGACATATATATATATGGGACATTTCTTCTAGTTTCGATGGGGGAAGAGAAGGAGAAGGGACCTAAGATACTACTAACCTTAGGACACATATATATGGGACATTTCTTCTAGTTTCGATGGGGGAAGAGAAGGAGAAGGGACCTAAGATACTAACCTTAGGACACATATATATGGGACATTTCTTCTAGTTTCGATGGGGGAAGAGAAGGAGACGGGACCTAAGATACTAAACTAGCTAACTATCGCCATTGATGTAACTTTATGGCCTGCACAAAGCCGATACCTAAAATGATTAAGATAGTTGTATAAGAAGTTACATGAAAATGCATGCTTAGTTAGATAATCTTGCTATAGTTGAAGATTAAAGCTTTTCAGGACCACTTCTAAAACTCAATTTGGTCTACTCCCAGGTCAGATGTTTTATGTACACTAGTTACAAATATACCAAAAAATCTGTTTTTAAAAAACTCTCCAATTAAAATTTGTAACAACAAGACGCTATTGGTTAAGTTATGATATTTCGCTCGCCAATTTAAAATGGCTAAAAAAAAGTCACGTTGATCTATGGAGACTGTTTGCTTCCGACCTGCCAGGCACGAGAGACTTCCTTTAATAGTATAAAATATAGAGTACTGTGACTGTTAGGGATTGCTTATTGTTGCCGGTCCGCCGACTTCTACATATTCAGTATGTTAAAATTATACATGATTAATATCTTGATGATCACTACCGAGTTTTATGTACAAGTTTAAAAGGGTAAAAGTTACAATAATGTCGACTCCAGAGGCCTAAGCAAATAACGGCAGTCTTATCGCTTAAAAACAGAGTGTAAGTTTATACAAAAGAAAGGTCACTGCTCCAAGAGGGGATAGAGATAGAGGAGGCCTCCCCCCACCCCCCCCCCACCCCCACTGTGTCCCAGAGCTTTGTGTCGGTAGGATCATGTTGCATTTAGAACAGATAACTGAACAATACCTGGCTTAGGGTCTCCGCTAGCTATACTAAAGGGGACCATCCTTCAGGTGCTTTATGTAGGATGTTTTTCTTAGTAAATGGAATATTGTGAATATTTAGTTTTTGTAGAACATTAATAATATTTTTCTAGTTCTGCTTTTATTTGACTACATGGGTCGAATAGGTGATCAATGTTTATGATGCTTTGGCATTGACATTCAATATTCTTTTATTTTCAATAATTTGAATCAGTTCTAAGTCTGAAGATCAATTATTGTAGCGCGGGGGAGATTGAGAGAAACAGTCCTTCCTTTACTATTTCGTGGTCCCAGGAGTGGGCCTTGGCATAAGTTTCCAGTTCTTTAGTCCACTCCTGGAGCATAGCGTGTTTAAGGTTATTATTGGCCTCCCTGACGGATATACCTATGTTGATCCGGCCAATCGCCGCTCCTTTTGCTGCACGATCTGCTAGGTCATTACCTTATATTCCGCAGTGGGAAGGTATCCAGGCTAACATGACTTCGGTGCCTTTAATTTTCAGCTGATGAATTAATAGTTTTATCTCATTTAGTATTTCTGATCTTGTTTTCGTATTTCCTTGTACGGCTTTGATGGAAGATAAGGAATCTGTTAAGATGATGATGCTGATTGGGGGGTTGGTAGGATTATTGAGGAAGGCGCCAGCTTCTAATATGGCCCACAGTTCGGTACTAAGCACAGAAATGTTGTTCAGCGGAGCAATCAAACAGCTACCACTGACATCAAACAGCTACCACTAACCATTTTAGCATGGCTGTTGAGGGGGAGTGGCAGGTTAGCATCTTGCTTCACTCACACTACTACTGTGAGTATGTAAGCGGTCAGGCAGTGACCAGTCTTTGCGTAAGATAAGTGTCTTTGACTCCTCCTCTTTTCTGTTAAAGACACACTGACGCACCACGATTAAGTCCCTTGGTTTTTTTCTGGGTAGCTGTGACCCACATACAAATGTCCCCAACTTCAAATTGAGGCTGCTCTTTAAAATGATGTTTCGTGTTCAATGTGGGAGTCAAACATGGTCAAAACAAGATTTCTGACCAGCTTTAAGAGGGAAAACACGTGAAACCCGTGATTTTGACACGTGACCTGGTGGGTCTTTAAGGGACAGCCACACTGCATACGAAATGCAATAGCAATGCGATCCGATTGTGACGAAGTCTGAGAGTCGCGGTTCACGCGAAACATTGTCTAAAAGCAATTCTACAATTTTCGCTCACTATAATCAAAGACTGTATAGGGGAAGATAAACATCCGGTTTCTTTTCCCTATATGAGTAGTGAGGACAGAAACACTGGTTATGTCAATTTTAAACGTGACACATTTTACACATCGATAGTCCAGTTGAATTCTCCGTTCAAGTTCCAGTCTGAGTTTTTGGATAGCCTCCACTGTGAAACGTGTACTGTTCCCACTGACAACAACTCTATCAGCCCGGTTCGCCGAGCTCTTAAGTAGTCCATCTTACCCTTTTAGAATATCTTTGCTATAATTATATTCACCTAGATCCCAATGCACGAATAGAATAAAATATCTGATACAAAAATACAGATATTTCATCAGATTCGTGTACGGGGGGGGGGGGGGGGGGGGGTGTTACAAATATAGTGAACATAGCAAGCAGGATTTCAACAGATTCATTTAGACAGTAGAATGTCACGAGAATCCTGTCTCACAAATGTCACAATCGGATCGCATTGCTATCGAATCGTATGCAGTGTGGCTGGCCCTTTAGTCTGCGTGATGCAGGATGCAGGTGATGAAGGTGATGAAGGCGACTGTCACCGCTAATCACCTATACACGTGAACTAGGAGGAGAACAAGACAACTATGTCCATGCTAATAAACAAAAAGGCTGCATATAAACAATATCCCCATCGGGTCTATAGGAGTATATCAATTCCAAAAGCCCAAGAACGAACGATGACATGAACATAAGCTAACTCGGACTAATTACATCAAATTAAGTCATATTCCATGTACCCAAACTATATTATTGCGTGAAAACTGTCAGTTAATATACATACGATTCTTGTAAACTAGAAACAGTTGTGAGAGTGCCCAGATGATAGGGTTTTTACGTCCAAATTATGCTTTCAATTACATTAAATTAACAAACACGTCGGGAAATGTAAGTAGCACGGTTCAAAAATTATGTAAAGGTGAGTGGAGACAGGCACATTCGTTTATTTTGTATAGGATGAGAACGACAGATCTGTCAATGATAAGACTTGCAGCTGGCATAAAATGGACACACCAATCTAAACTTCTTTTTTTTTTAAGAAAGCGGGCACAAATCATAGTTGTTTATATTTGTGACTAACTAACCTATTGACTGCCTGAATTTCCATAGAATTCTTTTTACAATCAAAAGATTTATTGACTTTCCTTTCATTCTGTAGTAGAGCCTTTGTTTCTGTGTCTTTCAAACAAGTATTACGAATCTATGTAGGATATGGAATTGATGTGTTTGCTAGGATTGTTTCTATTCAGTTCCATAAACGAACGGCCATCACAATTAGAAAAGAAAAGACGTTGCCTTTGAATGGGACAAAAACAATACCATTTGTTTTCGTATGAGAGAAATAAGTCAGTACTAGTAGTGATGCACACTGCTAACTTTAATAACATCAATAAATATCCGTTCTATAAATATGTTCTATGTCTTTTAATATAAATCAATGTCAATAGTCTCTTGGATATACGTCGAAACTAATACAAAATGTAATGGTTACGATATTTTCAAGCTAATACACTTCCATACAAATCCACGACCTCCACCAACCATATCACCCCAGCACCACGGAAAGTTTGAGTAATCATGTGCATTACTATTAGAGCAACGGTGTATTTTGGGCGATGGTTAATGACACGCCGAGGGAGTCTAATCGACAAAGAGAGTCCTATCTCCGGAGTAAGCGGAAAAGACAAGTCACCGTGCCAAAGTAACCAGACCAGACGTCATCACAGCACTCAAATAGCAACAGCGGGCTACCGGCTCCAGTTCCAGGTTGGTTAATGTCGGTCATCTGATGGCCCTCACCTGTCAGGCCGCGTCTGCAGAGACCCACGGAAATACGTGGATTATTAATAAATAACGAAGAAATAACAGGTTGGTTGCTAGCTTAGTCTGTTCTTGATGTTGGGTCTGCGTATAGAGTGCTGGGGGGAAAAAACGTCAAATCATCGCTGGTGTCTAAGTAAGCTCTTAGGGCATCCTTTGTCTGACCGTAGCTTTTTGAGATAGGAAATTACAATAAAAGGACTCAGAGTAGCATCATTAAGCTGCATGGTTGTCACGGTGTCCCGTGCGTGACCCCAGCTGGATAGTTCCATCCATAATGATCTCGAGCAACTGGTCTAAAAAAACAGTTTTTTCCTCGTGGGCATCGTGATTGTGGATAATGGGGGAAAGGCAGATGAAAGTATAGGTACGTCTGGCTCAGATTCCCATATTTGAAATGTTCATCTCCTAAAAGCGCAGTGGGGTCACGCAAGATTACAGAAAGAAAAAAAGAAACTTCTGAAACAAAGAAACGTTTGGGGAGAATTATCCTTGACCGTTGTTTTCCTGATAATTCTCTGAGACTTTTAGTATTCACGGTCTTAGCTGAATAGAAAAGGGAAAATTGTCCATGGCACCTTTTTCTTTAAAACAAAATGTTTCCAGAATCAGTGTGACTACTGAAAAGATATTAGTAAAACAGATACAAATACACTTTTAGGTTATTCATTCCTAGAGAATAACTTGTAGGGTAGCTCTGAAGTCATGAAGTTACACGATCACCCAGCAAGCAAGAAACCAGAAAGCCCAGAAAGCCTGAGATCGTTTCTGCTACAGCAGATGTTATTTATGCTCATCCTCCAAGACTTTATGGCCTGAACGCGTTTTGCGCTCATTAAAGAATCCGGTGGCAACACAGAGCAATCAAACGGTCACATTTAACCACCACCTCTCTGTTCATACAACAATAAAACAGCATGCACAAAACATGAATGGCCCTGTACTTGTGGCGATGCTCTCTCCACGTGGAACATCCCCAATGTCCAGAAAGGTACAATACAATACGCTTCACGGCTGTTCCGGGAGGTACTTTTAGTTCATCTATATTTTCAGAAGTTTTTTCAAGCCAACTTTAGCTTCCCATAAGTAACTTTTCATAAATAACAGTGACGAATATGTTGTAGTATGTAAGAAAATTAGTAATATATTCTGGGAACATTGATAGAGTGTCACTCATGAGCAGTTTTATTTCTGTTTGCGATAATAAGTGTATTCCTTAAGGGCATTTTCTACTAAATAAGTTGTATGGAACTGTTTGACAAAAACGGGTTTTTTACCATAAATATGATAACAGAAATATAATAATAGCCAAACTGTTTTTATGAAGAAATGCTTGGTGTAGTTTTTATCTAAGATTTATAGATTCAGTCTTTTAACTAAACAGCTCAACTTTGTGTGCAACGGAACAGCTATGGCCTGCAATGCAATGCAATGCAATACAAGATTGGGATTTATAATTATATGCGCGCTTCTATCTGTTCTTAACAAGTATACTTTAGGAAGCACTCCGCCAAGGCATTTCTGTTTCTCCACATTGTGACAGTTACCAAGGAAGGCTGTCAAAACCATTAGGTCACTGTTCAATTAGAAGAAGAAGAAGAAGAAGAAGAAGAAGAAGAAGAAGAAGAAGAAGAAGAAGAAGAGAAGAAGAAGAAGAAGAAGAAGAAGAAGAAGAAGAAGAAGAAAGAGAAGAAGAAGAAGAAGAAGAGAGAAGAAGAAGAAAGAAGAAGAAGAGGAGGAGAAGGAGAAGGAGAAGAAGAAGAAGAGAAGAAGAAGAGAAGAAGAAGAAGAAGAAGAAAGAGAAGGATAAGAAGAAGAAGAAGAAGAAGAAGGAGAAGAAGAACATCATTACCATAATACATACACAGAAATACACCCAGTGTCAGCACCATGCTCCACCAGCTACAATGGCCATCCGCTGGCTGAGCGCCACGGCGCTTCCAGCCTATCCATGATCTACAAGATCACAAATGGACTGGCCTGTGTAAACTGCAGCGCCCTCAAACCCATGCCCCTCAGCAGCAGAAGACAAAACCACAACAAGCAGTTCCAAAGAATCCCCGCCAGAACCGACTACCGCAACAACTCTTTCTTCCCCCGAACCGTCCGCGACTGGAACTCCCTACGATCAGAAACTGTCCAGTCCCCAACGCTCAGCTCCTTCATCTCACGTCGTTCTTTCCTTTAGACTGTAAAAAATCTGTAAAGGCTGACCCTTCATCATAAATAATAAATCATAAATATGCAGAAGTAACAACCACAACAACAACAACAACGAAATGATTCGTGTACCCAAGCGACGATCCTGATTGACACAAACATTAAGCAGACTGTTCCTTGGTCTATCTATATAAATATCCTTGCAATTTCATTAGCAAACTTGATAATCAAAGAAAATAAATTCATGACATTAAACACATGGACATAAACATCACGCATTCGGACGACAATCCATTTAAACTAAAAACGAATTCATTAATAATCCCCTACAATGAAACCCTTGCCATAGAGTTAACAGTTTCTTCCGACTTCTTTTTCTTTAGCGATCGTGATAACTAACAGATAAACACGAATACCCCTACTTCGTCGCCTCAATATCATAACCTTCTCGGCGGAGGATCTTACTGAAAATCGCATCCGTTCTCGTACCCTACATTAATTAAGCTACACACGTTTTACAGTGCATGGTCTTTCGTGCTGTCATCATATCACCCTTTATAAAGTGTACACGGGCAAGAGCCTCTTGTTTTGTTTTGTTTCTTGACACACGCACAGACAGTCTGAGGCATGGTGCCAACCTCCCAGAGGCTAGCCGTCAACTGTGACGTCATGACACGTGCTGTTGGGTGATAGCGGTGTGGGGAGTGAGAAGCTCAACGGCAAAACGCCAGTACCTGTGAAATGCCCTCTGCCCTCCCTGACCCCCCCTGGCTGCATAGCTGACGCGGGGCAGGCACCGGCCACACGCACAGTCTTGCCATAGAGAAGTAAGTCAGAGGAAAAACAAGCGCGGATTCGCAATCGTTTGTGGCGGGCGACAATTGAAAACGAAACATCATTTTAAAGAGCAGCCTCAATTTGAAGTGCAGCCTCGATTTGAAGTGCGACCATTTTGTAGCCTCGATTTGAAGTGCGACAATTTGGGACCGACCGACAGACCGACAGACCGACAGACAGACCGACAAAGTGAGTCATAGGTTTGTGGCTTGTACCACAAACAAAAACCTCACTAAGGCTAAGTTGTAGACAACATCATGCTTGTGAGCTTTGACAGAGAAGAGGATGAGAAGATTTTTTTTTTTTTTCCCCCGAGATCAGAGTTTTGACTGTTTTTCTACTTCCCGTGAGAAGGAGCAGAATTGGGGAATCTTTCCTAATATTTTGTTTTTGTTTTTGTTTTTTAACTAAGAGAGCCAGAGAGGAAGGTGAAGAACAGAAAGAGAGAAAGAGATCTGGAAACAAAAACGACAAAGAGAGACGGAGACAGAATATCAAGCAGGCCATGACCATGACATGCAGAGAAGCACACACAGACATAAGGGACAAAATGCTCTGATCTCTTCGTGCTACCTAACCATAGCCAAAAAAACCAAAGCAAGTTCAGTGTTTTTGATCACCCAACCCTGCCAACAGATTTGACGTCATTACCAGCCCCAGGGAAGCTGGCTAGGGGTGATGATGATGATGACGATGGTGATGATGATGTAGTATATTAATAGGAAAGCGATGTTGTGAAAGGAAGCAAAAGAGCGGAAGGATGGGGTGGGGGTGGGGGCTACGATTGAATTTCGAGGAGCAAAAGTGAACAAGATTCATAACCATTCAAAATGTGCTTTTTTTTAAAAATATGAACATAAAATACGAACTAAAATCTCCAAGAGACACGCAGTAGTCAAGAAATTGGACAGTGAAAGCACGGGTCATGTAG
>CM065691.1:35405399-35430399 GCA_017654935.2 Phymorhynchus buccinoides
TTTCACACTTCGCTTCTGTTCTTTTGTCTTCATTTCACACTTCGCTTCTGTTCTTTTGTCTTCATTTCACACTTCGCTTCTGTTCTTTTGTCTTCATTTCACACTTCGCTTCTGTTCTTTTGTCTTCATTTCACACTTCGCTTCTGTTCTTTTGTCTTCATTTCACACTTCGCTTCTGTTCTTTTGTCTTCATTTCACACTTCGCTTCTGTTCTTTTGTCTTCATTTCACACTTCGCTTCTGTTCTTTTATCTTCATTTCACACTTCGCTTCTGTTCTTTTGTCTTCATTTCACACTTCGCTTCTGTTCTTTTATCTTCATTTCACACTTCGCTTCTGTTCTTTTGTCTTCATTTCACACTTCGCTTCTGTTCTTTTATCTTCATTTCACACTTCGCTTCTGTTCTTTTATCTTCATTTCACACTTCGCTTCTGTTCTTTTGTCTTCATTTCACACTTCGCTTCTGTTCTTTTGTCTTCATTTCACACTTCGCTTCTGTTCTTTTGTCTTCATTTCACACTTCGCTTCTGTTCTTGTGTCTTCATTTCACACTTCGCTTCTGTTCTTTTATCTTCATTTCACACTTCGCTTCTGTTCTTTTGTCTTCATTTCACACTTCGCTTCTGTTCTTTTGTCTTCATTTCACACTTCGCTTCTGTTCTTTTGTCTTCATTTCACACTTCGCTTCTGTTCTCTTGTCTTCATTTCACACTTCGCTTCTGTTCTCTTGTCTTCAAACCACACTTCGCTTCTGTTCTTTTGTCTTCATTTCACACTTCGCTTCTGTTCTTTTGTCTTCATTTCACACTTCGCCTCTGTTCTTGTGTCTTCATTTCACACTTCGCTTCTGTTCTCTTGTCTTCATTTCACATTTCGCTCTGTTCTCTTGTCTTCAAACCACACTTCGCTTCTGTTCTTGTGTCTTCAAGTCACACTTCGCTTCTGTTCTTTTGTCTTCAAATCTGGCATCAATTTCATGTTCTTTGCCTGCATGCGTTTGCCTTCATCTGAGCAAAGTTTCAAGGAGTGTGCTCATCACTCATCAGTAGATTCACCACGGTCCGTGTCTGTCACAAACAAAAATCATGCGGATTATCCCCTGTTGGCTTACATCGAATGAGTGACTCTCACCGGTGCGCCCCGGTTCGCATATTGCCGTTTCGCATACTGCCGCTTCGCATAAAGCCGATTCACATACTGCCGCTTCGCATACAAAGCTTTGTGGACATGGCATTTCGCATAAAACTCAGAAAGTTAGGGATAGGGTTAGGGATATGTTAGGGATAGGGTTAGGGATAGTAAAAAAGTAACAGAAAGTCACGTAGAGTGCATTAGAACCTGCAAGAGTGCATAATATGCGAAATGGCAAACCCGTTTATGCGAACTGACAGGGTTTTTTGGAAGAGACACTCGACTTTCGCCCGCGGCTCTGATCAAAGGATTATGCGAAACGCATTATGCGAAACGCATTATGCGAACCGGTGGGCACCCACTCTCACATGAAACCGTACCCAACATTCTGTAAACTGTGAAATAAGAAGTTAACAATACGTGAGCGTTTGTCACTCCTTTTAAAGAGATTACTTACCCGAGCACTTGTCAATCTAGCAACTTTCCTGTACTGCTGTGTATGTCGTCTAAATTATCTGTGTGGAGATGGTGTAGGTACGAGATGAGATTAGCGTCCGGTTCCGTGGCATAATAATCAGTGTGTTGATTGTGGCCACGTACTGCGAAGAAGAAGAAGAAGAATTGGTCGGAGACCCTTATGGACGAAAATAGGTACTAACATTGTTGTATATTAAATGTTAAGTAGGGGAAGACGGGATAAAAAGCGCATGGGCGGGTAAGAAGCCCACCCCAATTATCTCATGAAATAAAGAAAATTTCAGTCAAATTTGCCCATGAGACGAATGCTAGACATTAACGCTCGTCTCATGGGCAAAATGAGACTGAAATTTGCTTAATTTCATGAGATAATTGGGGTGGGCTTCTTACCCGCCCATGCACTTTTTACCCCGTCTTCCCCTAATGTTCTTGCCACGCTTTCAACTGATTATTATATCTCGATTTAAAATGTCTTCTTTTACCCATGATTACGTGTTCATATTTGTCTGGTTTGTTTATTGCTCTTTTGTATAATGCAGTGTTAATAGTTCATATTACTTCTTTGTTGTTCATAAATGTGTTTATTTTGGTGATCATTGTGTGCGCCTGACTGTAATTTCTCAGTAATGAGATAATAAAGTGATTGGATTTGGATCACTATTCCCCCAAACAAAAACGTTTGTTTTAATTGACACAGGTAAAATGGAAACAGTTCTGAAAACAATGAGTGGAAAAGGGCAGACATTCCTACAGCCGACCCGTACAGGGCCGGATCTAGGGGGGGTGCTTTGGGTGCTGCAGCACCCCCCCCCCCCCCCCCCTCTCGGCTGTCAAAAAAAAAGAAAAAAAAGGAGATGCTCTTGCAATAAGGTGATAATTACATGTTTGATTGTCTTTTGTGTGTTATGACTGCAAGCTAAGCAAGGTGCAAAACTGATAAAACGCTCTTAAGAAGTTCTGTTCTGAGCTCACAGGAGATGCCACAAAACAATTTTAAAATGTTGAAAACTCCCCACCAGGGCTTTGCCCCTGGACCCCACCGGGGCCCAGGCGGCCCCTGGACCCCGGCCTAAAAAATGTTTCAAGCACCCCCCCTTCAAAAGTCTGTGATCCTGCCCTGCCGTAACTTAGTTGATCAAATAAATGCGATAGGCCTACCTTGAAATGTTGACATTTCCATTGCTGACATTCGGCAGCGACTGCCACGCGCGAAACCAAGATGTGGAACTCTTCAATACTTCGCCGGTAGGTTCATTGAGACAATTTCGCTCTTTCCGTTCGAGCGTGGCAGAAATTAGAAGTGGAAATTTAATCGAAGGCACTTACCTCTCCGTTCAGTGGGTGGGCACACGACAATTTTAACAAATGACGTTATCGTCACGTGGGCACGTTGAAAGAGTTTGATTGGAGTTCAACTAAACTGGAACCCACACACACAAACATTTTTTCAATAGGTGAGTAGTGATCACTGGTCAAGGTCACATGATATATCGTGCATTTTTAAAAAGCGATTTACTTAACAACAACAACAGTAGCAACATCAACAACGGATAATTATGAGTATACAGTTGCAAAACTAGGCAACTTTTTTAAAGAATGGATCGATCCTGCTGTTGTTTACAAAAAGTCCATAAAGAAAGAATTGGAAGCAACGTTCCTTCTTAGCTTTTGTTCTTTGACCGTGTGTGTGTGTGTGTGTGTGTGTGTGCGTGTGCGTGTGTGTGTGTGTTTGTCTGTGTGTGTGTGTGTGTGTGTGTGTGTGTGTGTGTGTGTGTGTGTGTGTGTGTGCGTGTGCGCGTGCGCGCGCGCGTACATGCGTGGCGCACGCGCGCACGTGTGTCTGGTGGTTTATTCGTTCATGCTCTAAAAAAAGAAACTTTTAATGGGACAAACAATAAACTGTTTCATGATAGGCGGGAAGACGGGGTAAAAAGCGCATGGGCGGGTAAGAAGCCCACCCCAATTATCTCATGAAATAAAGAAAATTTCAGTCAAATTTGCCCATGAGACGAATGCTAGACATTAACGCTCGTCTCATGGGCAAAATGAGACTGAAATTTGCTTAATTTCATGAGATAATTGGGGTGGGCTTCTTACCCGCCCATGCGCTTTTTACCCCGTCTTCCCCTAATTATTTATCTTTTTTACTTTTTTTTTAAAAATCTATCACCTTTTCTCCTTTTCCCCTCTCTTTCCACAACATATTTCCGTTTAGCTCCTCGTTAATTTCCATGTAGGTTTGCCCCCCCCCCCCCCCCCCTCCCCCCTCCCCGAAAAAAATAAGCTTTTGATTGATCCGATTATTCTTTGCTTCTTCCATTTTAAACCGATTTTAACAGGCTTATGTAACATGGCTCCATTTTCCAAATTGAAAGTAGATTTGAGTTAAGACGTTTGGCTAGACTGTGAAACTGTGCATGTGTGTTTGTGTGTGTGTGTGTGTGTGTGTGTGAGAGAGAGAGAGAGAGAGAGAGAGAGAGAGAGAGAGAGAGAGAGAGAGAGAGAGAGAGAGAGAGAGAGAGAGAGAGAGAGAGAGAGAGAGAGAGAGAGAGAGAGAGAGAGAGAGAGAGAGAGAGAAATTCTCTCCAGTGTGCGTTAGATATGCTTATGTGTTGTTAAACTGCACATTATATGCTGCTATTAGGCCTACTTTGGTTTGATGATTTATTTCAAAGATTTTAAGCAGGTATTTTCTTTCTTTCTTTTTCTCTTCACCTCTTTCGCATCTTAGAGGTTTGACGAAAAGGAGAGAGAGAGAGAGAGAGAGAGAGAGAGAGAGAGAGAGAGAGAGAGAGAGAGAGAGAGAGAGAGAGAGAGAGAGAGAGAGAGAGAGAGAGAGAGAGAGAGAGAGAGAGAGACACACACACACACACACAGACAGAGAGAGTGAGTGTTTGTGTGTGTGCGTGCGTAATTACGTGCGTGCGTGTGTGTGTGCGTGCGCGTGTCTGTGTGCGTGTGTTTAATTTAGGGTAGGGTAGTGAGGATCCATAAGGAATCCCTCTTTTTATGTCATTTCACACCATCTATTATGAACATATTCTGCTGCTTATCTTTACCAAAGAACTTTATGAAGGCTGTAAGCATGCTACATATGAGCGCGTGCATATGCGCACACACTTTTACACAGAGAGAGAGAGAGAGAGAGAGAGAGAGAGAGAGAGAGAGAGAGAGAGAGAGAGAGAGAGAGAGAGAGAGAGAGAGAGAGAGAGAGAGAGAGAGAGAGAGAGAGAGAGAGAGAGAGAGAGAGAGAGAGAGAGAGAGACAGACAGACAGACAGAGACAGAGACAGACAGGCACAGACAGACAGACAGACAGAGACAGTGACATATGTCGATCAGCATCATGGTGTACTTAATCAGATGTAATCTCCTTTCTCGTTCGATTTCTTTATGTTTTGATGTGAATGATGTTTCAAGAAGTAGGCCCTAAGCTTGTTAGCTATGCTTAGTTTAAGACGTGTAACCCATAATATTGTGGTGTGTGTTATTTCTTTCTTTTTAGTTTGTTTTGAGCATTTTTTTTAAAGCGGGAATTAAACTGTTGTTGTTTTCAAAGTGGACGTCGGTGCTCTTCTCTGAAGTGTCTCTTTGCCCATTATAGGTCCCACGTTTCAAGTATACACACATAATGCATGCAATTTAAAACAAGGTTTTTTTTGGGTCTAACATTGTTTTTTACTAACAACTACAAAATGATAGGACTATTTTAGTTTTCATGAGACACCAATTACCAAACAACAAAAATCCTGAACAGAAACGTTTCATGTTTGTTATAAGTATACCAAAGACGAACGTAGGCTTCAATTTTCACAGTATACTTACATAATAATGTTGTGATAAGAACATTATAAAGCCCCCCCCCTATAAACTTCACTTTTACCTTGATAAGTCACTTTATTAGTAGAATACTGTATTATGGTATTATAGTCCGTAGCATGACCTAAAACGTTGTAAATCAAAGCAGTAGAGAGGGCAACGCTTTATAAAAGAGACAAGTTTGCTTCTGTCGCGGGAAGTGTCAACAGAATAAATCAGGGTGACGCCTGGCAGTTGATGAGCCGTGCGGACATGGCACCCGACACTTAGTGGTCCATCCATAATGTCCCCCCGCAACAGTACCTGTCTTGTGTGATGGTCAGAAAAGGTCTTCCAGATGATTAAGAGAAAAGAAGCAAGAAGAAAGTGTGTGTGTGTGTGTGTGTGTGTGTGTGTGTGTGTGTGTGTGCGTGTGTGTGCGTGTGTGCGTGCGTGCGCGCGCGCGCGCGCGCGTGTGTGTGTGTGTGCGCGCGTGCGTGTGTGAGTGAGCGTGGGGGATACAAACCGTAAAAGGATGTAAATCATAATTCTTGAAGAGATTGTAGTTGTGCGTGTGTGTGTGTGTGTGTGTGTTTATGTGTGCGTGTGTGTGTGTGTGTGTGTTGCGTGCGTGTGTGCGCACGTTAGTGTGTGCATTGCATGAATGTGTGTTTGTTTGTGTACATGTGCATGCGCGCTTGTGCATGAAAGTTCATGTGTTTGAATGCGCGCGCGCATGTGTGTGTGTGTGTGTGTGTGTGTGTGTGTGTGTGTGTGTGTGTGTGTGTGTGTGTGTGTGTGTGTGTTGTTGTTGTTGTTGTTCTCCATCCTCCTTTCCCACTCATCCTCTCTGTCCTGTATGTTGTGACCCTGACTTTGGCTGTGTGGAGGTGGGTTTAAATAGGCGTAAGAAATTGATCATTAAAGGGGCACCCTGACGGATGATGTTTTTTTGCAAGATACACGTCGAGATCATAAGGAACACACCCTTTACAGATATCGCAACACTCACTTTGCTCTGGTTTCCTGGAAATCAAACCGTCAAATCGGCGATTCCTCCTTGGCGGAGGTGCTGGAAGTCAGACTCTTTCAGTGAAAGAGACGGCACATTTATAATGGCCGCCTGAGTCGCTTAGACCAAATCACGAAATTTCCACAATACAAGCCTTTTTATTTACAGTTTACCAAAAGGAGTTTCGCTCACTACAAAGGAAATAGCTCCATTTTTTTTTTTATTGCACTGCAAAGAAGAAAAAGATTCAACCACTCTGAGTGTCCTCCACACACCCCGTCCAAAATGGTTTATCTCTCCGGCAGCTCCACCTATACTATGAGGAATCGCCGTTTTGACGGTTTGCTTTCTAGGAAACCAGAGCAAAGTGAGTGTTCCGATCCTTGAAAACGCTGTCTTTCTGGTGATCTAAACGTGTTTCTTGCAAAAAAAACATTCGTCAGGGTGTCCCTTTCCCATTAACGTGTGTACATGTATGACAACGGAACAATACTGACACGCGCGTCAACAAAGAATAACAAAACAATTTAGACAGATAATAATTATAGCACCCTAACAGTAAGAGAGAGAGAGAGAGAGAGAGAGAGAGAGAGAGAGAGAGAGAGAGAGAGAGAGAGAGAGAGAGAGAGAGAGAGAGAGAGAGAGAGAGAGAGAGAGAGAGAGAGAGAGAGAGAGAGAGAGACAAAGAGAGAGCTCTCAATATCCCGCAACCCACAAATCAAACAAATCAAATCACAAAACCAAATAACATCGAAAATATTCACTTTATTCCAGTAGAATCGGATCAACAAAGTGCCGAGCCACCCCACCCCTTCTACCTCTCACTCCACCCCACCCCCTCCTCCTCTCTCTCTCTCTCTCTCTCTCTCTCTCTCTCTCTCTCTCTCTCTCTCTCTCTCTCTCTCTCTCTCTCTCTTTCAGTCACAATAAAGAGGTGAGAAGAGAAGAAGGAAGAGGGCAGGGAGGTGGAGGGTAAAGAAGGGGGGTACTCGGCAAGTGCACTTCACAGGCTGAATGAATTGACTGAAACGACAAGCGGTGCAACAAGCACGGGCAACACGGAGCAATAATGTATGTAGTACACGTGACGTCATCACTGTACAGGCGGTTACGTACAAGGGTGCAACAAGGGTAAGGAGTATGACTGTGCAACATGCATGCACGCACATACATACATGCATACACACATACATATATACATACATACATACATACATACATACATACATACATACATACATACATACATACATACATACATACATACATACATACATACATACATACATACATCAACAGAATACAAAACTAATAATCAAAGAGATCTTGGTAACACAGGCTTGCCAAATAGTTCCAGAGAACACGTAGTGAACGAAAGTAGGGGGTGGGGTGGGGAGAGGTGGGGAGGGGGTGGGGGTCAGGGTCAACGATTATCATACAACCAAAGACACGCTGCAGAATTCAATCTTTCGTCAATTGCCGTTGATTCAAACTGATGTCATCACAACATTCTTCATTATCAATCATTCATTCTGGAGGTTTATTACGTTATTTCGTCAAGAAGGTATTTGATGTCAAATATAACGAATTACTCAAGTAAATTCACTGTTACGTACTGCGAATTATGAAACAATAATTTAAAATAAAATATTCCCACAATGACCAACAGTGACATGAAAATATAAACTATTATTACCATTTACATTTTTGTTTGGCAGGCATACTCTCTCTCTCTCTCTCTCTCTCTCTCTCTCTCTCTCTCTCTCTCTCTCTCTCTCTCTCTCTCTCTCTCTCTCTCTCTCTCTCTCTCCCCCAAGCTTTGCCTTTCTACCCTCAATAGATTACAATGTATAACTCCTATAACTTTAAAAACAATAACTACTCTTTAGCGGCACTTTAGTTCTGATTATTTAAACATAAATTACCGTCTATTTCTTGTTGGGTTAGTTTACACGAGTCTCATCATTTTTGTTATTCCTTCTAGTTTAAAAAATGTAATTAAGCTGTGAAATTGTTAATATATTTATGTGGATGAATTAAAAGTGTGCGTGTACGTAAATGTGTGTGCGTACGTGTGTGCGTGCGTGCGTGTGTGCGTGCGAGCGTACGCATGTGTTTGTGGTTAGCAACACACTTTTAGTGCTAAAAACTTTAGTGATGAATGCTAACTGTGTGGAAAGCTTTAGTCATTAATACTAACTGTGTGGAAAGCTTTAGTGATTAAAGCTAACTGTGTGGAAAACTTTAGTGATGAATGCTAACTGTGTGGAAAGCGTTGTAAAAAATGTACGAGCGTTGGCTGCCAGAAGACTTCAGTATGTTGTAGAAATTCAATTAAAGATACCTTGCCCTTTATGTCTTGCTATGGAATGTGTCATCTAAGTGATACAAATACAAGCAAACAGCTCTGATCATATATCTGCCGTAATAGAATATTTCCCTCTCTCATTCTCTGGGAGAAAGGCATGCTAGTAATCCGTTAGTTAAAGTACCGAAACCGAATGTGTATGAAAACCATGTCCATGGAATAGTGACACATCAAATAAGCAAACAAAACAGAGGAATGCATAGAACACTGGAAACAAAAGAAAAAGAAACAAGAATCGCCCCACAAATTACACAATAAAAACACTTAGGGGTTGTTGGCAGGGAGGGGTGTATAACACGGTCAATATTCAATGCTACGTGGGTCAGTGCTTTGCATCCTGAACCTACCTCACGATTTCTTTAAAATCGGTCAAATAGTTTTATGCTTACACTAATTGTTCATGGCAGTAAACAGAATGAGAAAGAAACGAACAGACAGAGACCTGTCCGCTAGCATTGCGTGTCTGGGTAGACTGAGGTCAGAGAATTCCAGAACCGTTCATCTCTTCTGCAGTTCCATCCATGGACAATCAGAACCCATTTCTCGTCAGACAGAAAAAGACACCCGTCCTTCTGTTAATTTGAAATACGTAATCATCCTCCATCCCATCTCAATAAGCGAACTAAGAGAATAACGACCTAACCAACATGTTAAACAATTAAGACATGGGTGGAAATCTATTTTCCTGTGATGGGACTTGTGCTAAAAGAAACAAAAAGGGCCAACTTTGATGTGTGCTGGTAGATTTCCAAAACAAAATATAAGAAATTGGTATTGGTATTGGTATTGGTGTTGGTATTGGTATTGGAATTGGTATTGGAATTGGTATTGGTATTGGAATTGGAATTGGTATTGGAATTGGTATTGGAATTGGTATTGGAATTGGTATTGGTATTGGTGTTGGTATTGGTATTGGTATTGGTATTGGTGTTGGTATTGGTATTGGTATTGGTATTTATTTTGTTCAGTTACAGAGACTCGTATGTTTTATTTCAAAATTACTCTTGGCGAAACAACACAAATGCACGTTACTTCTTGTCACTTAGGCCGGGGTTTGTTTTCACAAATTACTCTTGGTGAAACAACACAAATGCACGTCACTTCTTGTCACTTAGGCCGGGGTTTGTTTTCACAAAGAAGGAATTATTTTCTTCTTAACAACAGTTTTCACTATATCTCAGCAGGGAAAAAAATCAACCAAAGGAAAAAGCTAAACAAACAAGCAAAGAAATTATAGGAATAAAGAAATGGAATAAAATGGAGTAATAATAAAAGGCGAATTACGTTGAAATGAAAATAAAACGTGAAGTCATGTAAGAAACAAACAGTAAAATAAAAGGGCCAATGTCGTCAATGACTACGCAGTGTGCCTCTGTTGCTGCAAAATAATAAAATATAATACAATAAATAAATAAACAAACAAGATAAATAAGTAAATAAATAATAAAACGTTCCGGCTTTGTCCACAGAAATAGTGTGTCAAACAACTGAATGAAACACCATGCAAAAAACACAAATTCACGATATCGCGTAATGTTAACAATTACACTAATAAGCTGTTTGTTTGCCTTTTTTCAATAAAACAAAATTCGCGTCAGATGCAATTTGATCTAGTCATACCAAACAAAATGTTAATCCGGGGTAAGAGAATTTCTGACAAAATAATACTCGACCTTTTTAAAAAAAATAGACAAAAGAAAACCATCAACAGGTTGCATTATACGTTTTGAAATAATAAACACCCAAACATGATAAATTTCTCGTATTCCAGCAGCCGGCTCTCTTCCATCATCCAAACCCCCATTTAACCCTTTCACCGCCAATGTCGCGTTTTTGCACCACAATGATTTAACACCCATGTCATTAAAACCCTTGAAATCAGGGTCTGTTATTCAATGACATTGTGTTTCTAAATTTGGGCAGTGAGGATTGACCCTATTCTAAATGTGTTACAGAGAAATCCCACAATATTGCAGACAAAATCTTTTTTGTATCCAAGAACGCTTAATGGAATTTTTTGGCTCAAAGATGGCTGGCGGTGAAAGGGTTAAAAAAAGAAGAAAAAGGAACAAACAAACAAACAAACAAAGACTCTCCTCCAAAAGAAAGACAAAGTCAATCACATAAGCGTACACTTTGCGCTTTTGGTTTTCTTCTTAAAAGAAAACAAACGAAGGAATGTTTCTTAAAGTAGACGAAATCAACACAACCACCTTCATGGTAGATAAACAGAGTTTGGGATGTGGTTGGTGGTTTGTGGGTGACGTGGTACACATTGAAATGGAATGATTTGATAAATATGGATATCGTGAGTTCCAACTTCTGTAATCTGTTGCTCGCTTTCCCTTGAAGGATTAGGGGTATAGGAATAGGGTAAAAAGGGCTGCTAGGGGGTGGGGTGAATCATACAGGTAAACACCGCAACAGTCGTAGGACGTCTGTGTATCGCTAGCTAAAATAGAGGTGGATGAAAGCAACAACAAAAACAAACGACAGAAAAAAAATCCATGGCATTATGCTAATGATCAACAGCTTAATATATATAAAAACAATTCCCCCACGTGTTTATTTTATCACTTAGTGCAATATCCATTCTTTGACTTGCTAGTTGTCGCTCAAGGAGCGTGCTTGAAAGTCAAAATAATTTCCACGCTTAAATAAGCGTGGGTAAAACTTCAAAGTAAAAAGCACGAGCAAATCAAAGGATTGCTGATCACTGAGATGGTTAATGGAACTGATTTTCTGTGTATAATTATTACATAATGCTAAATGTCCATAGTAAAGTTAGCTTCCAACTAATACCCCCCTCCCTCCATTGTTTAGACATTGTTCAGAAATGAAGGTCTATCAATACTCATGTCGGCATCTCTCTCTCTCTCTCTCTCTCTCTCTCTCTCTCTCTCTCTCTCTCTCTCTCTCTCTCTCTCTCTCTCTCTCTCTCTCTCTCTCTCTCTCTCTCTCTCTCTCTCTCTCTCTCTCTCTCTCTCTCTCTCTCTCTCTCACACACATGCACAGTTTTTCATATTATACTAGCAGAAACGACAGTACCAAAATTGCGCTTTTAAAGAAATACAACAAAAACACCAAAATAGACTATACACAACCCTTAAATCAACACACATAAGAATAACACTTTTTTTTTAATAAAAGCAATGCCAGTTCAGAACAAAGAAATCAATCAAGATCAATTCATTAAGTGTCCACCTCGCATTTTCACTAAACAATCATAATTCGAACAAGTGCAACGCCGAGCGGTAGCAAAGTCCCCTCTCAGCATTGCCGAGCTACTCCGAAATCGGAATGTGTCGGCTGTGCACATAAAAACGCATAAAAACAGCACGTAAGTACATAAAAACGCATCAAAACAGCACGTAACTGAATAGGTTTTTTTATATATAGCCTTGGGGTTCGGACCGGTGATTTGAGCGCGCGCGATCATGCGCACACGCGCGCACAGAAAAATTCATGACACCTGTGTTATAGACCATTCATCAAGAAATGTTGTGAAAAAAACTGCATTGAAATACATGCAAAACTTCGCGAGATATTAGCGATTATGTGTTTCGGGGTTTGAACCCCGTAACTGGCGCGACCTTGACCTTAATGTAAAACTAAATACATCAGTGGATAGCTTGCATCTTGGCAAACTAGTATACCAAATTTGATGACGATAGACCGAATAGTTTTTGAGAAAAACGGACGAATAGCCGGACGGAGGCACGCCGGACGGACGGACGGACACCGAACGGACGGATCAGACAAAAACAATAGCTCCCCGAACCTTCGGCTCGGGGACTAACAATATTCTTTTTAAAATATATCAAAGGATGAGAGAATAACAAAAGTTGGTTATGGCGCCAAGATGGAATGATAAAAATCTAACTGGTTAACAGTTATGAATCAAACTGGACTGTGGGAGGGAAGAGTGGGTAGAGGAGGGAGGGGGGTTCGCTGGGGTTACACATTATTATACACTAGCGGGGAAGGGAGTAGGGGGTGGGGTGGTAGAGGACAGGCTTACATACTGGGAGGGGTATTTGGCAGAAGGTACTATTGGCATTCTTATTCCTTTAGTGGTGCTACTTTCTGGCGTATGCCCCTTAAATTATATTCCTTCTTCGTCTGCGTTCCCAGGCCATATGGCCATAATGGATAAGTACGTATGTGTCCGGTTTTCAGTTTTCACTGGTCTCATCGCTGCATACAGCCGACACATTCCGATTTCGGAGGAGCTCAAAGGAGACAACATATTTGAAAGATTTGTATTTGAAAAAAAAAGGCAGCACAATGGGCCAATAAGTCAGAAAGATAGATAACAGAACGCAAAGGGAAAAGGCAGAGTGAAAGAGAGTGGCAGAGTAGAGGAAGTTACAAGCACAGAACTTCCAGAAGGTGGGGGAACTGTTTTTACGACAGATCCCCCGGTATCCCCACGGGAATAAATTATATTCCAACGAACGTTTATCCATCACACGAGAGAATGTTTATGATCCACGACAATAGACACAGGTAGGTGACCAAAGCAACGAATGGACACAGTTGAGGCAACTTTAGCACATACCAATAACATTGTCTATCCATTCGTTTCCTTGCTGCAGAGTCTAGTACATGACTAACTGCAGATCGTCTCACATCATGTAGGCCAGTAACAAAACAGCTACAGTACAGTATTACAACTAGAGAACATTGAACGGATAGCATAAAGTCTCATCGCTGTTTTGTACCACACCAACTTCAATGGCAGCAACATTAAGGTTGTACAATGTCGTTATGTTTCAATGTACAATAGCTCTTTCTTGGCTTGGCTGTTGTGTTCGCCTCTCTATACGTATCACAGAAACATCGACAATCGCTGAGTGAGAAGAAAAGTTTTATTTGTATACACTGAAAAAAAGGGCGACAAAATACTGACTCATTTCAACAATTCCACGACAAAGGAGTCATGTGTATTATTTTCTCGAAACGAAGCAGCAAGACAGCATGCCAAAATGGTTTTGCCTGAGGAGTCAAAGACAACATTATTAATTTGCATTGCTTTCTGAACATGGGGAGATTTTTTAAAAAGAAATAATTCAATGGCAAAGATCAAAATAAATAGTGTCGGTTGCTTGCGATGTAGACTTTTAAAAGGGTAACAAGACTTGCCTGAACATTTCTTCAGCAAAGTGTCTAAAAGAAAATGTTGAGTAGTCCAATTTTAAAGAAGTGCCAAGAACAAATCACTTACAATTATACATCCGTTATAAATCATTTCAAATAATTCTATGGTATAGGAGTCCAGTCCAGACGATCAGGGCAACTAAGAATTGTATGGAATAATCTAAACGAAAAGACAATAATGAGCGCTGTTGTGACAGACATGGATTCAAACTTGGTCTCCAGAATTTTTTAGCAGAATAATTAAAATTGTAACTTTTATTTTGTATACTGGATTGGGAAACAGGAATCGCAGGGAACTATTGTTTGACGAATGGCAATCATAAGAAAAAATCGCTTAGCATGACGTAAACTGAAGAAATTGCGAAAAGTCACATTTTCTGTAGACGTTGTCGTGGCATTAAAATGGATGCTTCCCAATCTGCGATCGTAAGGGCCGTGCATAAATCCATCATCGTCACTAACGTTGCGAGTCATTTATAATGAAAAATCAGGAAACGGTTTCTTAACGACAGTGTTATGACAAGAAAACAAACAAAACCCCATTTCCATTAAAGCCTGCAGCCAAAATATAGTGATAAATCCACATATGAACAAACTTTATACAGACAGGTTGCTGAAAAGGTCTGGACAACACTCAACAGACTTGGATGACTTTTCCAAGAACGTAGGACTCTCTTTTCTTTTTAGTTGTAGTAGTACTGGTATTCAAAATAACCTCTTCCCTGATGAGATGACTCCACTCAACTCGTTTGTTGTTGTTGTTCTAACATTTGTGTTCCCATCATTTCCAAAGGTAAAGGTACAACATGAAATAACCCGCAACTGCCACCTGGTAGTACATTTCATCAGACGTATCACGTTGACACAGTCAGCATGAATTATTTTAAATGTTAAAGAAAATAACCCAAAGTTAGAATCATTAACACAATTTCAGCCTCGAATCATTTGGGCACATTGATGAAAAATAATGTGTAGTCCAATATAACAATACGCACAAAGGCACTTGGACCATATTGTTATGGTCTAAGCAATATAACATGAGAACAAGCAACCCGTAATCAAACTCACACAAAACATGTAGTGGAAATCTTGTTTTCCTTCGTTTATTCTGCCAACTGTAGAGGGTCGTCTTATTGTTTGCAGTCTCAGCTGAGAATCTGATTTTAAAGCAATAACGCGTATTTGTGAAATGAACAATTCCAAAATGGCATGTGAAGAGAAGTTTGGAGGACAAATAATGTCTACAGTCATGTTTTATTATTTTCGATTTTTATTCTTCTTTAATTAAAAAGTACAGTTTAGAAAAACTAAGGAAAATTAAGCTTCGTAAAATGGAAACATTTTTTAAGGCGAATGATAGCTAATCCAGCTAACAATGTGATCGATCACCAAGCAAGATACTCAGACAACAGTTTCTTGCTATTTTGCGCACTAACATTTCGCCTGAAGGATCCTAGAAATCAAACATGACAGTTTGCAAACAGCAATCACAACTAAAGACAGTGTTGTTTTGGAATTGTTTGGCATGTTTGAGGGTAGTTCTTTTCTGTAAATATATGAACGTTCACTTCCTATAAACAGTATTAAGTATAAAGAAAAGAAACAGTTTTCATGATGGGGACGCGGGAAGAGGGAAGGGCGAAAGAAAACAGAGCGAGGCTTAGTAACAGAGGGACTGTCCTTGTTTGAACTTACAAGTCACTACTTTTCAAAACATCAAACGTGTATCTTCATTTTCAACATTACTCAATACTTTTCCCAACAGGTTTTAACACAGATACGGGCCCTGGTAATAAGACACAATAACAACCATTAAATCCATATCCCAGCGTAATCAGTCAACAAGTACAGTAAAGGGTATAGCTTCATTATTATTTGACTTCTTTTTAAAGAATAAAAAAAACGTCACGAAAATGTCTTAAACAAATATTCCAATTAAACAATTAAAAGATGCACGGTTTCCTTTCAGGAATGGCAATGAAAAACAAACCATGCTATAATAATGTTGATATATAAATCTTGGAGCAAGGAATGGTTCTTACATCACAGGACATTGCCATTCAATCCTTTCTTTGTTGTTTTTTGTTTTTTAGTAGATGTATATTATAAGGAGTAAAGGACAAAACAGCAGTTGCAACATGAACTGAAACAAAATAATACGGCCACACTATGATGCCGTTCAGTGTTGCTTTGCCTTGCAACTGCCAAAAACAAACATTCCGCAAGAATATTAAATCACAAAAAAGAGGAACCACCATCTGTATAACATTAAGAACAAGAACAAGAACAAACAAACATGGATGCTGCAGTTTGTCACAAAGACAGATAAGTCTACGGCTGCTAAGTTTACTACAATGAGTTTGTTCAGGTAACACTTATTTCAGGCTCTTTAGCTTGCATTGAAAATATTTAGTTGGCCAGTTTTCAAAGCACTGCAGCTCTCCATGCACACAAATTACTTGAACAGATACACACAGACAAACCTCAATAGCAATAGCAAGTCCCCCACAAAAAATGTCCAAAGGTATATGTGTCGTTGAACTTGACATGAAGGGTCATTCATGCAGGAGATGTGCCTCCAAGAGTACTGCAAGACGGGCATGCTAAACACCCGAAGACAAGTTCTGAATTTACCTTATCACTTGTTGAAATCTTCTGCTCCCGAGTGATCGCTCTTTCCAGGCTTCAAAATGGCCTCTAATCGCAAACAGCAAATATCTGTTTGATCACAACAAATGAGCACAAGTGTGTCTGCTGCCATGTCTGTGTACAGATCATCTGAGGTCTTTCTGGTCAAGCGCTTTTCGTCTTACAATTTCCTGGGTGGAGACGCGTCTGCCTTCATAAAACACCAGTGACGTGCGTTTTGGGTTATGGTCAGCATTTTACCGCCAGAAACAATGCTTTGGGGTGCGACAGAAACAGGAAAGAGGGCTACCCAAGGCACTTTTGCTACTCTTGTCTCTATATCAATGTTAGTCATGAACGCAGCTGTAAACAATTGACGCAGAAGGGCTTGTGGCTTGTCGTAGTCAATCTAATCACACACAAACATAATCGCACAGGGGTGCTTTGTTGGTGGCGTTGTCAAGACGAGCATGGTAATGGCACTGATCCTGTAGGTAATCACACGAAAGCAAACATTCACAAAACACACAATTACTCATCCGAATACATTCAACCCAGAGCAGTGATAAACATTAAAGGAAAAGAGCACTGTTTCCTCAGATGCTTCTGATAGCTAAGGCACCTCAGTTCCCAATACTGTTAAAAAAAGCTAAACCGATCCCACAGCCCACACCAAGCACAACAGATGTTATTCTCCTATCACTGCAAATAGACAAAGCAGTCGTCACCAGCATTATTTGACCCTCTCAGCTCTAGAGGGTCTTGCTCCTTTGGTTCCAGGCATCTGAACCAGCTCAAGATCCTGCTTGTTCCTCAGGCCAGTTCAAGTGATCGGGTGTGCAGTGATTCCATGAAATAAGAAGTCTTGACCAAGGTTAGGTTTTCCGTCCATTTCACTTCCATTCTCATCACCCGCAACACTAACTAGCAGCCCCAAAGCACGAGCGTTGACAAAGCCAAGAGTCCACGCTAAAGCACCCTGCGCATTTCTTGTTCTAGTTTTTCTTCAACATGGCATGCAGAAAACCGTTTCTTTTCTCCTACCAGCCTTCGCCGTCCGTTCATTTCACAACCTAGTGGTTCACAAAGAATCAAGAGATGACCCGGTTTTGTCCGACAGATGTGGTGAAGCAAGAGCCGACCATTAAGGTGATCAGACAATGGGAGAAAGGAGAGTTATGGGCGCCTGTGATTGGAGGCCTCGATACTCGATCCTTTCTCTTCGATGCTAACTATGTGGCGAACAGTCTGGTTTGTTTCTCTTATCTGGTGACGGCGAGGGTCTAGCAGCAGGAGCAGTCAATCTCCACGATGTTCTTGGGCACCTCGGCAAACTGGTAGACCAGCCTCTGGCCGTCCACCTTGTTCAAAATGCCCCTGGCGTAGTAGTACCTGAAACACAGGGACAAGTCAGGGTCACCGTGTGTGCAGTGGGGCCAGTCATTTACCAGTTCAAATTCAGGTCAGTCGGCAGAATGAGCGCTAAACAATCTGACTTAGATCAAGGTTCGCAATATATAGGGGAAGACGGGGTAAAAAGCCCATGGGCGGGTAAGAAGCCCATGCCAATTATCTCATGAAATAGAGACAATTTCAGTCATATTTTGCCCATGAGACGTGTGTTAATGTTTAGCATTCGTCTCATGGGCACATTTGACTGAAATTTGCTTTATTTCATGAGATAATTGGCATCGGCTTCTTACCCGCCCATGGGCTGTCTTACCCTACGCATATACAAACTGCATGATTCCTCCCATTATGAACCTACATGAAATAAAAATCGTCGGATTAACACCACCCCCTACCCACCACCCCTTAAAATAAAACCCACACTAAAACAGATATCTGAGTATGAACATCAAGTGCGCCTGATTATACTACAATTGATGTATCTTAGAAATTCAACGTCACATGACTATAATAAAATTTAAAAAACTTCTGAAACGAAAATCTCAATGCATGCACGCAAAACTAATTTCCTCACCAAACGTTTGAACTATTTCAATGGGGCGAAATTGAGGACTATAGCACTGTTTCATAATTCGGTCTTTTGGGGTTATCTTTCCCTACTGTCTCGTCTTGAAGTCAGTTTGGGGTAGTTCCGGTTCAAAATTAGAATTAAAAAATGGAAGTTACCTACCTCAAACAACAACTATATTTTGTTCTTGTCTTCAAGTCTTAGGGTATTAATGTGGTCGTATCAAGTAAACAAATAAGAACATAACTGTTTATAGTCAACGAATGTAAACACTTTAAGAAAGAAACATGAAACAGGACTTAATATTATTAAATCTACAAACTGATAACTGAGCAATTAAACACCCCTCTATTTCAATTACGGAGCAGCCATGCCGTGTTTACAGCATTTCCTAACCGGAACTAAGTGTCCTAACGGGCACACAACTCGTCTGTTACTTCCGTTTTCATTTCGAAACAGTGCTATAACAGGCGGCAATTGACACAGACAGGCGCAATGAGCAGCATAGGGCGCACATTGCACCGCCAGGGGGCAATCTAACCAGTAGGGGCTTAGCGCGTGATATTCTTAGTTCGAGAGAGAGAGAGAGAGAGAGAGAGAGAGAGAGAGAGAGAGAGAGGAGAGAGAGAGAGAGAGAGAGAGAGAGAGAGAGAGAGAGAGAGAGAGAGAGAGAGAGAGGGAGAGAGAGAGAGAGAGAGAGAGAGAGAAGCGCGTTATATTCTTAGTTGGGGGGGGGGGGGGGGGAGAGAGAGAGAGAGAGAAAAAAGCGCGTGATATTCTTAGATGGGGGTAGTGAGAGAGAGAGGGAGGGAGAGAGGGAGGGACTCATCTCCCTCTCTCTCTCTCTCTCTCTCTCTCACTACCCCCAACTAAGAATATCACGCGCTAAGTCCCTACTGGTTTGACCGCCCCCTCTGGCGGTGACATCAGCGTCCTAAGTTGACCACTGAGCATAGGGGTAATATGAAAAGAATAGGCAGCAATGGAGGTGCCGCGCGCGCCGCTCACCGGAGAGCCCTGCCCATGGTCTCGTAGTTCATGTCGGGCTTGTTCTTGTGCTGGCCCCACAGGCGGGACACTGCCTTGGAGTCCACCAGCTTGAAGATGCCGCGCTGGCGGTTGGTCCACTTGATGTAGCGCGGGCACGTGTCGTGGTTCTGCAGCAGGTGCAGCAAGAACTCCCACAGGTAGGTTGTGTTGCCTGCAAACAGCAACAACAACAACAACACACATAAAATAGAGCAGTTCATCAAACTTCTTGTTAAGTAGTAGTAGTAGTAGTAGTAGTAGTAGTAGTAGTAGTAGTAGTAGTAGTAATAATAATAATAATAATATTAATAATAATAATAATAATAATAATAATAGTGAAGCATTTATATGGCGCACTCCTCCACCCAATGTGGAGCTTTATGCGCTTAACCAAAAAATAAAAACAACAACTTCAACAAAGACATATAATCGCTCACACACACGCAAATATGCATACACACGCGCGCCCCTCCCTTCCACACACACACACACACACACACACACACACACACACACACACACACAACACAACAACAACAACAACCACAACCCAAATCTATGACCTCTTCAAACCAAAGTTAAAGATTCAACGAGTTCGGAAAAGTTCAACAAAAAGGGACGACAGAGAAAAGAAGTGGAGAAGCGTTAGACACAGAAATGACGATGAACGAAATGGTGCAAATAGTGGTTTAGTAACTGCATAGCTGTAGCTTAGACCCCCACCCTCCAACAACATTTTGCATAGAAAATATTTCACTGACAATCCACATTATGCCGTCCTCGGGAACTAAGGGATAGAGTTGGGACAAAGATATTCTAAAAGGGTAAGATGGACTACTTAAGAGCTCGGCAAACCGGGCTGATAGAGTTATCGTTAGTGGCGACAGTACACATTCACAGTGGAGGCTATCCAAAAACTCAGACTGGAACTTGAACGGAGAATTCAACTGGCCTATCGATGTGTAAAATGTGTCCTGTTTAAACGGGACATAACCAGTGTTTCTGTCCTCACTACTCATATAGGGAAAAGAGACCGGATGCTTATCTTCCCCTATACAGTCTTTGGTTGGGATCAGTCTAGGTTTAGCAATGAGAGACTTAGTGGGATTTTTTTCACGCCAGAGGGCATGACGCTCGTGTGGGGCTAATCCTCTCTATATTATTAGTTGGGGATAAAGAAAGAGAGAGAGACAGTGAGTGGTCCTACCATCTCTCTCTCTCTCACTACGCCCAAGTAAGAAAATCGCGTGATAAGCCCCTAGTGCATTGACTGCCCTCTGGCGTGAACAATATCGCCATAGGTCGACCATTGGCATGAAAACAAAGTGAGACTTTGAAACTTAAGGGCCAGCCACACACATACCAATCGTATGGGGATGCGATGCGATTGTGACGACGTGAGTTACGAATCACGTGAAATTCTTGCATACTTGAGTATAGTGAGCGAAAATAGCAAAACTATTTTTAGACGGAAGTATTTCACGTGATTCGAAATCGCATCGCATCCCCGTACGATTCGTATGTGCGTGACTGACCCTTGAGAGTCGCAAACACGAAGGGGATTATGAACTTTTGTTTCCCTGTGGTACACGTATTTTGTATTTCTGATGTATTCTTTTATTGATGATTGCATGCCATGTATATATATATCGCAATGTTTATCTACTGATTGTAATGGATTGTTGTAAGGCGCTTTGAGCTGTATTTATCAAGATACTGCGCCGTATAAATGTTATTCATTATTATTTATTAGTAGTAGTAGTACCGAGGTGTTCTTACCTTCGCGCTTCCTTTTGGGCACGGCACTGCTGCAAACAGGGAAGTCTGTGAGCGCTTTGGGCTTTCTGCCTGTATAACACCATACACACATCATTCGTCAACTCCCTGTCAAGCTTTGTGTCGATATCAATCCAACCATATTTATGTTTATCATTAACATGTGTGTGCATTTTCTTTGTGACAATTGCAATTCTGTTATTATAATATGCAAAAGGGGAGAATTGAACGTTGTGTTTATTTGCATGTATCATACTGTGCTACCATACTGTATAGTAGTATTACTGTACTGCATAGTATTGTGTTGTGCAGTATTATATTGCGTTGCATTGTATTCTATTGCATTGCGTTGTATCGTAGTTATTCTGTTGCATTACATTATACAGTATTGTGGGGGGAACTATATTATAGTATTGTAGTGCATTGCAAATCAATGGACAGTAGATGTGTATGCTTTATTATCATTAACCATTGTGACTTTAAAATGGAGATATAAAATACACACGTGAACATTGCAAACAGAGGCACACACACACAAGTAAGAGGGAGAGAGAGAGAGAGAGAGAGAGAGAGAGAGAGAGAGAGAGAGAGAGAGAGAGAGAGAGAGAGAGAGAGAGAGAGAGATAGAGAGAGACAGACAGACAGACAGACACAGACAGAGACAGAGAGAGAGAGAGAGGGAGAAAGAGAGACAGAAACAGAGAGAGAGAGAGAGAGAGAAAGAAAGAAACAGAAACAGAGAGAGACAGAGACAGAAGGATACACGCGGAGAGAGTGAATGAAAGTCCGTGTAACGTCCTCCGACCTGAAACAGGTACATGAGGGACATTTGTAACTATAAAGATAGTGGGACGATCCTGGAGGTACTGCGATACCAGGAAAACCCCGATGTCTTTTTAACAAAAAATAAAATAATAACCACATACACTGTCACCATCACACGGAGAGATACTGTGACCACCTACTGCCATGTGGACCTACCTTTCTTCAGCCGCTGTCTGTCGGGAGAGGAGGGAGGGGACACGCTGCGACAGGAATCAGAGGCCGGGGGGTGGAGGGTGGAGGGCAGCACAGGACTCGAAGGACAGAACACCGAGTCTGCACACACACATATAAAACACACATACACATATATAATATTGTTTAACTTATGTAATATACGGTGGCGGTACCATAGCCGATGAGGTTTAACCGAGGCGCGGTTACCGCTACACCTATCTGTATTAATGTTTAAAAATTCGGGACTTTACTGGTTTCGTACTGCCTCCGGGCATTGCCTCCAGTATTGTTCCCACCATATTTGTATTTACAAATGTCCCATATGTGTCTGATTCAGACCAAGAGGACGTAAAACTCCATTTTCGTCGCCATATAATATTGTTTACTTTAGTTTCAGAGTTACATCTGTATTGTTAAAAATTCGGGACTTTCCTGGTGTTGCACTGCCTCCGGGCATCGTCTCCGGGATCGTTCCCACCATCTTTATATCTACTAATGTTCCATATATGTGTCTGTTCAAGACCGGCGGACGTTAAGCAGAATTTTATTCATAATATTTAGCACGATTTAAAGACCGCTTTCAAGGTAGCCTATTGTAATACAAAGGTTAGTTATGTCTATGAATGTAACGGTACGAATGCGTCGTAACATCAGTTGCTGTTTTAGACAAAACGGTTACTTTTCGTTTGCATTTGGCTGTTTTCAAGCAGTGTATCGTGATGAACATGGGGCGTACCTGGTCGATTCAAGTTTTAAGGGGGGGGGGGGGGGGGGGGGGGTCGTCGCTTAGTTTTGCGTGTGTGCGCGCGCGAGCGTGTATGTGTGCGTGTGTGTGTGTTTAGCTCAAACAGAACAAAAGATGATTACAAAACAATTTGAACACACACACACACACACATACACACACACGCACGCACGACACACACACCACGGACCCCCCCCCCCCCCCCCCCCCCCCCCCACCCCCCCCCCCCACCCACACACACACACACCCACACACACACAGACAGGACAAATGACAATAGTAGTAGTAGCACTAAAGCATGCTTAGTAGACAAATAACAATAACATCACTGTAAAAAAAAAAACCCACCACAAACCCCCCACCTCCAAATAGCACAACATGAGGCAGGAAACAGTTGTCCACCTCCATCATGATCTAACTACCCTCTCGACCCAAAAGGTCACTTTACACCCACAAAAAGAACAAAAAAGCAAATAAACAACAAAAAAGCAAAACAAGTGCAACCCCGAGCGGCTGCAAAGTCCCCTCGCAGCATCGCCGAGCTACTCCGAAATCGGAATGTGTCGGCTGTACACATACATAAAAACGCATCAAAACAGCACGTAACTACATAAAAACGCATCAAAACAGCACGTAACTGAATAGTTTTTTATATATAGCCTTGGGGTTCGGACCCGTGATTTGAGCGCGCTCGATCATGCGCACACGCGCGCACAGAAAAATTCATGACACCTGTGTTATAGACCATTCATCAAGAAATGTTGTGAAAAAAACTGCATTAAAATACATGCAAAACTTCGCGAGATATTAGCGATTATGTGTTTCGGGGTTTGAACCCCGTAACTGGCGCGACCTTGACCTTAATGTAAAACTAAATACATCAGTGGATAGCTGGCATCTTGGCAAACTAGTATACCAAATGTGATGATGATAGACTGAATAGTTTTTTTAGAAAAACGGACGAATAGCCGGACGGAGGCACGCCGGACGCCGCCGAACAGGACCAGACATAAACAATAGTTCCCCCGAACCTTCGGCTCGGGGACTAATAATCTACCGTACACGGGGGTAGGGGGCCACAACCAAAGGTCTAAAGGGTAAGGTGAAGGTGAAGGGGTGGGTGTGTTGAGAGAGGGGGGGGGGGGGGGAAAGAAAGGGGGGAGAGAGAGAGAGAGAGAGAGAGAGAGAGAGAGAGAGAGAGAGAGAAACAGAGAGAGAGAGAGGGAGAGAGACAGAGAGAGAGAGAGAGGGAGAGAGAGAGAGAGAGAGAGAGACAGAGACAGAGAGAGAGAGAGAGAGAGAGAGAGAGAGAGAGAGAGAGAGAGAGAGAGAGAGAGAGAGACAGACAGACAGACAGACAGACAGAAAAGACAGAGGCTTTTTATGGGAAGGAAGTATCGAGGCCAGCTACTTGCAATTTCACTGGATAACGGCAACGGCAAGCGGCCATTTTGTCTTTACTTTTTATTCATTTCTAACCCTAACCCCAACCCTAATCCTAACCCTATCCCTAACCCGGGCGTTCTATCCTAACCCTAATCCCTATCTAACCCTATCCCTACCCGGAGAAAGGGATAGGAGTATCTCAGTGAGTTCATAACTTGAAAAATACAAATCATTGGCATCGATACTTTCTGTGGACAAACAGAAGGGGACCAGTGGGGTAGTTGAGACGGCTGGGGCGATGGAAAGGAGGAGGGGGCGGATGGACGCATAGAGAGAGGGCAGAGAGGGAGGGGGGGGGGGGGGAAAGCAGTATCCTGCAGTTTTCGGGAAGTGAGCAATTTGCACAAGGTGCACACAAGGTGTCAAGCTGTCCTTTCTGAGGCCATCATATAATAAAAAGCCAAGTGTCCGTGTGTGTGTGTGTGTGTGTGTGAAACACAAAACGGGCCTTATA
>CM065691.1:35445399-35450399 GCA_017654935.2 Phymorhynchus buccinoides
AGCGGCAGACATGTCATTTTACCAGCAATGCCAAGTTGCGACACCCCGTAGAGTGTCACATCCTGACACAAAATTGGAAGGGATTCTGTCTTAGTTCACGAGATACAGCTTGAAGAAGAAAACTATAGCGCAAAGAAGGAAATTTCGGTTTTCAAGGTCACACTTCAAGGTCAAGGTCAATGGTGATAATTTATGCTCGGATGTTTTCTTCTCTAGGGTATACAGTACCACACACACATCTGAAGCGCTTCTGTCAATTGGAAAATATGGCTTAAAACCCAATGTGTAGACCCCTACCACTTTCAAGGCCTACTGATCGCCCGGACCGTGACCTTGACCTTGATCGGTATGCCACCATCAGAACGGGCATAAGCCAAAGTACCTTCATGCCAAATTTGAAGACTCTAACACTAACGGTGTGGGAGTTATGGCCCCTGAAAGATTTTCGGTTTTCAAGGTCGTACGCCAAGGTCAAGGTCAAACGGCAAATTGGTTTGCGCGGATCCTTCCTCTCATCAGTGACACACCAGACACAAAATTTGACGTGATTCTGTCAACCCATTCGAAAGATATCATTGGGACAGACAGAAGGAGAAAAAAAAATGACCCTCCGATTTTCAGGCTCCAGCGATCTTTTTGACCTTGACCTTGACCTTGATCGGTATGCCATCACCAGAACGGGCATAAGCCAAACCACCTTCATACCAAGAGAACATCCTATGTCGATCGGTGCCCGAGATATGGCTAAAAATAGATTTTCGGGTTTCAAGGTCGTACGTCAAGGTCAAGGTCACGACGGCAAAATGGTTTGCGCGGATCTCTTCCTATTAAGATGGCACACCTTCACACAAAATTTGACGCGATTCGGTCAAGCGGTTCGGGAGATTATCCTTGGGACAGACGGAAGAAAACAAAACAAAACAAAAACCCCAAAAAAAAAACAGGCCCATCGCAAAGTCCGATCACCTTCGGTGACGGACAAAAAGATTTTTAGTAACAAACAAAACATGAAAATTAATTTCATTTTAAGCAATAAGTCAATGCTCTCGCGACCAACAGTTCTTATAAGTCAAAGTATCAGAACACTACAAAATTTAACTAATGGTATCAAGCTTCTTTTTTCGGATGTTATTAGCGTCAGCAACAAACATTGCCATATAATTTAAATAGTCTATTCTGTTTGTTTTTAGCAGAGCTGCTAAATCCCGTCTTTCTGCTAACGGTGATCTAAACACACTGCATTTCTCACGCACAGCTTTATATGCTTCACAATAAAAGAAAACAATTTCGTTCATCCTCTGTATCAGTGAGAGAGAGAGAGAGAGAGAGAGGAGAGAGAGAGAGAGAGAGAGAGAGAGAGGAGAGAGAGAGAGAGAGAGAGAGAGAGAGAGAGAGGGAGAGAGAGAGAGAGAGAGAGAGAGAGAGGAGGGGAGGGGGGAGGGAGAGAGAGAGAGAGAGAGAGAGAGGGAGGGAGGGAGGAGAGAGAGAGAGAGAGAGAGAGAGAGGGAGAGAGAGAGAGAGAGAGAGAGAGAGAGAGAGAGAGAGAGGGAGGGAGAGAGAGAGAGAGAGAGAGACAGACAGACAGACAGACAGAGAGACAGACAGACACACAGAGACAGGAGTCCTACGGAATGAGATTTTTTTTTTAAATGCCTATTGAGAAGCTAAGCTCCAGACAACAACACAAAAAAGGGGGGGGGGGGGGGGTCATCAATCTCATTCTCTTGTTGTAATAACTGGCAGCACAAACGGCAAACAGAGAACAAAAAAGAGGAGAAACATGATTCAAGCAATGACCTTGGATATAGACAAGACACGGTGTCAAACTATTCGCTTTTTGATGCAAGTGTGTGTGTGGGGGGGGGGGGGGATAGAAAATTGGGGTGTGTGGATACGTGAGTTAGACTGCAAAGAGAACCTTCTTCTTCTTCTTCTTCTTCTTCTTCTTCAGCGTTCCAGAAATAGAACCGAAAACAATAGGCAAGAAGGAATTAGACAACGCCACAAAATGAGACAGAAAGAGGAGACAAGAGAAAAAAAACCACAATTTGCTGAAGAACACAACACAAGAGAGAGAGAGGCGATGAAAAAAGGCAATAGATGTGAGAAACCAAACTAAAATAAAAGCCATAGAAAAGGATAAAAACCGATCTCTGATCGCTTCTCGGCATTTTGGCTAAGACAGTGATTCAGGAACATAAATTTTTGTTTATACCATGGTTGGTTTGTTCAGCCCGTCGTACATGGCGAAAGACGATACGCGACGTTAAACTGAACTTCCATCCTAAAAACCGCCTCTCACTATCCAACCTTTTTTTGGTTGGAAGAAAATTCAGCGGTGAACTCTACTCAACTATTTTGTGGCAGTGTGCCGAATTTACCCTATCAGCAAGCATTGGCTATATTATTATTCCCACAACTGCCCGAAGTGAGTTGGAAGTAAATGCGTGGCGCAGCGGTATTCGTCGTCAGTTCTTCCCGACCTGGTTGGAAGGGTTTCGTCCGACCAACATTTTGCATTTGTGATTTGTCTGTCTGTATGTATGTCTCTCTCTCTCTCTCTCTCTCTCTCTCTCTCTCTCTCTCTCTCTCTCTCTCGTCAAAAGAAAGGAAACCCGAATTTTTTTCTTCCAACTAAAAGGTTGGATAGTGTGAGGCGGCGTTAAGCGTGTATAGATATAAAGAGAAAGAGAGAAAAAAGTGTTTGTTTTTGACACGAAGAGTCATCCCTAGTTCTCTGGCATTGCTCATCTAACCATCCTTGACCCATTTCGGGGACACTCGTGACGTCAAACCTCTCCGCCATACCACCTGAATTCCTGCTCTAAAAAGCTAATTTCTTTCTTTTCTTTTCCCCCCATTTGTTTTCCTTGTTTTCTTCCTCTCTGTCTGTTGCTTCGTCCAACAACAATGACATTAATTTTCAGACTCCGCGCAAACCCATCAGCGAAAAATAAATGTAGTGTCAAGGCCATGTTAATGTTCGAATTAGTGCGGATAACAACCCACAAAGGATCAAAAACAAAAATATTTTCGAAGTAATGAAATCAATAACACACACACACACACACACACACACACAAATCAACGATCAAAATCAATCAGTACACCAAGCAAAAACAAAACGTGTAGTTTTGTTTCTACCCCCTTCCTCCCCATCCCAATCCTCCTCTTAATTAAATTTAAAAAATATCATGGAAGATAACTGTTCACTGTGCATGTAGTATGTGTGTTTAGCATGTATTTGCTTTTGTTAAAGCATTTTTTTTATCATATACTTAGGGGACTCTTAAAAATATGAAAAGGACTCTTAAAATTTTGCACAGGGAGTCCCTGGGACTCTCACATTTCACCCCTATGGGAAACACTGGTGTTCACTGTGCATGTAGTATGTGTGTTTAGCATGTATTTGCTTTTGTTAAAGCATTTTTTTTTTTATCATATACTTAGGGGACTCTTAAAAAATATGAAAAGGACTCTTAAAATTTTGCACAGGGAGTCCCTGGGACTCTCACATTTCACCCCTATGGGAAACACTGGTGTTCACTGTGCATGTAGTATGTGTGTTTAGCATGTATTTGCTTTTGTTAAAGCATTTTTTTTATCATATACTTAGGGGACTCTTAAAAATATGAAAAGGACTCTTAAAATTTTGCACAGGGAGTCCCTGGGACTCTCACATTTCACCCCTATGGGAAACACTGGATAAAAGTCAGTACGTTATTAGTAAGCCAAAGTCTAATCTTTAACCCTTTCACCGCCAGCCATACTTCAGCCCAAAACTTCCATTACATTTACCTGGGTAGAGAACAAAATCCATCTGCAGTATTGGGGATTCTTCTGTGACATATATAACATAAGGTCTATCCTTACTTCCCAAAACTAAGACAATAGGGTCTTTGGATAATAGACCCCAATTTGATGCCTTTTAGTGACATAGGTGTTAAATCACTGTGGTGCTAAAATGCGACGTTGGCGGTGAAAGGGTTAATAATATTATTCATATTTGTTCAGAAAGTTTTGTTTAATGGTCGTTTAATTGTAAGATTAGCGGTCAAAGAAATTCCATGGAGTCTACATGAGGAACTAACAGTGCTTGTACTAATCATTGAAACACCAAGTAAAATTCAGACAGATAGACAGACAACGACAGACTCTCTCTCTCTCTCTCTCTCTCTCTCTCTCTCTCTCTCTTCCTCTCTCTCTCTCTCTCTCTCTCTCCCCCTCTCTCTCTCTCTCTCTCTCTCTCTCTCTCTGTGTGTGCTTAAATGTTTTATTTTCAAAAGAAACATCAACAACAACAACGACATAACTGAAGCTCTCTCTCTCTCTCTCTCTCTCTCTCTCTCTCTCTCTCTCTCTCTCTATATCTCTATATATATATATATATATATACAGTGTAATAATAGTGTAAATATAGTGTAAATAATGTTCTTGTGTTTTTGTTGCTTTTCTTAGTTTGCTTTTTTGTTCTTTCTTAATTTTATTTGTTTGAGTGAAAAAAGCTGTAACTAGCTTATTACCCCGAATAAATAACATTTCTCTCTCTCTCTCTCTCTCTCTCTCTCTCTCTCTCTCTCTCTCTCTCTCTGTGCGTGCGCGCGCGCGCACGTATATATATATATGTGTGTGTGTGTGTGGTGTGTGTGTGTGTGTGTGTGTGTGTGTGTGTGTGTGTGTGTGTGTGTGTGTGTGTGTATGTATTTGTCTCTGTCTGTCTGTCTGTCCGTGTCTCGCACACACTCGACTATGATGCAACTGTGTGCCTGAGCAAAGTGTGTGGCAGCAAGGCATGTGCACGCACATCTACGCGACGCATGAGCGAGTAGGATACGTATGTGCATGCATGCGTGTTATGTGGTGGTGAGCTCACCTGGTCTGATGGATATGTGGGAGGCTGAACTGAAGTGGGCTGGCAGGGGCTGGTGTGCGGGAGGGGGCTGACAGAAGGGCGACAAGAAACTACCCAGGCCGCTGGCGAACGCTGCAACCACATGGAG
>CM065691.1:35460399-35465399 GCA_017654935.2 Phymorhynchus buccinoides
CCCCTTAACTCCGTACATCCCCAACTCACTGAGGTCCCATTACCCCTTAACTCCGTACATCCCCAACTCACTGAGGTCCTATTAATTAACTTATTATAAGGTTCCCAGTATACTCCAAAAACCGGGCTCTTGTTAACCCCCTAACTGGGCTCCCTTTAACCCCCTAACCGGGCTCTTGTTAACTCCCTAACTGGGCTCCTTTTAACCCCCTAACCGGGCTCTTGTTAACTCCCTAACTGGGCTCCCTTTAACCCCCTAACCGGGCTCGTGTTAACTCCCTAACTGGGCTCCCTTTAACCCCCTAACCGGGCTCTTGTTAACCCCCTAACTGGGCTCCCTTTAACCCCCTAACCGGGCTCTTGTTAACTCCCTAACTGGGCTCCCTTTAACCCCCTAACCGGGCTCTTGTTAACCCCCTAACTGGGCTCCCTTTAACCCCCTAACCGGGCTCTTGTTAACCCCCTAACTGGGCTCCCTTTAACCCCCTAACCGGGCTCGTGTTAACTCCCTAACTGGGCTCCCGTTTATTTCTAAACTTGACCGTCATTCAATGGGCTCCCGTTAACTCCCAAACTGGGCTCTCATCTACCTCTCAAAATGGGATCCCGTTAACTCCTCAACTGGGCTCTCATCTACCTCTCAAAATGGGATCCCGTTAACTCCTCAACTGGGCTCTCATCTACCTCTCAAAATGGGATCCCGTTAACTCCTCAACTGGGCTCTCATCTACCTCCCAAAACGGGATCCCGTTAACTCCCAAACTGGGCTACCATTCCCCAACTGGGCTCTCATTAAACACCCCAAATTGGAATCCTGTTACACGGATTCCTGCTGGTGGTATTGTTACTTTGTCATTTCATCCATTATCTCGTTTTCTGTCAAATTCGTCACAGGCCTTTCTCAATTTAAATGCCAGTAATGTTACTACAGAATATCAGGCGTGAGTTTGCACATGGAAACTTGGCTTGCTGTCCGACCGTAATGCCCGATATCTATGCTTACGCATGGCTCGCTTTTCACACCACTACCAGTGCGTCATTTATGAAAGTCACTGGTCTCATTTGAAAACGCAGAGTGAAAAATTAACTTCCACATCATAAGTCAGGCATTCGGTACATACATGACTGGCATACTTCTAACCAGTTCTTTTCGTGTTTAAATTTTTTTTATATCTACATGAGATTCTGGCTTGGCATTGCGTGGAAATCTAACTCTCAAAGTGGTTTGTTTTTTTCGCAAGTGTGGGGGGTGGGGGGGAGTTTAGAAGCAAGAAGATAGAACTAGGTCTTGAACGATACGAAAGTAATCCTCTGCCACAAAGGTGACAGACGAAGAGACAGACGGACAGTGGAGTGAAATGAAAGTTTGTATCTAATGTCCTCTGTGTCAGACAGTGGAGTGGAAGAAGACAAAGATTTATATAGAGAAAGAGAGACAGAGACGCACGCCCACACACACAATACACCCAATTTTTACATTTTAATACAGCCATTCCAAACACACACACGCACGCGCACGCGCGCGCACGCACACGCACACACACACACACACACACACACACACACACACACACACACACACACACACACACACACACACACACTCACTCACTCACTCACTCACTCACTCACTCACTCACTCACTCACTCACTCACTCACTCACTCACTCACTCACTCACTCACTCACTCACTCACTCACTCACTCACTCACTCACTCACTCACTCACACACACACACACACACACACACACACACACACACACACACACACACACACACACACACACACACACACACACACACAGCCCCCTCACCTTGGTTGTGGTGAAGATGGGAGGGGTGGTGGAAGGGGTGATCAATAGGGAGGAGGGCGGGGAGGAAGGGGGTGCGGGATTCAGCACCCAGGGTGGAAGGGGGACTGTCGATACCCAGCAGAGCCTCCGCCCCTGCCTGCTGCTGCTGCTGATGACGACCATGATGAGGGTGAGGATGATGTTGCTGCTGTTGATGATGATGACTGTGCTGACGATGATGATGCTGCTGCTGTTGCTCACAAGCGTCCACTGCAACATAGAAAGAGAGGAAACGTGATATTAACAAATATTATTTTGAACATGTTAGTTCTTAAAGGCATATAGCAACCGATCCCTTGGATCGGATGAACGCCTGCTCTCGGCTAGACAGGGAAGGGAGAGGCGCTCAAGGCGTGTTGAGAGAAAGGAACTAAAACAACGACGATGGTGAGTTTAACGTCCTCGTGGCGATTGCCCATAAGGTGGTCTTGGAGCTGAAATGAATGAAAATTCATTTAACGTCCTCCGGTCTGGAACAGACACATATGGGACATTTATAGAGATAAAGATGGTGGGAACGATCCTGGAGGCAATGCCCGAAGGCAGTGCAATACCAGGAAAGTCCCGATTTTTTAAAAACAATACAGATGTTGTTGGAACTGAAACAGTCCTTGTTTCGTTCATATATCGCTGGTGTGGCTTTAAGACGAATACAATGTCTTTCGCGCACGCACGCACGCACGCACGCACGCACGCACGCACGCACACACACATACTCACACACACACATTGAAAACAAAATCGCGCAGTAGGAAGTCGCGCAGTAGGAACGACACCGAATACAATACTAGCTCCTCCTGAAATTGAAAACGATTTGGTTGTTTTCTGCATCCATGTTTAGCATCTTAGCTATGTTAAAATGCTACGCTTTGTTGACAACTTTGTTTCACAAATCCTGTAATTGAAAACGAATTTGTTTTCTGCACGTTTAGCATCTTAGCTAAGTTAAAATGCTATCTTGCATTACCAACTTGTTTCACAAAGCACTCTTGTGATCCTTTATGACCAGACAACATTGAACCAAACGAGAGGAGGGACATAGGGAAGTAGTTGGGAAGAGAGAAGACAAGGGGGCGGGAGGGGTGGGGGGGCGGAGATACATTTAAACAAAACACGGGGGCCGTTTCACAAGGGCTAACGTTACGTAGCGTGAGCGCAAATCAGCAAAAACGGTGCTAAGAAACACCTCTTTTGCCGACGTTTGCCGAAAACGTCTTGTGGCTGCTCCCAAAGTATCTCTTGGCGAACTATCACGTGACTTGCATGGGGTGAATACATTTCTTGCTGTTGATTGGTCCATTAAAGTTTGGCTAAAATAATACTTTCTTTTTTTTACCAATCAGACAAGAGCTTGTAATATTCTTCCGCAAACGTTTTCTAAAGTGATTCTTAGACCCCCTTTGGCGTAACAGTTGTGCGCGCGGCGACCGTCGTCTAGAGAAACTAGACCACGGTGTTATGATAAAAAACAAAACCGAATAACTTTCGCCAACAAGGTTTTTATCTGTTCATATCCACGGCCCAGTACAAGTCTAGCTAGGCGAGAAGTGATGAAAGGAGGGGGGGGAGGGGGGCGTTCTTATTTTGGTTTTGGATGGAAGTTCAGGTTAACGTCGCGTATCGGCTTTCGCCATGTACGACGGGCTGAACAAACAAACCAGGGTATAAACACAAATTTATGTTCCTGAATCACTGTCTTAGCCAAAAGGCCGAGAAGCGATCAGAATATGAACATGTTTCGGTTTCCTTGTTTAGTTTAAGAAGTCGTTTCTTATACGGGAACAGGCATCGCCGAGCGGCAGCAACGCATTGTAAGTGCATCGCCGAGCAGCAGCAAGGCATTGTGACAATGAAAACCCGGCCAGAGTTATGTCCTCTCCCCCCCCCCACCCCCCAATAAACAATCAATCTCTCTCTCTCTCTCTCTCTCTCTCTCTCTCTCTCTCTCTCTCTCTCTCTCTCTCTCTCTCCCCCTCTCTCTCTCTCTCTTTCTCTCTCTCTCTCTCTCTCTTTCATAGTTTACGACACGATTCAAAAGTAGTAGGCCGGAAACATGTCTGCCGCTCAGCAACATTGTAGTTCCGGAGGATAATTTATATACGAATGTTTTATACTGTTAGTGTCACATCCTGACACAACATTTGAAGAGCTTATGTCTTCTAGTTCACGAGATACAGCTTGGACAATAAATATATAGCGCAAAGAAGGAAATTTCGGTTTTCAAGGTCACACTTCAAGGTCAAGATCATCATGGCGATAATTTATGCTCGGATGTTTACAATCTGAAGCGCTTCTGTTAAGTACACATGTGGAAAATATGGCTTAAAACCCAGTTTGTAGACCCCTACCACTTTCAAGGCCTACCGATCTCCCGGACCATGACCTTGACCTTGATCGGTATGCCACCATCAGAACGGGCATAAGCCAAAGTACCTACATGCCAAATTTGAAGACTCTAACACCAACGGTGTGGGAGTTATGGCCCCTTAAAGACTTTTCGGTTTTCAAGGTCAAACTTCAAGGTCAAGGTCAGCACGGTGTTGATTAACGAAAGGAAGCTTCCTTTTCAAGCTGTCTACCCCTCCTGCCACTTTTAATCAAAATCCAAACAGTAGTTTTTAAGATAATCGATACACAGACAGCCAGACACACAGACACACAGACAGACACACACACAGACACACAGACAGACACACACACAGATACACAAACCGATCGCAATACCTCGGCCTCTGGCCGGGTAAAAAAAAAAAGAGGGGGGGGGGGGAATGGGGTCGTTAAAAGTACTGCCAGACTTAAAGGGGAACGTTTTATGGCGTGTAACTGAAGGAAAGCGGGGGACACTTAACACTGAAACGAGGAACGATAGCCAATGGCCAACACTGTAAGATAAGAAGGAGAGGGAGCAGGGGAAAGGCGACAGATCATAATAAACGAACAGAACATGTCTTGACAAATAAGCACAATTTAAATCAAACTAAGAAGCAACCATACAGGTTTCACAGTCAATGTGGGCGGAAAAGAATCGCCGGCGTGCGCATGTGTGTATTAAAGGGCGTGTGTATTAAAGGTGATTTAAATTAAAGGTTAAAGGGCGTGTGTATTAAAGGTGATTTAAAATGTGCGTGCGTGTGTCAGTGTATGCGT
>CM065691.1:35470399-35477899 GCA_017654935.2 Phymorhynchus buccinoides
TTCTTTAAGCGGCGGTCATCGTGTGGCCCATGTAGTTTCAAAACAATCTGAAGCTCTGCTAGATGTGACACCAATTCCGTCTCTATTGTGTCCCCCACCTTTATGTGTCCCCGTCCCTATGTCGGCATGTGTCCCCTCGGAATAGGCTTAAGGTTGGGATTAGAGATACGGGTTTGGGGTTAAAACAAGTGTTTTGGGGGATTGGGTTAGGAATAGAGGTTAGGGTTAGGAAAAAACAAACAAACCAAGAGACGTAGAGATATAAGACGGCTAAGATTAAGATTAAGATTAAAATTATAGCGCCGTCGACAACTAAGGCCATGTCAGGGCTGTCACCGCGTTAAATTTTAACGCGTATTAAAACGGGATAAAAACACAAGGTAAAAAAACAAAATCAAAGTTTTTTTGCTGAAATACTTTTGTTTAAAACCCCCATTAATAAACCAAAAACTTAGCAAGTAAAAACATGACACGTCTAAAACGGAGACACACAGATCCGGGACACATTGACACGGGGACATACAGATACGGGGACATAATTATAGAGACGGGGACAAGGAAACACAATTGGTGACACATACAGACAGAGGACACATACAGACAGGGGACACATACAGACAGGGGACACATGCAGACAGAGGACACATACAGACAGAGGACACATACAGACAGGGGACACATACAGACAGGGGACACATGCAGACAGAGGACACATACAGACAGAGGACACATACAGACAGGGGACACATACAGACAGAGGACACATACAGACAGAGGACACATACAGACAGGGGACACATACAGACAGGGGACACATACAGACAAAGAGGACACATACAGACAGGGGACACATACAGACAGGGGACACATACAGACAGGGGACACATACAGACAGGGGACACATACAGACAGGGGACACATACAGACAGGGGACACATACAGACAGAGGACACATACAGACAGAGGACACATACAGACAGGGGACACATACAGACAGAGGACACATACAGACAGGGGACACATGCAGACAGAGGACACATACAGACAGGGGACACATGCAGACAGAGGACACATACAGACAGAGGACACATACAGACAGAGGACACATACAGACAGAGGACAGACACATACAGACAGGGGACACATACAGACAGAGGACACATACAGACAGGGGACACATGCAGACAGAGGACACATACAGACAGGGGACACATACAGACAGGGGACACATGCAGACAGAGGACACATACAGACAGAGGACACATACAGACAGGGGACACATACAGACAGGGGACACATACAGACAGAGGACACATACAGACAGGGGACACATACAGACAGGGGACACATACAGACAGAGGGACACATACAGACAGGGGACACATACAGACAGGGGACACATACAGACAGGGGACACATACAGACAGGGGACACATACAGACAGAGGACACATACAGACAGAGGACACATACAGACAGGGGACACATACAGACAGGGGACACATACAGACAGAGGACACATACAGACAGGGGACACATACAGACAGGGGACACATACAGACAGGGGACACATGCAGACAGGGGTACGTCGCTACATAACCTGGTGGACGTACGCACTCCTCTATATATATCTCTCTCTATCTCCTTGTCGTTGGGCCAAAGACCTACCTAACCCGACTAGTAAGTAAGGATAGTATCTTGCCAAGGGGCCCCTGGCCCAAGAGGGAAGGAGAAGGCACCAGGGTCTGTTGTACTGGCCCCGGGCCAAGCCCTGTGTGGTGGGATCCCACCGTTTACCTAGACCGTCCCGGGGTGTTAGAAGCACCTCGCCTTCACTCCTTCCTTCCTTCCTTCCGTCCTTCCTCAAACCGCTTCGGGAAATGCAGTTCGCTTCATTTCCTCCTTCCTTCCTTCCTTCTTTCGTCTACTTTTTTGTTTGGCAACCTACTGTTTTATGTGGTCGCTCGAGTGTCTCCTTGTAAAGCAGGCGGCTCTTTTTCTTTTTCTTCTTCTTTTTGTTGTTGTTGTTGAGCATAATCCTGGCGATCGTGTTTCAACTTGTTATTGCAAACTCTTTACGGTTTTGTCTGTCTCTCTGTGTCGTCGTGACTAGTCAGGGACTTTTTTTTTTTAGCCTGTATTAACCAAGCTTAAGTTATACTAACACCTCTACAATCTCTCATGCTCACTCACCTTGATCCCTTTCTAAATTACTCTACCTGGTGTTAACAATACCAACCAAATGAATTCATTATTAAACTTAGTAGCTATCCGCATGCAAAATTCGAGCGTCCTAGATTCCTCTGTTCAAACGTTATCGTGTTAACATAGATAGTCAGCATTTTCGGATCCAGTGACCTTGACCTTTGACTAATGACCTTCATCTTCGAACCTGCCCTAGATAGCCTAACCATCTATCCGCATGCAAACTTTGAGCCTCATACGTCCCTCCGTTCAAACGTTATCGTTGTAACATAGATACATACATACATACATACATACATACATACATACATACATACATACATACTCAGGGCTTCTGATCTTTTCCCCTCTTAAAGGGTACGCTCACCCCTTGCTTAGAATTTTAACGGGTATTTTCACCCCCAGATGCACATTTTAAGGGGTAAAGGCCAAAACATGGGAGAAGCTCCATCGCCTGCAACCCCCCCACCCCGTGCGCAATGAGCTTTCAACGATTTGGGCTTTCTGCGCGATCCAGTAGAACTGATTTTAGATCTAGCCTAGACAGCTTGTGGCAGAAAGGCCTAACAGACGATTGAAATGCGTAGAACGTCGTTAACTTACTGATAAGCAACGGTTGTGGTCACGCACGCGTCATCATTTTAATTTGTCATCTCACCCCCTAAATGAGATTTTAAAGGGTAAATCTCACGCACAGTTTCATATTCTAGAGGGTGATTTGAGAGCTCCAGTGCGTAATTACGCACAATCTGTACGTTTTCAGAAGCCCTGCATACATAGTCACATAGATAGCCAAGAACAAACACACTGCTCTGAAAACATTAACCCTTTCACCGCCAGCATTTTTCCATTAAAATTACCAGGGTAGAGGGGGGACAATCTGCAATATTGGGGATTCCTCTATGACGTGTATAATGCAAGGCCTGTTCTTACCTCCCAAAATTAAGAATAAAGGCTCTTTGGATAACAGACCCTCATTTGATGCCTTTTAGTGACAAGGGTGTTAAATCATTGTGGTGCAAAAATGCGACATTGGCGGTGAAAGGGTTAACCAGCTTTCGCCTCCCGGCTGAGAAACAGACAGGAAAGAGATGGAGAGTCAGGGTGGAAAAGGGTTGGATGCGGAGGAGAGCAGGATTGAAATTACGGACACAGAGAGAGAGAGAAAAAAGGGACATCTAATTCCAATAAACAGTGGATTTCCCCGAGCTTATGACGCAGTTAGCGACCTCCCTTATCAAGACTGACGCATTGGTCACCGTAATTATTTCCTGTTGAGCAAAGACAACACCATTCCTTTCCTGCGCCGCTCTCATCCAGCTAATATCCCCCGTCCATTTTCCCCAACACTACAGTTCTCCTGTCACAGCGACATGTACACTGTCTCCGTTTATTACACTAATATAAATGGATAACTGTACGCAACAGCTGTATACAAACACGAAGAGGATGCGCATAACGAAGTGCGCATAACGAAGTGTTTGCAGCCATTATCCTTTGAAAAAACACGAAGAGGATGCGCATAACGAAGTGTTTGCAGACATTATCCTTTTAAAAAACACGAAGAGGATGCGCATAACGAAGTGTTTGCAGACATTATCCTTTTAAAAAACACGAAGAGGATGCGCATAACGAAGTGTTTGCAGCTATTATTCTTTTAAAAAACACGAAGAGGATGCGCATAACGAAGTGTTTGCAGACATTATCCTTTTAAAAAACACGAAGAGGATGCGCATAACGAAGTGTTTGCAGCTATTATCCTTTTAAAAAACACGAAGAGGATGCGCATAACGAAGTGTTTGCAGACATTATCCTTTTAAAAAACACGAAGAGGATGCGCATAACGAAGTGTTTGCAGACATTATCCTTTTAAAAAACACGAAGAGGATGCGCATAACGAAGTGTTTTCAGACATTTTCCTTTTAAAAAACACGAAGAGGATGCGCATAACGAAGTGTTTTCAAACATTTTCCTTTTCATGATTACCGAGGAAACAACTAAACATCATCATCATCATATAGTAAAAAGCCAAGTGTCCGTATGTGTGTGTGTGTGTGTGTGTGTGTGTGTGTGTGTGTGTGTGTGTGTGTGTGTGTGTGTTGTGTGCGTGCGTGTGCGTGTGTGTGTGTCTGAAACACAAAACGGGCCTTATAACTCCGCCGTTTTTGGACCGAATCGTTTCAAATTTGCTGTGAGCCCTAACGGGGCGATGGCAACGGCAACCGGGGCGGCCGTGTCATTTGCGCGGTTTCGCTATTGTGCGAAACGCGTATTTGCCGGACTCTCGGCGCCCGTATCTCCGGCATTTCTGGACCGAATGCCTTCAAATTTGGCAGGTAGATGACCGGGGACGGTGACTATCGGTGTGCCAAACCGGAAGCGAATCGGTTCAGAAATGCGCGCGCTATATGCCGCTTCACCTTTTCACGAATAACTCCGCCATGTCTTAACCGAATCGCTTCACATATGCTGTCAGGCTTGCTATGGCCCGGGAAAAGCCTGGCAGCAAATTGGAAGACAATCGGGAGATCGCGTCACTCTCAGAGCAGCGCCAACGGGAAACGGGGCCTTATAACTCCGCCGTTTCTTAACCGAATCGCTTCAAATTTGCTGTACTCAGCGTTACCAGTACTTGGCGTTACCGTTACTAGGCGTTACCAGTACGGTGCATTGCCAGTACTAGGCGTTGCGCTAGTGATTATTATACGTCTACATTCGCGGTGCAAAGTCACTACACAGTTAAATTTATAATTTAAAAAAAGGTAAAGGTAAAAATCGCCTCCCCCCTCCTCCATTTATCGGTTCTTTACATTTTTTCAGTCTTGCCTTTCTTACTGCAGATTCTTACTATCGTTTGCTATATTTAACACTATTTTGTATCCACTTGCATAACTAAACACATGCATTCAATAATAGTAGAGGCAAGACGGAAAACACCGCAATGAACCAGGACTGTGACAAATGCTCCGCGGCTGTTGTGTGTACTGCACTACATATGGGGGGTCCTATTAGATAATGGCCTTTATCGTGACTGCGGTTAATTAGGGGAAGACGGGGTAAAAAGCGCATGGGCGGGTAAGAAGCCCACCCCAATTATCTCATGAAATAAAGAAAATGTCAGTCAAATTTGCCCATGAGACGAATGCTAGACATTAACGCTCGTCTCATGGGCAAAATGAGACTGAAATTTGCTTCATTTCATGAGATAATTGGGGTGGGCTTCTTACCCGCCCATGCGCTTTTTACCCCGTCTTCCCCTATTCAACAAAGATAATTAGCTCAAAAAGTTGATAAGATACAGCTTAACGTTTGGTAAGAAAGGCAGGTGTGAAAATGCAGGGAGAGCTGAGAAATGTAAGAGGGAGGGGGGGGGGGGGGCACATCTTTACCTTTACCAAACAATGTAATAATAAACAATGAATTGCTACATTAAAAAACCGAACCTATTAGGATCATCAGTTGATGACACTCCAACTCCCCTCCCCTCAAGCATTGTTTGTGCAGACTAATTCGATCGTTACTGATATCTAAAGACTGTTTTTGTAAACGGCTAAAAAAAATAAAAAGCCACCAGTGTTTCAAGTTCTTCTAAGAAAAAGCTAAATCATGCAAAAGTTAAATTCTTAAATCAATTCAATTTCATAACTCAAAATTTAAATAACATTCCAATAAGGCATTCTCTCGGTCAACCCAAATCCCCAATATTTGTCCACGGTCTTATAATTTTGCTTAGTTTTTATATACAGATAGTACATCTGTCTTTTCAAAAGTGGACATTGATGTTAGAATATCGCTTTATCAAGTTGTGTACATGGCTTTATATTTCTGTGCCCCAGGTGGGTATGACAGAAAACATTTGCCTTGCCTTGTCCCACGTCCCACGTCCCACGTCCCACGTCCCACCCCCTCATTCTACCCGCTCCACCCTCATGCGATATTTTATTTTTTAAAACAATCCGTCCCCTTCTAACCTAGTTTATAACCTTCACACATTAAAAGGCAGTCGCTTTGTCAACACTGCTGTTTGACGCCCACAAGCGCCAAGCCAAAGTGACAGAACAGGTTGAGAAAAGTGGAACATTGCCCGAAACCCACCTCACCCTCTCCACCCACCCAACCACACTCCGCACCCACCCTTTTTTAGTTTCCATTTTCCACCCCCGTAACCCAGTCGACCCAATAACGTACATTCCCTCTTTTTTAGTTCCGCAAACACCACAGAATCCAAAATAGGTGACGTAGGGTTGTTTTTTGTTGCTTGGTTTGTATGTAGTGTTTCCTTCCTCACAAAGCAGCGAACATGTGGGGGTGGTAACTCTTCCTAGTCCACATTTTCGTCAACAAATGCCTTTTCTTATTTCGTATATTTAACGCATCTTGGTAAGGAATAGGGTTAGTAGTTTTTGAAGACATTTGCGCACAATTTATGCGTCCCGCGATTGAGCGCCGTATCCGTAGCCTGGAGAATGTGAGATACGGGCCCGTACACCGAGCCTCTGCCTAGTATGTTTGCACCCCTACACTCTAAGTAATAGCATTTCGGATTTTTTTTTTTATTGCATTCTTATGTTTGTTTGTGTGTTAACTTCTTAAGGCAATGAACATGGTTGTGTGTTTTTGAAGAAACAGCAGTAACATTTCGAGTTGTATTGTTTCCTTTTGTTTGTATGTTTCCAAGTTCCCTTCTTGAGGCAGCGAACGTGTTGGTGTGTTTGTCAAGAAAATGACCCAATGCCCGTATGTAAACAACATAATATGAGCAGTAATTCTTTTGGTCGGTATGTTTATTTTTTCTGGAAGCAACAAACACGTTTGTGTGTTTCTGAGGAATAACACCCCCCCAATACCTCAATAAGCAGTGTTTTTTTCGGATGTCATTTGCATATTTGTGTTTGTATGTTTCTTTCTTAATACCACGAACATGTAAAAACAACAACAAAGAAACAACGACAACAAAAACACCCCAAGTGATATCAGAACTTGTCGGCTGTTATTGCAAACTTAGGCCTATGCTCGTAAGTTCCCTAAATGGACAGGTTTCGTTCTCTTAAACTGCTCGCCCGCAATACTAGCCTTTTACAAGCTTAAACTTAACGTTTGGTGCACTTCAATGCCTTCTTAAAGACCCACCACGCCGATGTGTGAAAATCAGCGTTTTCACGTGTTTCCCCTCTCTGGCTGGTAAGAAATCCTAAGAAATATTCTGAGCAAGAGAGGGAACGTACACATCGAGGTGGTGGGTCTTTAAGGGTGGGTGCTACGATCAATAATGTTGAGTCAACAGGGCGAAAGGTGC
>CM065691.1:35480399-35485399 GCA_017654935.2 Phymorhynchus buccinoides
GTGCAAGTCCTTATCTCGGTGGATCGTCTCATGCAAAAATACATAAATAAGCATCGACAATGTTTCCAACCACCACCATCACACCGCCCCCCCCCCCCCCCCCCCCCCCCAATTTTTTTAAAATTTTTAATGAAAAACAAATGACCTGTTTTTAAATAAGAAAACACCCACATTTCAGATTTTTTTAAAACGGGGAAGTTCTGTGCTTGTAGCTTTCTCTCATCTGTCACTCTTTGACTCTGCCTTTTCCCTTTGCTTACTGTCTGTCATCTCCTATCTTTCTGCCTTACCGGTTCATTCTCCTGCCTTTTTTCACGAAACACTTTCAAAAAGATTTCCTCCAGCCGAAGTTGAACTTGCTGGGCCTAACTATTTCTTAGGCGCATAACGGCAGCATGATGCATCCGCGCTCATAATTAACAGAAAATTGTCTGAGCGATCGAAGAAGAAGAAGAAGAAGAAGAAGAAGAAGAAGAAGAAGAAGAAGAAGAAGAACAAGAACAAGAAGAAGTTTAAAAAAACGTACTTTGCTGATTTGCTTTACAAAATTTTATTATTATTATTATTATTATTATCATCACCTTTTAATGACCATCAGTGAGGTACAACTTGAGCTGAGAAAAAGATGCAGAGAACTGTCTTACAAACACGAGAGCGTTAGTTTTTAGATATTATTTTCTGTCTGGAGTCCACTTCATAACTCTAAACACCACATTCTTTTTTTCTGTGCTGCATTTTTAAGCGTTATTCTTGCCTCGTTTTTCAATTGATTATGTTTGTTTATTTAAAATGTATTTAAATGTATTTTTAAATGTATTTTTTTTAAATGCGTTCTGCTTTTACTGGACTATTTGTTCATATTTGTCCGGTTTGTTAATTACAACATTGCAGTGTTATTAGTTATTAGTTCATAGTCTTTGTTGTTGATAAATGTGTTTAGTGTTTGTTTTTCTTATGTGCACCTGGCTGCAATTTCTCTGTTATGAGATAATAAAGATGATTTGGATTTGGATTTGTAATGTTTCAATCAGAGTATTGGCTCTGGTTTCAATAAAGTAAAAGTGTAATTGCTATTCATTAAAGCAATGATAGATAGATAGCTTAAAGATAGATATACGATTGAACGCTATATTGTTAAGTTAAATGGATCCCTTACACAGTTCGAGCAAAAATGGACTTTGTATTTCCCTGTCATTGAGAGTGACCACACATAGACATGCACATTACTGTAAAGGTCCCCTGTGTTGCTACCTATTATTACAGAAACGATATGGGTTAAGTAGAAACCAGTAATGTACAACCTCTCTCTCTCTCTCTCTCTCTCTCTCTCTCTCTCTCTCTCTCTCTCTCTCTCTCGATGGCTGGATGTAAAAAAGCATGTTATTGCTTATTATATTACCCTCTATAAATAAAATTCATTCAATTCAATTCTCTCTCTCTCTCTCTCTCTCTCTCTCTCTCTCTCTCTCTCTCTCTCTCTCTCTCTCTCTCTCTCTCTCTCTCTCTCGGGGCTGGATGTAAAAAAGCATGTTATTGCTTATTATATTACCCTCTATAAATAAAATTCATTCAATTCAATTCTCTCTCTCTCTCTCTCTCTCTCTCTCTCTCTCTCTCTCTCTCTCTCTCTCTCCTTTCCTAAATTGTTGGTTAGGTTTGTTGTTTGTGCTTAATTACTTGAATATGTGTGTACAGTACAATATATTATGTTAGTATGACAATAAATGAATGTTCATACATTTGCTTTCCGTATTTTGCTTTATTTTTTTAATTTTCTTTACCTATTATGTTTTGGAAAATGTCAAAAAAGTATCAATTAAAAAAAGTTTGCTTTCTTCTAATATTAACATTATTATTTTTTGTTCGTTTTTTTTTCTTCTCAAATTAAAGTTCTGTTTTCACATTAAGGAAAACACATAATAATAATAATAATAATAATAATAATAATATTTTATTATTATTATTATTATTACAATATTAATAATGATTCTACTACTACTACTACTACTACTACTACTACTACTAATAATAATAATAATAATAATAATAATAATAAGTACATTTCAATTACTTCATATCCAAATAAAAGTCCGTTCTAAAATTACGAGAGAGGTGTTACAGAACAAAAACAGTTTGTGCAAGATGCAGCAGATTCTGCCATTAATGAATTCAAATGAAGTGAGATTGTAGACAAGAACTGTGACAGGGACAGCAAACAGTCCGGGGCAGATAGATGGAGTGGGGAGTGGGGAGCGGGTGGGGGTGGAGGGAGGGGGGGGAGGGTAAGATAGAAAGGGGAACTGTTGAACCATTTCGCCGCCAGCCATTTTTCAGTTAAACAAAAACCCATTTAATTTACCTGGGCCTGTATTCACGTTGAGATAGCATGAGACTTAGCATGATGCTAACTTAGAAGCTCTTCCAATGTCCTATAGGATTTAATATGACTTTTGGAAGAGCTTCTAAGTTATCATGATGCTAAGTCTCATGCTATCTCAACGTGAATACAGACACTGGGTACATAACAAAAATGTGTAATATTGCAAATTTCTCTGTGACATGAATAACATTAGGCATATCCTTTACCTCCCAAAACTACGAAAATAGGGTCTTCAGATAATAGGCCCTGATTTCATGCGTTTTAGTCACAGGGGTGTGAAACCATTGTGGTGCTTAAATGGGACATTGGCGGTGAAAGGGTTAAGACGGTGTTTGAGGGAGTTTCACATTGACAGTGGGAGCGTTACTTTTGTTCTGATTTTCTTTTGGTGGGTTATTTTTTTTTAAAACATTCGATTGACATCGATAACGTGCGACCGACACGAAGGTGTGGGAATTAAAGAGCCAAAGGATGGGCAAGAAAGACCGATTCCGGTCGCTAAATAAGAGAGAGAGAGAGAGAGAGAGAGAGAGAGAGAGAGAGAGAGAGAGAGAGAGAGAGAGAGAGAGAGAGAGAGAGAGAGAGAGAGAGAGAGAATACGAATTCATACGAATACGAATACGATAACATGCGACAGACACGAAGGTGTGGGAATTAAAGAGCCAAAGGATCGGCAAGAAAGAACGATTCCGGTCGCTAAATAAGAGAGAGAGAGAGAGAGAGAGAGAGAGAGAGAGAGAGAGAGAGAGAGAGAGAGAGAGAGAGAGAGAGAGAGAGAGAGAGAGAGAGAGAGAGAGAGAGGGGGGGGGAAAGAGAGAGAGAGAGAGAGAGAGAGAGAGAGAGAGAGAGAGAGAGAGAGAGAGAGAGAGAGAGAGAGAGAGAGAGAGAAGAGAGAGAGAGAGAGAGAGAGAGAGAGAGAGAGAGAGAGAGAGAGAGAGAGAGAGAGAGAGAGAGAGAGAGAGAGAGAGAGAGAGAGAGAGAGAGAGAGAGAGAGAGAGAGAGAGAGAGAGAGAGAGAGAGAGAGAGAGAGAGAGAGAGAGAGAGAGAGAGAGAGAGAGAGAGAGAGAGAGAGAGCGCATGTATAATCAAGGATTAGTACCGCTTTTTAACCACGAAACGCGTCAACTCCCGACTCAAATATTAACAATCATAGCATTGTATCGGGGCCAAATTGTTTAAGAAACAGGACAGAGTCGTACCCAAATCGGTTGCATTAGTGATTACGTTCTCCGTAATAAAAAAAAACCCACCAAATTATTATCTACACGTACTAGCAAGGGAAGATAGTTTCACTTGTCTAAGAATTTTCCCCCTTCTTTGAAAAGCCAGAGTTTATAGGTTTAAATTTTATTTATCAAGGAAACGAAGAATACAAATGGGTATTCAAAAAAAAGTTATCAAAATCATACTTTGAACAATAGAGCACATTAAACACCATCAGACAAAACGGCATGAAATGTTGGCGCTTTATGTTCTTTTTTTGGGGGGCGACCTTTTCTCTATTCTGTAAACGTTTCCTGATGAAGATTACTTCATTCAGAGAATCTCACCCCAAACATATGTAGAACAACATTGTATGTACAACAGTGAAATAAAAAACCGTTTTTGCTCGTCTCTTTCGTGTCACTTCTACCCTTAATGAAACGAAAGTAATAATCATGGCATCGTTATGATAAATCAAAACAAAGTAAGCATATATGGGAGAAGGGGTGCTATTAAAGACGGGTAATTGCCAAGTTTTTGTTGCGACTAGATATTTGGTGCAAGCCTAGGGCTTGATGGAGTGTTTGTGTTTTGTGTGTGCGTTGTTGATGTTGTTGATGGGTGGTTTATTTTTTATTTTGTTAAAGACAAGAACATATTAAGGGCAAAGCTTAACAATAAACAGCAACGCTTGAGGATGTCTCCCCTAAAGACGAGAAAAGAATTCAGGAGCAAAACTAGTAACACTCGAGGTGGTGTCATTTGTAAGGTGAACATAAACATGCAGGCAGAACTTTCAATAACGCTTGAGGAGTTTGTTCGGTTGTTTCTAAAGATTGGCAAAGAATTGAGGAGCAGGACTTTCAATAACGCTTGAGGAGTTTGTTCGGTTGTTTCTAAAGATTGGCAAAGAATTGAGGAGCAGGACTTTCAATAACGCTTGAGGAGTTTGTTCGGTTGTTTCTAAAGATTGGCAAAGAATTGAGGAGCAGGACTTTCAATAACGCTTGAGGAGTTTGTTCGGTTGTTTCTAAAGATTGGCAAAGAATTGAGGAGCAGGACTTTCAATAACGCTTGAGGAGTTTGTTCGGTTGTTTCTAAAGATTGGCAAAGAATTGAGGAGCAGGACTTTCAATAACGCTTGAGGAGTTTGTTCGGTTGTTTCTATAGATTGGCAAAGAATTGAGGAGCAGGACTTTCAATAACGCTTGAGGAGTTTGTTCGGTTGTTTCTAAAGATTGGCAAAGAATCGAGGAGCAGGACTTACAGTAACGCTTGAGGAGGTGTTTCTTGTAGGTGCCGGTGCCGGAGGTGTCTGGCCTGCAGCCCGGCTCCCCCTCCCCCTCCCCGTCCCACTGGTCGTCGTCGTGGCTGGCCCAGCACTCGTCCCCAGAGTCCCCGCCTGCCTTGCCCCCGG
>CM065691.1:35497899-35505399 GCA_017654935.2 Phymorhynchus buccinoides
ATTCCAGGATCCTGATCATATTTTCAAAGCTCAAAAATGTAATAATATTCTTTGGGTAATACCCAAAACTTCTGCAAAAATTTATTTTATTGAATCTTAATTTCTGCAGTACAGTCGCTAAATTATATTTTACTATTTACCGCATAAGTGTATGAGTAAAAGTCACAGCAAGAAAATTATAGCTTCCTTGACGGAGCTTAAAAACCCAACCCTCTTGAACATGACGAGTGGGGCAAAACAAGCGTTAGTTTACATTCTTTTGTGTATGTATATTTAGCTGTTACCACTTAACAAACGCTTAGTACCATACAGCACACTCACGTCTCGTAAATAATAGCATTGCGATATGTAAATAGAGCATAAAAAGGGAATGTGTCGTATACAAATGAATACGCATTCCGTTTCTGAATAATTCATGTTACATAATCAATGCAAATGTCTTATTAAAGGCATCTCGACAATTCCCTTTACATGTAATAACTCTGTCAATTGCATCTGTATCCTTGTTTTCTATTTGATTATTTCTGTTTGTTTCTTCTCGCTTTTTCTGTATATGCGTGTAAGCAAACCAGTGTTTCTGTTTGCCTTTTGTGCACGTGTGTAAACAATTGTCTCTTTTCGTTCTTTATGTAAACCTTCAAATATACCCTAGAACCAGAAATACTAATGAAAGTGAATCATGACCCTCCCATAACCGTTTATTTTGGCGTGGTTCTGATATTGGCGCAAATAATACTTAGCCAAAGCATTACGAATGTAATCATTACCATCACAATTTCAAATGAGCACTGCAAAGTGCCTGCTCGTGATTAGTTTGAAACAAAGAATATTTTGCATGAGCATCGTTATACGTCAAGTGTTGACGATGTCACGTTTTGTCCATTAAAAACAACAATAACACTTATAGCAAACAAACAAGGGAAAACATCCCAAGTTTTTGTAATATAATCACTTTTCTGTAAGGCGGAGATTATATCTCTTCGAATTGACAGAAGTCTGAATTGTCCATATTGTCAACTTAGCTCAAATTTGATTTGTCAAAATAATGGAAGTTAAACTCTTCAGAAATCATACCTACATGCTGACCGACATTGCGCTATCTTCCTTCTGGTGAGGTCAGCAACTAACTAACTCTATCCACCCACCAAATACCTTGCCTACCTATCTATATCTCTGCTTTCAACGACGTCCTGACCTACATAGATAGCTGAAGCCACTTACAGACAATCCACGATGGAAATAAGGCCAATGTATTGTGATCATAAACTCTTCTCTTTACTGATCAAAATGGGCCGTTAAGGGGAGAACTTCCTTTCGATAATGGCTGAGGGTAAAGCACAATGGCAGGAGGGAATTGAGCTCATCTGAACGTCCACATCGCTGCCTGTTGCCATTCTCGGTGACTATGAGGGAGTGGAGGGACTAGAAAGGTATCATTTCGTCGGAAGTGTAGTTCGCATCCTGATGCCGTTGATGCTGTATGGGTCACAGATGAGGCCAGTTATATAACATGTTTAGAAGCTCGGTTCACAGACTTGTGGGTGGTATCTGAAACGATACCCCTAAAGATTGTGTTAACGGAAGACCTTCATCAGTTCATAAAACGTCGAAAATGTCAACGGGGGCGGGGTAGTCCTTAATAACATAACAAGATTTCTACACAACTATATTCTAGCAATAGCAACTGCCTAAAACTGAATTTCCGTTGCAAAATTCGAACCGAATCCTGCATGTTTAGTTTTCCATTCACAAAGAAACAATTGGGGACGAACCTTGCCCTGTCTCAATGTGGCTGTTGCTTATACCTTGCTAGGCGACTTCGTGCCGAAAATAACTTTGGTGAAGGGAGTTAATTACAGAGAGTTACCTTACTTTACTTTACTATTATCCTCTCCCCTTGCCTCACTATTTCTATCTTAATTCAATATTAACTTTCTGCGCAAGATGTATTGTACAAAAAATAAAATAATTTTTTTTTAAACTTGGAAACAAGTGCAACGCCGAGCGGCTGCAAAGTCCCCTCGCAGCATCGCCGAGCTACTCCGAAATCGGAATGTGTCGGCTGTACACATACATAAAAACGCATCAAAACAGCACGTAACTACATAAAAAAACGCATCAAAACAGCACGTAACTGAATAGCTGTTTATATATAGCCTTGGGGTTCGGACCCGTGATTTGAGCGCGCGCGATCATGCGCACACGCGCGCACAGAAAAATTCATGACAACTGTGTTATAGACCATTCATCAAGAAATGTGAAGAAAAACTGCATTAAAATACATGCAAAACTTCGCGAGATATTAGCGATTATGTGTTTCGGGGTTTGAACCCCGTAACTGGCGCGACCTTGACCTTAATGTAAAACTAAATACATCAGTGGATAGCTTGCCTCTTGGCAAACTAGTATACCAAATTTAATGATGATAGACTGAATAGTTTTTGAGAAAAACGGACGAATAGCCGGACGGACGGACACCGGACGGACGGACCAGACAAAAACAATAGCTCCCCGAACCTTCGGCTCGGGGACTAACACGCACATAAAGGTAATCGCAGTAACACATTTTTGTTTCTGCATGTCGCACAGACGGACAGTCACAAATCGCTAGATACAGAACTGAGAAAATACAAATAAGAATAATAGCAGTATACACATCTGTCAGACATATAATGTCAACTTGTGGAGGTACCATAGCCGATGAGGTTTAACCGAGGCGTGGTTCCTGCTACACATATCTGCATTGTTAAAAAATCGGGACTTTACTGGTGTTGCACTGCCTCCGGGTATTGCCTCCAGTATTGTTCCCACCATCTTTGTATTTACAAATGTCCCATATGCGTCTATGACCGAGAGGACGTAAAACATCATTTTCATCATCACATCTGTCAGACATTGGCTATTCTACTGAATATACAAAGTCATATCTGTATTGATTTTTTAAAAATCGGGACTTTCCTGGCGTTGCACTGCATCCGGGCATTGCCTCCAGGATCGTTCCCACTATCTTTAGATCTATTAATGTCCCATAATTATGTGTCTGTTCCAGACCGGAGGATTAAGCAGAATTTCACCATACACATCTATATTGTTAAAATTTCGGGACTTTCCTGGTGTTGCACTGCCTCCGGGCATTGCCTCCAGGATCGTTCCCACCATCTTTAGATCTACTAATGTCCCATATGTGTCTGTTCCAGACCGGAGAACGTTAAGCAGAATTTCTTCTTCAAGAATAATAGCCGACAGTTCTTTTGACAAATCCAAAAACTGCTGGTTTGGGGGCATAAGGATTTTTTCATTGGATTGAACATCTCAAGTAAATATAGTCTTTTTCCAAAACAGTATAACAGTTCAACATCTTTAATGTGTGATATTGATTGTTTATGCTTTTCTTGTTTAATGGTTCTTTCTTTTTCTCTGTAATTGTTTAAATACTAGTAACACTTCGACGTTGTACCTACATATCATATCTTTGAATCATTTATAAGTCAAGCCCACAGAAAATAAATCTGGGTTGGGAATAACAAAATAATAATAATAATAATAAGGTGAAGTGTCGTTGTTGTTGTTGTTTAAATCATCATCACCTAAGTCGGTTTATATTTACCTAATTAAATTATGCATGTAGGCACACAGATACAAAAATGAAATTACGATTGGGGAATAAGCTTACTCCTCCAAGATTCAGAATTTGGATTTGTGAAGAAAACAAGGCATTTTAACCCTTTCACCGCCAAATTAGCACCACAGTGATTTAACACCTATGTCACTAAGCGGCATCAAATTGGGGTCTATTATCCAAAGACCCTATTGTCTTAGTTTTGGGAAGTAAGGATAGACCTTATTTTATAGATGTCACAGAAGAATCCCCAATACTGCAGATGGGTTTTGTTCTCTACCCAGGTAAATGTAATGGACAATTTGGCTGAAATATGGCTGGCGGTGAAAGGGTTAAGCACAGCAATTCACACATTGATAAATTTCCCGTCGCGTTACAGTAAATAAAACCATTTATTTTCACTCGTGGAGTGACTCACGCAGCGGATCAAATCCGTTCCACGCTAGGTAGGGCCTGAGGTTTATGGTAACCTGTTCCCATCGTGCTTTTATTTATCGTTTCCCCTGAGTGTGTGCCTGGATGTACCATTGTCACACATCCGCCACAAGTTCTCATTTTTCACTCTTGATACAATCAATTAGAGCTGAGAACCGGTTCAAAGATCCGGGTTGTAACCGGTTTTCCCTCTTCGAATCGGTTTTACCGAACCGGTTTTTTTAACCAGTACTCGCATCACTAGTTTCACCTGTGCAAACACATTTATTTGTCAGAATAGTCACACACACGCACGCACGCACGCGCGCGCACGCACACACACACACACACACACACACACACACACACACACACACACACACACATAATAAAGAAACTTATGACTTATGACACACACTCAACTCAACACTCAGTCAAAGTCAAAGCCATACACCACTACAAACTAGAAACAGCTACTCTTGGTTTACAAACACCCAATCTGCGCTGAGAATCAGTGTTGTTCTTCGAAAAGAATGCGTTATTCTAAGAAAAACTTACTTTCAGTTTGCAGTTAAAAAACCCGGTTCACAGCAACTCGAACCGGTTTTTGGAACCGCGAAAGTTTAGCACCGGTTTTCGGGTTTTTCCCCCACCTCTACAATCAATGCATCACTTGCTGCTTGCAGTCTGTTGCACACGAAGTAGTAAGCCATTGCACTGCTGGTTGCTAATGATGCAGTCTGTTGCAAACGAAGTAGTAAGCCATTGCACTGCTGGTCGCTAATGATGCAGTCTGTTGCAAACGAAGTAGTAAGCCATTGCACTGGTTGTTGTTGCTAATGATGCAATCTGTTGCACACGAAGTAGTAAGCCATTGCATTGGTTGCCAATGATGCAGTCTGTTGCACACGAAGTACTAAGCCATTGCACTGGTTGCCAATGATGCAGTCTGTTGCACACGAAGTAGTAAGCCATTGCACTGGTTGTTGTTGCTAATGATGCAGTCTGTTGCACACGAAGTAGTAAGCCATTGCACTGGTTGTTGTTGCAAATGATGCAGTCTGTTGCACACGAAGTAGTAAGCCATTGCACTGCTGGTTACTAATGATGCAGTCTGTTGCACACGAAGTAGTAAGCCATTGCACTGGTTGTTGTTGCCAATGATGCAGTCTGTTGCACACGAAGTAGTACGCCATTGCACTGCTGGTTACTAATGATGCAGTCTGTTGCACACGAAGTAGTAAGCCATTGCACTGGTTGTTGCTAATGATGCAGTCTGTTGCACACGAAGTAGTAAGCCATTGCACTGGTTGCCAATGATGCAGTCTGTTGCACACGAAGTAGTAAGCCATTGCACTGGTTGCCAATGATGCAGTCTGTTGCACACGAAGTAGTAAGCCATTGCACTGGTTGCTAATGATGCAGTCTGTTGCACACGAAGTAGTAAGCCATTGCACTGGTTGTTGTTGCTAATGATGCAGTCTGTTGCAAACGAAGTAGTAAGCCATTGCACTGCTGGTTACTAATGACGCAGTCTGTTGCACACGAAGTAGTAAGCCATTGCACTGGTTGTTGTTGCTAATGATGCAGTCTGTTGCACACGAAGTAGTAAGCCATTGCACTGGTTGTTGCCAATGATGCAGTCTGTTGCACACGAAGTAGTAAGCCATTGCACTGGTTGTTGCTAATGGTGCAGTCTGTTGCACACGAAGTAGTAAGCCATTGCACTGGTTGTTGCCAATGATGCAGTCTGTTGCACACGAAGTAGTAAGCCATTGCACTGGTTGCCAATGATGCAGTCTGTTGCACACGAAGTAGTAAGCCATTGCACTGGTTGCCAATGATGCAGTCTGTTGCACACGAAGTAGTAAGCCATTGCACTGGTTGTTGATGCTAATGATGCAGTCTGGTGTACACAAAGTAGTAAGCCACTGCACTGGTTGTTGTTACTAATGATGCAGTCTGTTGCACACGAAGTAGTAAGCCATTACACTGGTTGCCAATGATGCAGTCTGTTGCACACGAAGTAGTAAGCCATTGCACTGGTTGTTGCCAATGATGCAGTCTGTTGTACACGAAGTAGTAAGCCATTGCACTGGTTGTTGCTAATGGTGCAGTCTGTTGCACACGAAGTAGTAAGCCATTGCATTGGTTGCCAATGATGCAGTCTGTTGCACACGAAGTAGTAAGCCATTGCACTGGTTGCCAATGATGCAGTCTGTTGCACACGAAGTAGTAAGCCATTGCACTGGTTGCCAATGATGCAGTCTGTTGCACACGAAGTAGTAAGCCATTGCTCTGGTTGTTGATGCTAATGATGCAGTCTGTTGTACACAAAGTAGTAAGCCACTGCACTGGTTGTTGTTACTAATGATGCAGTCTGTTGCACACGAAGTAGTAAGCCATTACACTGGTTGCCAATGATGCAGTCTGTTGCACACGAAGTAGTAAGCCATTGCACTGGTTGTTGCTAATGATGCAGTCTGTTGCACACGAAGTAGTAAGCCATTGCACTGGTTGTTGATGATGCAGTATGTTGCACACGAAGCAGTAAGCCATTGCACTGGTGGTTGCTAATGAAGCAGTCTGTTGCACACGAAGTAGTAAGCCATTGCACTGGTTGTTGCTAATGAAGCAGTCTGTTGCACACGTAGTAGTAAGCCATTGCACTGGTTGTTGCTAATGAAGCAGTCTGTTGCACACGAAGTAGTAAGCCATTGCACTGGTTGTTGCTAATGAAGCAGTCTGTTGCACACGAAGTAGTAAGCCATTGCACTGGTTGTTGCTAATGAAGCAGTCTTGGTGGTTAGTTCCACTTTGGGGACCATCCCCAATGACAAGTGTCCTAATATTCTGATGGCCGAGTCCCCTCCAGGCAGGGTATCTTCACAACTAATATAATTATGCAATGCCAGATCTCTCTCTCTCTCTCTCTCTCTCTCTCTCTCTCTCTCTCTCTCTCTCTCTCCCTCTCTCTCTGTCTCTCAGTGCTGGTTGCAAAACAGTATTTATACTTATCTCATTACCCTGTATAAATAAAAAATCTCTCTCTCTCTCTCTCTCTCTCTCTCTCTCTCTCTCTCTCTCTCTCTCTCTCTCTCTCTCTCTCTCTCTCTCTCTCTCTCTCACTCCCAAGGCCAAGACATATATCTGACCATTCGTACGTCATAGGCCTTCGATCAAAGACACAACACTATCCAATTCGAAATTGACGTTTAAAGCAAAGGGAGAAAATACACTACACCGACAGACAGGCGGACTGCAGTCACACGTGGGGAAGGGGGGGGGGGCAGGGGGGGGGGGGGGGTGGAAGGGGAGGAATGAAGAACAAAAAAGCACAAAAAACATTAAAGAGACGTAAGCCGGATTACTATGCATACTGTTAGAAATAACGTTCCTTTTTCACATTTTGACACTTTACGTGGGTGTTCTTCTTTCCACGCCTCCCCTTCCCCTTCATCTTTTGT
>CM065691.1:35510399-35520399 GCA_017654935.2 Phymorhynchus buccinoides
AAGAAAACTTTAATATCAACACTGAATATGTCGACGACAACGATGAATAAACAAACACGAAGGTCAATGACGCGAGTGGGCCCAACAACGAACATGCTGACACCTCCATCCCCACTACATGTGAGAAATCTGAGAAAGCTGGCGCAAGAAACAACAACACAAAGTATTTCCCCGGACAACCCGTGGCTACGGATACTTGAGGCCCTTCAGGAAAACACCAGGAAAATGAAGCGTGATTTTCGTGAAACCTGGGGCGGTGCGAAAGAGGACGGCAGTAGTGAACCTGGAACACCCGTCAATGAAAAGCTCGATACTTAGTCACACTGTGCACGGAGAACTTTAGTGATCGTGTTTATTGTGAAATAATTCGAAGTCTACTTCCGTGATCTGGGATCCAAATCGCGATGAATCTTTGTGAAATAAATTGATATTCGGATAACGATCTGGTTTATGTCCATCCACTTGCTTTCAGGGCTTTTGTAAAAGCTAAATGCAATAACCCCCCTTTGTCATTTGTGATCTCTCTCTCTCTCTCTCTCTCTCTCTCTCTCTCTCTCTCTCTCTCTCTCTCTCTCTCTCTCTCTCTCTCTCTCTCTCTCTCTCTCTCTCTCTCTCTCTCTCTCTCTCTCTCTCTCTCTCTCTTTGTGTGTATGTGTGTTTGTGTGTGTGTGTGTGTGTGTGTTTGTCACAGGTTTCGATTATTCACCTTATGATTATGTGTTGTGCCTTAGTACACACACACACACACACACACACACACACACACACACACACACACACACACACCTACCACCTCCCGTCTCCCATTACCCTCATTTCCCCCCGATTTTTTGTGCATGTGTTACTTAGTTTTTGTTGTTTGAAGTTTTCTTTGATTTCTGGTTATATTTGTTATTATTTCCCCAGGGCTGGGTGGAAAATAGCTGTCATTGCTTATCTCATGTTCCTTGGTTAAATAAAATTTCGTTTTCGTTCTCTCTCTCTCTCTCTCTCTCTCTCTCTCTCTCTCTCTCTCTCTCTCTCTCTCTCTCTCTCTCTCTCTCTCTCTCTCTCTCTCTCTCTCCCTCTCTCTCTCTTAGCAACTGTCTCCATTCTTACCCCATGCTTTTCATAACTTGCTGCCCCCCCTCCTCCCCCCATCCCACTCCTTCAACATCGATCTCAGCAGTATCCTCTTTACCAATATCCAGCATACCTGTTCGTTTTATTTTTCGTCACATCCTCCTTATCAGCTTTGACAGGTCTCGTTCACTGCTGGGCGAAATAGCTCAAGGATAGGGGAAGGGGGAAAGAGGGTAGGGAGGACCGGGGGGGGGGGGAGGGAGAGGATGGTGAAGGAATCTTTACGAAAGGTAGGTCGAGGGGAGAGTGAGACGAATTTGCATAAATAACGAAGCAAGCAATGACACAAGCATTAAACAAGTGTAAAACTGAAAGTACGCGAACCAGAATCAGAGCTTCGATCCCTTTTTAGCACAAGTTCGCATGCACGTACGTAAGTGTCTGTGCCCGAGGGAACAGTTGCATAATGCATGGACATGCGTGTGTGTGTGTGTGTGTGTGTGTGTGTGTGTGTGTGTGTGTGTGTGTGTGTGTGTGTGTGTGTGTGTGTGTGTGAGTGTGTGTGTGTGTGTGTGTATGTGTGTGCGTGGGTGCGTGCGTGGGTTGATGTGCAAGCGTGTGTGTTTATGAGTGTGCTTCAACAGCAGGAGTTGGCATTTAATGTTACGCCCAATCCGTGAAATTGCCTATTTCATGAAATGGGCCAAATGCTTTGCCCAATTTATGAAATGGACAGTGTATATAACATTTTTGAATCCCCATTCACGCATGTATTGATTAAGATTGATTCAATAGTATCACACTTTTCTACATTGTATTTGCAACCCTATCCTGCCCCCCAACTCGACCAGATGCTAAGCTGGGGCATGCCTGAGTCACATGTTGAAACAAACGTTTTACCAAATTAAGTCTGAATAAAATAATTTTAACTCATCTACAGATGAGATTTCTCATTCGTTTGAACCAATTTTTGATCTATGTGTGCAAATGAACAAAAACTATTTTTCATTCACATTGCTTTTCTCAATTGCATGTTATAAATTGGCTATTTCACGAACTGGGCAAACCATTTTGCCCATTTCATGAAATGGGCAATTTCATGGATTGGGCGTAACATCCGCGTATATATATGCATGTGTGTATACGCGCGGATGCATGCTTTCCTTGCACGCTCATTTTGTGTATTTGCACGACGTGCAGCGGATTAACTCCATATTCCAGCGCATGCGCGCGCGACCTGACCCAAATGTAGCGTCCAAGCGATTGTTGACCAACAAAAACAGCGCGGACATTCGTTGTAAAGAGCGTGCAAGTTGCATTGTGACTTGTGAGGCAACAATCAGTTCACCACCACCACCACAACAACAACAACAACAAAAAAACACAATCAGTTCACCCAAAACTTTTACTGGAAAAAAAAGTTGACAAAAACCCCTACGAAGAAAACCTGTAGGAAGAGGATTCCATTGACAACTGATACACAGCCAGCCATATCCTATGACAGTGCGCATGCGTCACAATGTACAAAAATGAAGCAAAAGGTCTTCATAAAAAGCACAGCCATATATAGAACCAGAAATGCAACAACAACAACAACAAAAACGAGGGAGAGAGAGATAATGGGTGCTAGAGGAAAAGGAAGAGAGAAAGAGGTTATAAAAAAAAGAATGGGGAATGAGAGCAAAGTAGAAAAGAAATTAAAATTTGACACAAAAAGCACAAGTGAATGGAAAAATACTTCAAGCCAAATTGTAAGAGACAGGGAGAGACAGAGAAAGAAGAAGAACAACAACAACAACAACAACGACAAGAACAACAACAACGACGACAACAACAACAAGAAAGAAGAAGATGAAGAAGAAGAAGAAGAAGAAGATGATGAAGAAGAAGAAGAAGAAGAAGAAGAAGAAGAAGAAGAGAGAAGAAGAAGAAGAAGAAGAGAAGAAGAAGAAGAGAAGAAAGGAGAAGAGGAGGAGGAGGAGAAGAGGAAGAAGAAGAAGAAGAAGAAGAAGAAGAAGAAGAAGAAGAAGAAGAAGAAGAAGAAGAAGAAGAAGAAGAAGAAAAAGAAGAAAAGAAGAAGAAGAAGAAGAAGAAGAAGAAGAAGAAGAAGAAGAAGAAGAAGAAGAAGAAGAAGAAGAGAAGAAGAAGAAGAAGAAGAAGAAGAAGAAGAAGAAGAGAAGAAGAAGAAGAAGAAGAAGAAGAAGGAAGAAGAAGAAGAAGAAGAAGAAGAAGAAGAAGAAAAAGAAGAAAGAAGAAGAAGAAGACGAAGACGATGGAAAGTGAGAACATCGAAGGAAAAACACAACCAAAAATATTTTTGAAAAAGAAGAAAAGAAAAGAAAGAGGACCACCGAAAGGAAACCAAAGAAACGACGAAAACAACAAGGTCTTTGAAAGAAAAGAAAAAAATGTAATTGAGAATACAATAATGAAACCAAAAAGAACAAGGTGAAAAGAGTGCAGATAAAAAGACAAGAGAGGGAAGAAATAACAATTCAAAGAGATAAGAAAAATGGGACGCAATGCTAAAGGGGAAAATAGAATACATTCGAAGGATGAAGAAAGAAAAGATGGAAGAAGATAAGAAAGTCAGACACGAAAAATAGAGAGGGGGGGGGGGGGGAAGAAAACAATCATGTACAAAAACTGGAAGAGAACTGAGAGAGAGAGAGAGAGAGAGAGAGAGAGAGAGAGAGAGAGAGAGAGAGAGAGAGAGAGAGAGAGAGAGAGAGAGAGAGAGAGAGAGGACACTGGAACTGGAATGTTTAATGATTAGGCCATAGGCCCATATCACTGGAGTGCTAACAAAGCTTGTTATCATGCAGAAACAGAATGGACAAAAATTCAGTTTTAAACATAATTAGACATTATTCAACATATAACATTCATATTTTCTCAACAAGAAGAAATGCCACAAAGACATAATAAATGCATGAATGAATCAATAAACACACCGATCAACCAATCAAATTACTGTATATCTTCCATACATATGTTACGTAATTAGAGAGAGAGAGAGAGAGAGAGAGAGAGAGAGAGAGAGAGAGAGAGAGAGAGAGAGAGAGAGAGAGGAGAGAGAGGGAGAGCGAGAGAGAGAGAGAGAGAGAGAGAGAGGGAGAGAGAGAGAGAGAGAGAGAGAGAGAGAGAGACAGAGAGAGATACACAGAGAGAGAGAGAGAGAGAGAGAGAGAGAGAGAGAGAGAGAGAGAGAGAGAGAGAGAGAGAGAGAGAGAGAGAGAGAGAGAGAGAGAGAGAGAGAGAGAGAGAGAGAGAACGAACGAACGAACGAACGAACGAATCTTTTTTATTGTTGGAAAAGAATAAGCAGAGAGAGAGAGAGAGAGACACAGAGAGCTGTTGAGAGAGAGAGAGAGAGAGAGAGAGAGAGAGAGAGAGAGAGAGAGAGAGAGAGAGAGAGAGAGAGAGAGAGAGAGAGAGAGAGAGAGAGAGAGAGAGATGGGGAGAATAGAAAAGAAGGATGAAAGAAGAGATCGGGATTAAAAATATAAAAAACCAAAAACCAAAAGATACCGTAAGTACAGCAAAAACAGGAGATACAACAGAATAACCAGAAACGAGCGAAATGTCACAGACAACACCGATTGACGAAGCTGATCTGGTAAACCTTTGTCATCTATCGTGTTCACGTCCTTTACATAACCCGTGTGTCCACACACAGACAAGCAGGTGCGTGCGCGCATGTGCACACACACACACGCACGCGCATGTATAGTTGCTTACACACACACACACACACACACACACACACACACACACACACACACACACACACGTCCGCTTGCGCGCACACATATACACACACCAGAAGAGAGAGAGAGAGAGAGAGAGAGAGAGAGAGAGAGAGAGAGAGAGAGAGAGAGAGAGAGAGAGAGAGAGAGAGAGAGAGAGAGAGGGGGGGGCAGAGAGAAAGAGACAGACAGACAGACAGACAGAGAGAGACACAGAGAGAGACAGACAGACAGACAGATAGAGAGACAGAGAGGTTCAAATTGTGTTAAAAAACATTTGTCCCACTGTCACTCAGTACAAACACATATTCTCACTAAAAAGTCTATATTTGAGGTCGTCCAACAGAGATTGGGTACAAAACACTAAACACAATTCACAAACGTATTATTTGGTTTCAGATGGGTTAAATGTCTTGCCTACTTTATCAAATGAAGGATACCGGTAGAGTAAGTCAGAGGTCATGGAAGCTGCACATTAACAGCGAACATGACCTTCCCATGCTGGAGTGAGTCACAATGGGACCGGCGGAATTAATGGATACCGACAAGGCCTCAGACAACCAGAGACTGTACGCATGAGCTTCATGTCAGAAAACACAACTTTGGCCATGCTGAATGCTGACAGCAACTATGGGCTTTTTTTCTGTCTATATGGTGTTAGATGAAAAAGACACACAAAAATAGGAAGAACTGAGGAGTTGTGTGATCCCAGATTACAAGAAACAAAAGTTGTGCCATCTGTAACAAAACGTTATGCCAACTGCAGGCTCGTCACGTCATTTTTAAGCCGAGCTGGATCTCCGTCCCAATCCCTCTCTTCGTCATCCTCGGTTTTTTCTGTCTAGCCCTATCCTCTTCCCTGTACATCATCTTGATGCCTGTTGCTGTGTCACCGTGCCTCTAATTCTCTTCTGGGCCTAGACAAAAGTATGTCTTCAGCAGAAGCCGGTGGTCATGATACTAAAAATGCCAGCAGGTTACGACACATTACTCACTCATACACAACGTGACCTTTCTGGCTAAAAATACCAACAAGGACTCGCAGGACTAAATGCTCTGACAAAAGGGGAAGGACTTCAAGAGGAGGGGTGAAGAAACGGAGCCTAAGAGAAGTGGAGGTCATGGAAAAGGTAAGGGTCAGTGGGGTCGCTTTTTCTGTTTCGGACACATTCCAGCTACGAATCCTGTGGACAAAAATTCCTGGTACAAAAAAGGACCCCCCAAAAATGCACGATAAGACATGTGAAGAAAATGGGAGACAGGTGACAGAGTGAGCCCAACAAGAGGAGCTGAAGGTGGATTAACTCAACACAGCCCAGGACCAGTCACTGCAAAAACCACGGTCCACTGTGCCTACCAGCCCTACATCCGCTATCTAACCACATCTACACCTTTTTTATTTTCATAAAGAAAAGGAACAGAAATGTTCTAACATGCTCATATGTCCATCGTTAAAAATAACTGATTGCAGTTAATTATTATTTCAGGGGGGAAATAAACTACAAAAATAAGAACTTGAAACTAATGTCTGGCATCTGGTATTTTTTTAGGCATCTGGTATTTCCAACCTGTTTCCTGACATTCAAAGTGCTTATCCATACAAGAAAATACATGCTAGTACTTGTCCACAAAAAGAACACTCTTGGTGTATCTTTAACCAGACAGTGGTACCAGACTAATGAGCACTGAATAGGAAAATCAGTCATTATTAACAACAACAAACAAATATCCAGACATATGTTGAACTGAATGGTTCGAAAGTTCACACGATGAAATAAATACACCAGTAAAAACAACAGGAAGCTCATTGTTTTAGTTTTAGTTTTCCAGACGCTTAATTCTTGGTAATTGCTGTCGCAAACTTTGTTCGCCGCATTCATTCTCATTTGCAACATTTTTTCAAAAAACGTCTGTTTGAGTTCGATCACTTTTTTGTTACTTCAAGCAAGTTGAAGGGGGAAAACTCTCCGTGCAATTTGTCTTTCATCTGGCACCACAAAGAAATACAATCGTTTCTAACAATTACGTATAATGGAAAGATCGGGTGTAAAATGGCATTGCATCATGTGAGCTCATCACCAAAGATCATTGATTTCATAAAACCCTTCCCATCAACGCATGCTTCAATTTCTTTTTTCAGATTTAGAGGTTTAGTTGTTGAAGTTTAGTGACGATAGAAAACTTTCTCTTGATGATCTTCCAATGACTTTAATTCTCTTCTCTCTCTCTCTGTCTGTCTATGTGTTTGTCTGTCAGTGTGTCTGTTTGTGAGTCTATCTGTGTGTCTGTCTGAGTGTCTGTCTGCCTCTCTCTCTCTCTCTCTCTCTCTCTCTCTCTCTCTCTCTCTCTCTCTCTCTCCCCCTTTGCTCCTTCCTACCCCCTCCATCTCTCCCTGTCCTCCTTAACCCCCCTCTCTCCACCTGTCTCTCTCTCCCTCTCTCTCTCCCCTTTTGCTCCTTCCTACCCCCTCCATCTCTCTCTGTCCTCCTTAGCCCCCCTCTCTCCACCTGTCTCTCTCTCCTCTCTCTCTCTCTCCCCTTTTGCTCCTTCCTACCCCCTCCATCTCTCCCTGTCCTCCTTAACCCCCCTCTCTCCACCTGTCTCTCTCTCCCTCTCTCTCTCTCTCTCCCCTTTTGCTCCTTCCTACCCCCTACATCTCTCTCTGTCCTCCTTAACCACTCTATCTCCACTCTCTCTCTCTCTCTCTCTCTCTCTCTCTCTCTCTCTCTCTCTCTCTCTCTTTCTCTCCTCTCCTCTCCCCTCCCCCCTCTCTCTCTCTCTCTCTCCCCCCCCCCTTTCGCTCCTTCCTACCCCCTCCATCTCTCTCTGTCCTCCTTAACCCCCCTCTCTCTCTCTCTCTCTCTCTCTCTCTCTCTCTCTCTCTCTCTCTCTCTCTCTCTTCTCTACCCCCTCCATCTCTCTCTGTCCTCCTTAACCCCCCTCTCTCCCACTCTCTCTCTCTCTCTCTCTCTCTCTCTCTCTCTCTCTCTCTCTCTCTCTCTCGCTCCTTCCTTCCTACCCCCTCCATCTCTCTCTGTCCTCCTTAACCCCCCTCTCTCCACCTCTCTCTCTCTCTCTCTCTCTCTCTCTCTCTCTCTCTCTCTCTCTCTCTCTCTTTCGCTCCTTCCTACCCCCTCCATCTCTCTCTGTCCTCCTTAACCCCCCTCTCTCCACCTCTCTCTCTCTCTCTCTCTCTCTCTCTCTCTCTCTCTCTCTCTCTCTCTCTCTCTCTCCCCCCCCCCCCTTCGCTCCTTCCTACCCCCTCCATCTCTCTCTGTCCTCCTTAACCCCCCTCTCTCCACCTCTCTCTCTCTCTCTCTCTCTCTCTCTCTCTCTCTCTCTCTCTCTCTCTCTCTTCGCTCCTTCCTACCCCCTCCATCTCTCTCTGTCCTCCTTAACCCCACTCTCTCCACCTCTCTCTCTCTCTCTCTCTCTCTCTCTCTCCTCTCTCTCTCTCTCTCTCTCTCTCTCTCTCTCTCTCTCTCTCTCTCTCTCTCCTCCTCCTACCCCCTCCATCTCTCTCTGTCCTCATTAACCCCCCTCTCTCCACCTCTCTCTCTCTCCCACTCTCCCTCTTTCTCTCTCTCCCCTTCGCTCCTTCCTAACCCCTTCATCTCTCTCTGTCCTTAACCCCTCTATCTCCACCTCTTTCTCTTTCTCTGTCTGTCTGTCTGTCTGTCTCTCTCTCTCTCTTCCTCCCCCCATTCCCCTCCCTATATGGCAATTTACAAACACGCACGTTACACTGCAGAAACAGCTGTCGCTACTAATAAAACGTGAATATGTATAAGCATTTGTTTTGGGGCGTAGGCCTATAAGTGCATGATGTTTTTGCGCGCGCGTGTGGGAAGGGGGGTGTAAGAAAGTGTGCGTGTGTCAAAATGTGTGCGTCAAAATGTGTGTGTGTGTGTGTGTGTGCGCGCGTGTGCGTGCGTGTGCGCGTGCGTGCGTAAGTGCGTGCGTGTGAGTGTGTGCGTGTGTGTACGTGCGCCCGTTTCTCACCAGCATACATCTTTCTGATGACATGTCTGAATTTATTCCCCAGCTGTGACGGGACACAGTAAAACTGTCTTCTTAAACATTGTTTTTAATGTCCGAAGTTGCCACATTTTAACAACACATGCAAAAACAAATTAGAAATGTACAAAAACATTTTTGGGGGTCTTATTTTTTATAAGAATTCTCTGCAACACAAGACATTACTTCAAGAAACCCCAATATTTACAGTAAGCTATGATTAAAGTGCTTTTTCGCGTTGTTGCAATGTTGTAACCGTTGCAGAATGTTTCTTTTTCCGCATTGATTTGTGCTGTAATGCGCTGTTGTGTGGTCCTATCTTGTACTTTAAAGGGACACATTGACGGATGAGTTTTTGCAAGAAACACGTCGAGATCACCAGAGACAGCCTTTTCGTGGATCGGAACACTCACTTTGCTCTGGTATCCTAGAAATCAAACCGTCAAAACGGCTATTCCTCCTTGGCGGAATTGCCAGAGAGAGAAGCCATTTTGGACAAGGTGGGTGGAGGCCACTCAAAAGTGGTTGAAGCTTTTTCTTCTTTGTAGTGCAGCAAAAGAACTTGAAATTGGAACTATTTCCTTTGTTGTGAGCGAAACTCCTTTTGTTAAACTGTATAAAATAGCTACTACCAAACAAAAAGGCTTGTATTGTGGAGATTTCGTGCAAACGATTTGGTCTGACTCAGGCGGCCATTAGAAAAGACAAGGTCTTTCATTGAAATAATCTGACTTCCAGCACCTCCGCCAAGGAGGAATCGCCGATTTGATGGTGTGATTTCTAGGAAACCAGAGCAAAGCGAGTGTTGCGATCTCTGTAAATTATGTTTTCCTGGTGATCTCAACGTGTTTCTTGCAAACCTCATCCGCCAGGGTGTCCCTTTCAGCACCCCTCCCCCACCCCACACCAAATTTTCGCACTAAAACTTTTCACTGAGAAGCTAACATTCTGCCATTCCCTGGAAAGGGTTAAAGAATCAGCCTGGAATTATTTTCATAAATCTGAAAGAAGCCGACTTTGAGATTGGTGGTCATAAACATGAGAGGGGGCTGAAGTGAGAGATAGAGGGGGGGGGGTATATTAGAAAAGGAAGAAGGTTAGTACAGGAAGGAAGGGTACATCCTTAACGGCTTAAACCCCCAAAAAGTCAAGGCCACAATAAGGGGATATGA
>CM065691.1:35537899-35550399 GCA_017654935.2 Phymorhynchus buccinoides
GATTAGAGCGCTTCTCCCTCCCGGTACAAAATCTTCCCGTGTGATAATCCGCAAGGTCATGACCTTCTTTCTATCCGGCCTTGAAGACTTGACTATACCCTGTCTGATCTGGGTCCGCTTCGTTTTCCGGGTTCTTAAGACACCACCCCTACACAAACGCACGCACGCACACACACAGACGCATGCGCGCGCGCGCACGCACGCACACACACGCGCATGAGCGCACACACACATACACTGACACACGCGCGCGCGCACGTACAAGCACACACACACACACGCCCGCTCGCACGCACGCATGCGCACGCGCACACGCACGCACGCGCACGCACACGCACACACACGCACGCACGCACGCACACACACACACACACACACACACACGCGCGCGCGCGCGCGCGCGCTTGAAAACAAAGACTAGCAAAAAGTCAATCTCGGGGTTAACTAGTATGTTTGGGGTCAGGCTAGAGCTTGATTAGAGGCTTTGTTTGTGACAAATCAGGCCTCTATCGACAGGAATCATTTTGTTCGGAAATCTGTCACTATCGGTACGCGACCGCGTATATTAATATATTAATAATATTATATATAGTATTATAAACGCGTAATATGCTTATAATACTCGTATACGTAGAGGAACACGTGTAATATACTTAAGAATATCGATCTGAGGTAAATTAGTAGTCTTACACTAGCCAGTGGGCGGCTTTCTTCTGTTCATTAATTTTCTTTACTTTTTTTTTACACTCAACAAAAATCAACTCAAATTAAAGCACGGGTTCACTTAGGACGAACAAGCTTCGCTTTGTTCAGATCTCCTTTCGTTCTGTTTATTCCTCTTGTTTCCTAAGAGCCGATCCACGCAACTTTGACAGAACGTCAATTGCTCGTCAAGTTCCTTCCAGTACCCTCGGGTTCAACCTTTTCATCATTGTTTTCCCATAATTTGATTGGCAACATAAGGGGGCAACAACAACGAACCAATCAACCAAACATAAAATAAAACAAAACTACAACAACAAAAAGAACCACCAAAGACCTCGGAGGCCGATCCACGATAAAAGGGTCGAATAACAACGTGCCCTAAACAGCTGTTAACCGCGAACCCAACGACACGTTCGCTGTGTACGTTTGAAATGAAATGGCCAGCGATTACCCCCCAAATGCCTGTCAAACTATCGATGAGAGTCGGGGACTGTACTCGCAATCCGATACATATCACAAACAGTGTGAAACTTGAGCAGCCGTAAAGACGCGAAGGAGTGAGGAGGGGGGGGGGGGGGGGGGGGGGGGGGGGGGGGGGGGGGGGTGGGGGGGGGTGGGGGGGGGGGGGGGGGGGGGGGGCGATCGCGTACCGATAGTGACAGACTTTTGTACGTGTAGATGGAGTCACGAACAAAATGGTTCCTGTCGATAGAAGCCTGATTTGTCACAAACAAAGCCTCTAATCAAGCACTTAGCCTGACCCCAAACATACTAGTTAACCCCGAGCTTGACTTTTTGTTAGTCTTTGTTTTCAGTGGGGGGGAAAAAACAGGGCTATTTAAATAGACTAGTATTTCATCGAGAGGCTTTGTCCATGTAGGCATCGATTGACGCTCTCGCGTGCATGATACAGTGAGAAGGGGAGGAGGGGGGGAGAGAGAGGGGGAGAGGGAGAGAGAGAGAGGGGGAGAGGGAAAACTTGAAAACTTTATTTTCCAATGATATAGATTGTAGGCAACGTCCAATTTGTCCGAGAGAGAGAGAGAGAGAGAGAGAGAGAGAGAGAGAGAGAGAGAGAGAGAGAGAGAGAGAGAGAGAGAGAGAGAGAGAGAGAGAGAGAGAGAGAGAGAGAGAGAGAGAGAGAGAGAGAGAGAGAGAGAGAGAGAGAGATGTTGATCATGCACTCAGAAGTAGATCTTCAACATGATTCTTCAAAATTATTCAAACCTTTCATTAATCAAACAGGGAAATGTATTCCACCCGAACTGCCCACAAGTGTGATCTCTTTAAATGTGAACTAATGAACTCTTGAAATTAGATAGTGGTCTCGGAATACGGGTTTACACGCCTTTTAATGTTGATAACCTTAACCCTGCACTATCCTAACTCTTTAAACTCATGCCTTTAAGATACATAGAAATATAGCTAATGAAATGTAGCACTCACCTACTCCAAAAACATCTACTTAAACTATTTTGACCAGTATATCTTTCCTTGGATTTTACAAAGAAAAATGTGTCTTACATTCAAAAACAATTACAAGCCTCTAATGTTGAATACTAATTTTGAATATCACATTACATATTACATTATTTAATCCCGCCAGTAATTTATCTCGTGAGTGCGTCTTAAACTGTTAGCACATGTAGTACGCTACGAGTCATAAACTGTTACCACAGGTAGTACGGTATTCGTGAGTGCGTCTTAAACTGTTAGCACGGGTAGTACGCTATTCACGACTGAGTCTTAAACTGTGACCACTCGTGAATACCGTAGTACCCGTGGTCACAGTTTAAGACTCACTCGTGAATAGCGTACTACATGTGCTAACAGTTTAAGACGCACTCACGAATACCGTACCAGATACGCTATTCATGGGTGCGTCTTTAGTGCTAAACTCGTGGAGTAACGTGTAAATTAGCCTAAGCAGCCAATGGTACTGGCAGTTTCTTCCAAATTATATGTCGCTACCCGTGTTTATCTGTTTAAGACAAGACGCACCCTTGACTACCGTACCCGGATGAAAGGAATGCCGGGGAGGAGGGAGGGAGGGAGGGAGAGGAGAGAGGGGGGGGTTGTCTATCGGAATGAACACCAGGGAGGGAAAGGAGGGAGGAGGGGAGCTATATTATTTTTAAACCAACTTTTCAGAAATATCGTGGACTAGTTGAACGGTCTGTCATGGCCACGTGTTGCCTGCCTCGTGTGTTGTTCACTCGGGGTGATCTAGTTAAACTTTTTGTTCAACTCCTCTCGTTAGAGATTTTTTTTTTTTTTTTTTACAATGTTTGTGACCAACTTCTGTAATAAGATTGACACGTTGGAAACAAAAAGGGCAAAGACATTGCCTTGAGTAAAGAAATTAGTGTAAACAATTATTCATTCGAGTTGATGGCTTTCTGCAGACAGTCTGCATTTAATTTTTGGGCGATTTTGAGTGCACTCATAAAAAACACACCATAGGAGTGGAAACGTTGATATGAATTCTGCTTCGCATGACTATACAACAAACTGTTGATTTTTTTTTTTTTAAAGAAAAGACAAGAGAAAAAGAAGCAAAAGAACGAGCTAAAGAGTATTGTCTCTACGAAAGGCGTTAGTTAATTAAAATATAATTCGTGTGGTTTTTTAGATGAGTGCACTGTTCTCTCTCAGACTTCACTTTTTTCTTTCGTTTTCCTATATGAAAAAGGCAGCGATTTAATGCTCCCAAAAAATAGATGATTTTGACAAAAAAACAAATGCTTGTGGCAAAAGTAAAGACCATCTAACCCTAACCCTAACCCTAACCACGGAAAGAACCACGAAATAGAGCAGGAGGGTGTAAATCTACATATTTGCCGAGAAATCGATGTACAAAGCCGTGCACTTATACTATTTTTTTGCTGGAACCATTCCTTTTTTTGGTTGATAAATTTTAAGTCTATTAAAAACACTTCCTTGCCCAAAATGTAGCAATTGTTACATTTGGGGCAACAAAAATATAATTGTTAGATTTTGGGCAACATCTTTGTTACATTTTGGGCTGTTATAATATATTGATTTTGTTACATTTTGGGCTTTAACAGTGCACAGCAAATGTGGCAATAAAAGAGAAACTAACATTTTGTATGTAGTTTACAAAATTACTCTTCGCCAACCCACCCCTCAACCCTCATCTCGCACGCCATTACAAACTCTTAATTTCTCTATAATACATTAATAGAGTCGACGTCTTCCTTGATAGTCATACACACACGTAGGCAAATGCTCTCCCCCACCCGCCCCCTCCACCCCCACCCCACCCCCAATCCTACGTTCTTCCCTTTTCTAATGTTCCATTTTCTTCTTTAAATTTGATCCACTTTAAATGCTACTATTATGATGAGTGAAAATCCGATTAACGTCCTCCGGTCTGGAACAGACACGTGTGGGGGACATTGGTGGATAATGAAGATGGCGGGAGCGATCCCGGAGGCAGTGCGACACCAGGACAGTCCGGAATTTATAACAATACAGACATTGAATAAAGCCTAGAATGAAAACTATTATGGTTCAATATCATTAATATTTTGGTCTGCATATCTGTGCAAAAGGTCGTGTAAGGACAAGGCGAAGAGGATTAGCTCCCACCCCCGCTGTCCTACTTGGTGTTAAGCTGTTAATCCGTCACTGGGTTTCCGCGCGGTTAGAAGTGTTCCGGGCGAACACGCCGTGCACAATTAACCATCCGTGTGTTGGACGGAGACTAAATAATGCGAATAAAGCCCCACATTTCCAAACACACTTTTGGCAAGGTGTCTTTTATTTATTTATCACAAGTAATTATATTGGCATAGATTCTTCTAGCACCATGGGCGACTACAATTCGCCCAGTACATCACTCTACACTCCCACTATGCAAAGACATTCACTGCCAAGCACCCTGCCATGTGTTTGTATATTTGTAGAGGTTACGTCAGTGGTTTTTCCGTAAAAGTAATGCATGTGCACTCTGGAAAAATAAATGCATAATAATAAACGTTTGAGCAATACATAAGTCAGGAAAATAGAGCCTCCCTGCTTTCGGCAATGAATGCCCACCAGACAATTTGGGTTGTTTAGTCCTTGTCACCAGGTGGCGTTTCATTTAGAGGCCGTTTCTAAGCAACGCGAAACTCGCGCTCTCTTTCTCTCTGTGTCGCTCTCTCGTTCGCTTGTGCGCGGCAAAAATAGATCTCGACTCTTATTGTTTTCACAAAGGGAAGCAATACAAGATGGGAGAGTGATCTCAAGTTGGGCGGCTAGAAGCGCTTATTTGTCTGCTCGTCGTGCCACTCCCTGTGGGGGAAAAAACAACCCCAAACAAACCGAGGAAACAGCTGACAACTGAACATTGCCTTTGATCAGGGCGTGTCAAAAGAAACATACTGCAGGCACCGTAACACGCATAGTGACATGTAAATTAGAATGAACTGCCAATCGTGTTGCCAGTTTAGTCTAATTTACGAGGTATTGGGTGGATGCCTCGTGCCTGGAGCTGGACGACCCCCCCTCCACGAGTCTCTCCCCGTGGGAATACGGGGTGTGGGAGCGTAAAACTAGTTACCCCACTTTCTTGAAGTTCTGTGCTTGTAACTTCCTCTAATCTGCCACTCTCTTTGACTCTCCCTTTTCCCTTTGCTTTCTATCCTCTACTATCTTTCTGCATTATTGGCCCATTCTCCTGCCTTTTTTTCAAAACACAGTGGTTGCGTGTACGGCGGTGTTGCAACACTCAGACCATGTTCAGGGATAGTAACTCTTCCTAGTCGAACTTTTCGTCAACAAATGGATTTTCTTATTTCGTATATTTAACGCATCTTCGTAAGGAATAGGGTTAGGGATAGGGTTAGGAACATGTCAGAGCATGGATCCTAGATGTAGTGTCCATGGTCAGAGTTAATGTTAGTAGTTTTTGGAGACATTTGCGCACATTGCTTGCGTCCCGTGATTGAGCCCCGTACCCGTAGCCTCGAGAATATGAAATACGGGCTCGTACCCCGAGCCTCTCTGCCTTTTACAAAATATCTTACAAATAATTTTCTCCTTTGAGCTCCTCCGCAATTGGAATGTGTCGGCTGTACGCAGCGGGGAGACCAGTGAAAACTGAAAACCGGACACATTACCCATTATTATGGGAACGCAGAAGAAGAAGAAGAAGTCTAGTTTACATACTACTACCCGTGTTAATTGTTTAAGACGCACTCATGATTTCAGCACGGTGACTGAGATTGACTGGCATGAGCTTGTACTGAAACAAGGCATGAATGCGCATCCAACTAAAATCTCTTGTTAGTCTTCGGCTGGCATTTCACATGCTTTAAAAGACCCACCAGATCACGTGTCAAAATCACGGGTTTCACGGGTTTTCCCTCTTATAGCTGGTAAGAGAGAGTTTTGACCAGGTTTGACTCCCATACAAAATGCCCCCAAATTCAAAGCGAAACATCATTTTAAAGAGCAGCCTCAATTTGAAGTTGGGGGCATTTGTATGTGGGTCACATCTACCCAGGAAAAAACCCCAAGGAACTTAATCGTGGTGCGTCAGTGTCTTTAAAGCCAGTTCTGGATCATTGCCTACACTTCCCTTGAACCAGACAACAATCTACTTACTTATCCCAATTACGTACGCACTGTACTACTGAGTTCCTTTGATTTGTTCCGACCAGTCAGCCTAGCTTGCTCAGAAAAGAGAGCGTACCCCTCCGCCCCAATGACCCAGCCGAAAGATAATCGGGAAAACTCGTGCATTAGTCACACACACACACACACACACACACAAGCACACATACATACATACACACACACACACACACGCGCAACACACAAACCATCCCACGCACACACACGCACACACACACACACGCACACACACAAGCACACATACACATACACACACACACAAGCACACACACATACACACACACACACACACACACACACACACACACACACACACACAAGCACACATACACACACACACAAACACATACACACACACACACCACACACACACACAAGCACACATACACACACACACACACTACACACTAACACACACACACACACACATACACACACACACACACACACACACACACACACACACACCACACACACACACACACAAGCACACACACACACACAGCACACGCACACACACACACACACACACACACACACACACACACACAACACACACACACACACACACACACACACACACACACACACACACACGCACACACGCACGGCACGCACGCACGCACGCGCGCCCGCACCTCATGTTTACGGCCCTCAATATCAAAGTCTGCTTGTTTCAATGTTACGAAAATAATCATAGGCTGCTCCTAACCCTACCCTTGTTTCAAAAATGACGGAATGTTGCTTCTCAGTGAACGTGTTGAATGCAAACGTGTTGAATGGGGGGGGGGGGGGGGGGGGGGGTCGACTAAAAATACAAGCTAGCCAATAATCTCTTGGTGGTTTCCCTCCCTCCCCGGCCCTAAGGTAAAGATGTGCCACCACCCCTGCATTTCTCGGTTAATTCAATTTTTCCGTTTTTGCCTTTTTTACCAAACATAAAGCTGTATTTTATTAACCTTTTCAGCTAATTATCTTTTTGGAATACTAACCCCTACCCTATAAGACGGGAACACGCAATGGAACCACGACTGTGACAACTGCCGCGGTGTACTGCACTACATAGGGGGGGGGGGGGGGTCCCTATTAGATAATGGCCTTTATCATGACTGCAATTAATTATTGAACAAAGATAATTAGCTGAAAATGTTCATAAAACACGGCTTCATGTTTGGTAAGAAAGGCAAAAACGGAAAAATTGAATTAACCGAGAAATGTAGGGAGGGGGGGGGGGGGGGGGGAAGGGGGGTGGGGTGGGGGGGGGACATCTTGACCTATACCGATTTTTTTTGTAAAATCATAAATCACTCACTCCCCTTTTTGTGTTGTTTGAGAGAGTAAGGGACGGAGGATGGTGGTTGTATGTGGGGGTGGGGGGTGGTTGTAATGTGGGGGGGGGGGGGGGGGGTGAACCACGAATTTAGTTGAACAGGCAACGGGACGAAAGTGCGGAGTAGATGACGATTTTTATCCTGCTTTTTTAAATGCTTTTTTTAACCGATTATTGATCCACAGATATTACACAACGTCACAATAGCTGTATTTTCCTTATCTCCTCACTCCTCCTCTTCCTCCTCATACTCTTCTCCTTCTTCTTCTTCGGCTTCCCCCCCCCCCCTTCCTCGCCCCTCAGCTTACCCCATCCTTCCTACTTCTTATTTATGAAGAGTTTTTCCCATCTTTTCCTTCCTCCCTAGAGTTTTTTCCCTTTTTTTTTTTCCTCTAACTTTTTCTTTGTGATTTTTTTTTCTTTCACCTCTATTTACGCACGCTGCCCTTGCCCAAATAAATACCTCTTCTTCCACTAGTCTTGTTTTCTTTTGGTAACAACTGCAGAGGTCCACCTCCCCCCCCCCCCCCCTTTTCTGGGGGTAACAACTGCGAGGTCCGACCTCTGTCACGTCTCGATTATTAATGTTGTCCCAACGCCTCTCATATTTAGTTTAAACCCATCTTTTTTATCAGAATAAATGAAATAAAATATAAATAATAAAATACAAAATAAAATAAATGTACATAAATAAAATAAAAATAAAATAAAATACAAATAAATAAAATACAAATAAAATAAAATACAAGTAAATAAAATATAACATAAAAAGATAAAACAAATAATAAATAAACTCAAATAAATAAATAAAAATGAAATATAAACAAATGAAATAAATAAATAAATAAAATAAATAAATAAAATAATAAATAAATAAAATAAAAAAAAATAAATTAACTTTTTTAAAGCTCTCTTCTAATCTCCACTCCTCTATCTCTCTCTCATCTCTCTCATCTCTCTCTCCTCTCTCGTCTCTCTCACCCGAAAACTCGCCTCCTCTCGCTCTCTCTACTCTCTCTCTCCCTCTCTCTCTCATCTCACCATCTCTCCTCCTCTCTCTCCTCTCTCGGCTCCGCGCCGTCTCTCTCACCTCTCTCCGTCTCTCCTCTCTCTCTCTCTCTCTCTAGGACAGAATGGAAGACTAGGCCCAGCCTAAATTCTTTTCTCTTGTAAAATAAAGTTTCTGATCTGAGTCTGAGTCTCTCTCTCTCTCTCTCTCTCTCCCTCTCTTCTCTCCCCTCCATCTCCTCTCTCTCTCTCTCTCTCTAAAAAAAGGAAAAAATTCAAAAACACTGCATGATTTGTGCGTAGACTCATCAAATCGATATTTTTTATCTCTCTCTCTCTAGAGAGAGAGAAAAAAAAACAGAGAGTGCGTAGAGAGAGAGAGAGAGAGAGAGAGAGAGAGAGAGAGAGAGAGAGAGAGAGAGAGAGAAGAAGAGAGAGAGAGAGCAAACAAACAAGATAAGCAACATAGAGGCACACACAGACACAGAGAAAGAAAGAGGCGAGATGTTGAATCCTACCAATTCGCCAAACTGTTCAAAAGATGGTACCTGACGCATAAGCAAAACAAAAGAAAACGAAAGAACAAAAAACAAGGGCGTCGCCGAGCGGCAGACATGTCCGTCACAAGCAATGCCACGCACTTGCGACACCCCGTAGAGTGTCACATCCTGGCACAAAATTGGAAGGGATTCAGTCTTCTAGTTCACGAGATACAGCTTGAAGAAGAAATATATAGCGCAAAGAAGGAAATTTCGGTTTTCAAGGTCAAACTTCAAGGTCAAGGTCAGCATGACGATAATTTATGCTCGGATGTTTTCTACTCTAGGGTATACAGTACCACACACAATCTGAAGCGCTTCTGTCAAGTACAAATGTGGAAAATAAAGCTTAAAACCCAGTTTGTAGACCCCCCTACCACTTTCAAGGCCTACCGATCTCCCGGACCGTGACCTTGATCGGTATGCCATCATCAGAAAGGGCATAAGCCAAAGTACCTCCATGCCAAATTTGAAGACTCTAAGACCAACGGTGTGGAAGTTATGGCCCTTTAAAGATTTTCGGTTTTCAAGGTCGTACGCCAAGGTCATGACAATTCATGTTCGGATCGCTTCCTGTTAAGGTGGCACACCTCCACACAAAATTTGAAGCAATTGTGCCAACCCGTTCGGAAGATATCCTTGGGACAGACAGAAAAACAAACAACAACAACAAAAACCAATGGTGACGGACAATTAATTATGGAAAAATAAGTCGACATTTCACATTTAAAAAGTGGAAAAGACAGACACAAAAAGAGAAAGGGTGGGGCGGAGGAGGTAGGAGGGAGTTGTAATAAAAATCAAAAGAAAAATGCTTGCTTTCAATATTGGGGGGGGGGGGTGGGGGGGGGGGGGGGGGGGGGGGGGGGGGGGGGGGGGGGGGGGGGGGGGGGGGGGGGGGGGGGGGGGGAGGGGGGGGGGGGGGTGTGGGGGGGGGGGGGGGGGGTGGGGGGAGACTGGGTGGGGTCAGAGGGGGGGGGGGGAGAGTCTTTGAAGTTTAAAAAAAGGGGGGGTGGGGTTGGGGTGGGGGGGGGGAGAGGCTCAGTTCGCGAAAGACAGACACACACACACACACACACACACACACACACACACACACAACTAGTTTTTTTTATATTTTCTAATACGACTGTTGGTAAATACCAGGAAGTCATTTGTCTCATACGTTCGCTCTCTCATTGTTCTTTCCAGTAATAACTTCGCCCTATTCCTCTCCCACCCACCCACCATTCTTGGCTGACCTTTTCACAACTCCACAAATCTCGAGTATAACGTGCACCGATTATTAGTCCCCGAGACGATGGTTCGGGGAACTATTGTTTTTGTCTGATCCGTCCGTCCGGTGTCCGTCCGTCCGTCGTGCCTCCGTCCGGCTATTCGTCCGTTTTTCTCAAACACTATTCAGTCTATCATCATCAAATTTAGCATGCAAGTTCGCCAAGATGCAAGCTATCCACTGATGTATTTAGTTTTACATTAAGGTCAAGGTCGCGCCAGTTACGGGGTTCAAACCCCGAAACACATAATCGCTAATATTTCGCGAAGTTTTGCATGTATTTTAATGCAGTTTTTTTCACAACATTTCTTGATGAATGGTCTATAACACAGTTGTCATGAATTTTTCTGTGCGCGCGCGTGCGCATGATAGCGCGCGCTCAAATCACGGGTCCGAACCCCAAGGCTATATATATAAAAAAAAAACTATTCAGTTACGTGCTGTTTTGATGCGTTTTATGTAGTTACGTGCTGTTTTTATGCGTTTTTATGTATGTGCACAGCCGACACGTTCCGATTTCCGAGTAGCTCGGCGTTGCACTTGTTTGTTTTGATTTTTGTTTTATAGCTAACTTCCTATTCACCTCCACTACCAGCTGGGAAGTTCGCCCTTTGTTTCACTGGGTGCATCCCAATGGCGCTATTTTCTGTAGCCCCTATATCATCACTCAATTGCGCCGCTTTCCATTATCAATTGCGCCGGTTATTCGAATACTGTAACACTCAGACAATGTTTACATAGTACAATGCACAAACATGTTTTCCAGCTTTTGGGGGTGTGCTTTTTTGGGGGGAGAGGGTCACTTAAAGCAATCCCACAAACATGGGGTTATGTACACGATATATTGACTTATTATTATTTAAACTATTTTGCCAAAATAATCCATCAGCAAATTGGTGTCTCAATCCCGCAAGTGCGCGATTGATACATTTCAAATTGGCGCAAGTGAGATGAAGCCATTTGACTTCCACCAGCAACGATGTTAGCCTTTCGCCTCTTTCGGGAGCGAAGGAGTTTTGTGATTTTTCGTGACCGTTCATTTCTTCGCCGTTGCTAACGCATTGTGCCTGCCCGAGCAATATCTTGCAAACCGCTGCACATAATCACTTCAAATTTCAGCGATCACGCGGATTGACACTGCTCTATATTTTTATTATGCATTTTCTTGGTGACACGGCGAAATGGGCGGGGGGGGGGGGGGGGGGGGGGGGGGGGGAGGGGGGGGGCCGTCGATCACTTGCTCTCCCTGCATTTTCACACTTGCCTTTCTTACCAAGCATTAAGCTGTATCTTATCAACTTTTCGAGCTAATTATCTTTGTTGAATAATTAATCGCAGTCATGATAAAAAGGCCATTATCTAATAGGGACCCCACCCACCCCACTCCAATGCAGTGCAGTAATTTAATAATGAGTGAATATAGGCGTTTTACGCCCTCTTCGGCCTTTCGGCCATTTGGGGCATTTGTAAATATAAAGATGGTGGGAACAATACTGGTGGCAATACCCGGAGGCAGTGCTTAACCAGTAAAGTCCCGAATCTTTTTTGTTTAATACAGATATGTGTAGCAGTAACCACACCCTCGGATAAACCTCATCGGCTATGGTACCGCCACAAGTATGAATAATAATACAATACTAGATAAGGGGCATAATAAAGAAAGCTTTTATAGCGCACATTCCAGACTAGCCGCGGAGCGTTAAGTCACAATTCCTGGGGCCTGTATTCACATTGAGATAGCATGAGACTTAGCATCATGCTTAACTTAGAAGCTCTTTTACCAATGACATTTGGAAGAGCTTCCTAAGTTAGCATCATGCTAAGTCTCTCATGCTATCTCAACGTGAATACAGGCCCTGGTTCACATTGCGTCTGCTCTCTCCCGTCTTGCCTTTTATTTCTACTTTATGTCATTCTATTTCTCTGGAAATTGCCCCTCCCTCACTTCTAACAATCTCTGATCATGCTTCTGTTCCTATACTCCATCAAGGCAATTGCG
>CM065691.1:35565399-35567899 GCA_017654935.2 Phymorhynchus buccinoides
GCCCCTTTCCTTGTTTGCGCCGGCTAGGGATGCAAAGAAAAACGAGAGGGATTTAGGATGAGACTGAGAGAAAGCTCAGAGAGAGACACTGAGTTGGAGAAACATGGTGCGTGCGTGACGGAGTGACAGAGAGTGAGTGAGATATGTTGTTGAAACTAGAGAGAGTTGAGGACTGAGAGAAAGAGCGAGATTGTGAGCGGTCAATGTTTGAAAGTGTTATGGTGTTTTTTTTGAGAGAAAAGAGAGAGGTGTGTATGATTGTTATAATGTTGTCAGTGTTTTTGTGTGTTTAAACTTCTAAACAGGTAAACTGTACATTCAATGTTGGTTCAATCTTCGAATGTGGTGTGGTGTGCCTGGGTCACGAAACGTGCACGTCATGTTTGGTTGTGTCTTTCGTGTTTGTGTGCTGAACAGTTTGTAAACAGTTTTATTTGAACTTTGGCCCCAAGGGGGGCTTTTAAGCTAATACATAAATAACAACAAACACAATGGCAGACATTGGGTGAGTGGTTGTGTTGAAAATAAGAAAACGGGCATTCAGTTATGAATAACAACAAAAAGTTGGTTAATCCCCCCAGTATTTTGGAAATGGGTGTGGGCCAAACCTTTTAATAAATCTAAGAAATAACAAACCCTGAACTAAAATTATCCCATAAAGAGGACCTACAAAGACAGACAGAAACCAAGAAAAAGAAAAGGCACGTAAGACGTTGGTTACGTTCCCCCCCCCCCAAACTAAAACAAGCGCGAAATCTTTATAAGTTTGTGACCTTGGTTCTCTATTTTCCTGTCTGTCGTTTTCTGAGTCCCCCTGTCCCCCCTTTTCCTGTTATTTCTAAACTCTCTCTCTCCTCTCTCCCATCTACTCTTCTCCCTTTCCCCCTCCCTCGTCTCCAGTTTCACTCCTCTTATTTTTATAAAACCTCTCTCCCCTAATTATGCTCCCCCTTTCTCTTCTCTCCTCTCTCTTCGTCTCTGTCTTTCCCTCCTCCCATACGCTATCTCTCTCCTCTCGCTCACTCCCTCCCTTCCTCTCTCTCCCATTTCTCTTGAGCTTCATCTTCTCTCATTTTCCCCTCCTCTCGTAGCCTCTCCTCCTCTCCCCCCCTCTTGTCCCTCCAATTTTGTCTAAAATCCCCCACCCTTCCCCATCCTCTCTTTCCTCTCCTCCTCTCTCTCCACTCCCTCCCCTTGTTCTCAGTTTCCCCCCTTCTTCCCCTCCTCCTCCTTGTTCAACTCCCTCTCCTCTTACTCCTCTCTCCTCTACCCCCTCTAGCTCCTTCGTCTTACCCATGTTTCTCTCCTAAATGTCATCTCTATTGCTTGTTTCATTCTTCGAAAAAGGCAATTAGAGTAACACATGCACCGAAGTTTAAAAGCAGAAGAAAAAGAAGAAGCAGAAGAAGAAAAGAAAACTGTAGGGATTAAATGGAAATCGGCAGTCCTAGATTCGACACTTGCCCTGTAATAAAGTTTGTTGTTTCTCAGGGGCGGGAGGGGTGGGGAGAGCTGTTACATGAACTTCCTTCCACAGCATTTGAAAGAACAAGAACAAGTTGTTTACTTCCTCGCTGTAGGCTACGCTAACCTCACCTACCTACTTGGCTCTCCGGTTCTTCCCCCCTCCGGTCTCCCCCTCTCCCTCTCTTCCTCCTAAGAGAGAGAGAAAGCCTCCTCATCTCCCTCAGGCATAAAAAGCCTCCATTCGTGCATAATGCTCTCTCCCCTCCCCCTCCTCCCAGTCTCTTACCCGTTCTGTCTCTCCCCATCTGTCTCCTACCTCCCGATCCCTCGTGCTCCCCTCTCTCGTCCCCCTCTCCCCTCCCTCCCCCCTCTCCTAAGCATGCCCCTGCCAATCTCCTAACAAAAAAGTCTTCCCCACTCAGGCCCTCTCACTCTAACCTCGGTCTATCATATGTTATCGCAAGATCTGCTAGGTCTATCTGTATAGCATGATGTAATAGCGTGCTCGGAGATAGTCTATCTGGGTCTAGCTTGAGCTGTTATCCGCAGAGAGAGTATGTGAATCTGTCTTTATCTGTCTGTATCGAGTCTATATGAGTCGCAGATAGATATATATCTATTCTCATACGATAGTGTGTAGAATATATATAGTCGACTAGTCACGATTAGAGACAGATAAATGAGAGAGAGATAGAGAGAGAAGCAGATCAATCGCCCTATAGCACTAAATGTCCAAGATGTATGCGAGCTGTATACTCCTCTCTCTCTGCTCAGCTCCTCTCTGATCTCTCTCTCTTTCCTCTGTCTCACCTCTCTCTTGCTCTCTTTTGCCATAATGCTATGTGCTGTAAGCCAATGCGACGATTTTAAAAAACAGTTCAGTGTAACCACATATCGTAAGCTTCTCTCTAACTGTGTATCCCCCCTCGCAAGCGCAAAGCTGCGCCCGCCCCGGACCCTCCCTTCCACGGTGGCGCGCGTCGGGTTTCCCTTCATCGCGTGGGCTGACCTCGTTTCGCTCGTTCCTGCTCCT
>CM065691.1:35577899-35582899 GCA_017654935.2 Phymorhynchus buccinoides
AGGGTCCAGGGAGTGGAGCCTCTGGCTGAGCAGCTGAACGAAGTCCGTGGGCTCTGGAAGCACGATGACAGAGGGGCCTGAAGAACACATCTGCAACACAACCTCAGCACGTTACACCTGTATAGCTGCCATTCCGGCGGGCTGGGCTAACATTTCTTAGAAAAGCCTTGCTCAGGGTACATATATCCCTACTCATGTTCTCTACAGTCTATTACTTTCACTTTCTTTCGCTAAACTTTCAAAATTTAAAGTTTTACGTCCTCCCGATCAAGAAGATCATATGGGACATTTCTTATTTGTAAAGTTAGAGTAATCTAAGCTTTCGTTAAACTTTCACACTTATAGCCCCCCCCCCCCCCCCTCTCTCTCTCTCTCTCTCTCTCTCTCTCTCTCTCTCTCTCTCTCGCGTAGGCTTATTAGTGTATTGTATTGTATCATTGATCATGAGCGTATTTGCACCTGTGTGTTCGCACACACCACAATATAGTATAGTTATAGGGTATACTGTATGTTTTTGTGTATGTGCGAGTACGTGAACTCTTTTTGAATTTTTTCCCATGCTCTTCAATTTACTGTGAACATGCGTGTTGTTATTTTCTATTCTTTTTATACTTTCTTTTTGTTTTCCTTTTCTTGTTATTTGGCTTTTCTTTTTCCCCTCGAGGGCATGGTGTAAAGAAACTTGAGCTTATCCGTTTACCCTCATTAAACATTCGTATTCGTATTCTCTCTCTCTCTCTCTCTCTCTCTTCTCTCTCTCTCTCTCTCTCTCTCTCTCTCTCTCTCTCTCTCTCTCTCTCTCTCTCTCTCTGAATCCTCTCTCTCGCGACAGACGAAAAAAAAAAAAAAAAAAATGGTGTTTTACTCTGTCTCCCCTTTACTACTGCCTATGCCTATCTGTAAAGTCTTTTTTTTTAATACAGATTTTTTTCTATGTGAATTTTCCATATATGCCTAAGATGCATGAGTAGTTAACTTGATGTAATCTTAGTCGTGAAATTTGTTCTCATTTCTGGATTGTCAAGTTTGCTTGCTTTTATTGTTTTACGTTTCATTTTTAGTCGTGAAATTTGTTCTCATTTGTTGATTGTCAATGCTTGCATGCTTTTCTTGTTTTTACGTTTTATTTTTCCGTTTGCATGCTTTTCTAGTTTAGGTTGAGCACAGAATGTATAAAATTTAAAAAAAAGCTGTCAACGCTTATTTGTTTGTGTTCAATAAAAATCATTTTGACTTGACTTGACTTGTCTTGACTCTCTCGGCCAAAGGGATTTTGAATGCCGCCCCCTAGTTAGAGAGCAATGTATTCCACGAAAGCCCAAGCAGTAAGCCTACCATGAAATGAATGATCTGAGCGATCTGATTCCTCCCGCAGTCCTGTTATTCCTTCTTCCGATTGGGGGATGTTTATCCTGCCCCACGCCCAGAGTCTTCGTTTAGACTGCTAGGCCTATTGGCGCACAGGATGCATGCTTTGTGAGCTCGTGTCATCCACACGGCCTACTCGTACCGAATAGTGGAATGGGCTTTAACGTGCGCGCAAGATCTTGTGCGTGCGTTCGCACACGGGACCTAGGTCTCATCACAAAGGGGAATACAACTTTTTTTCTCTCCAAACTTACACTCCCTCGCCCAGTGCATACGGCGAAGGACAAAACTTAAACATGGCTGCGAGTTTTCACAAAAGTTTTGCATCGGTCAAAGGGAAGTAACTACTGCCAGCAAAGATTTTGTTTTCACTTTATCTACAGTTACTCCTCCTACATTGCTATTAACAGCAGTCGCGACAGACAGACGTAGGTCTCCCTTCCCAAACTTTCTTCTTCTTCTTCCGATTGGGGATGTTTATCCTGCCCCACGTCCAAACTTTCTGCTATGGCTGGTACCCACGTGTCGTCATATCCGGCCACAAGGAGCGCCATATTATGGGAGACCGCCATCTTAGTCAGTAACTTTTTTTGAAAAATGCCAGATCGATGCTGCGTATTTGGCTGTTCCAATTCGAAACTTATCTAAACTGTATTTATAACATCTGGATGTTTTCTTTACACATTTAGATAACATTTTCACTTTGGTTACACACAAATAAGGACTAAGATGGCGACACTTCCGTTGGAAGGGTCGAGATGCGCACGCAGGTGGGGGGGAGCCATACTCATAGAAATCAGGGATGCATAGTCTACTATACATCCCTGTAGAAATAAAACTTTACGCCATTGTCTGATTGTTAGGCTATTTTCACATTTAGGCCCGTCAACCCGGTCAAGAACGATAATCTGTTGACTGAAAAAGCAATTGCTTTTGTTCTTTTCTGTTACAAATTATCGTTCTTGACCGGGTTGACGGGCCTAAATGTGAATATAGCCGATTGTTATACCATACTAAATAAAGCATTCAAACAATATCTTGTGAGAAACGCAACAAAATAACAGCGAATAAACGTAGCGGGTAAGCGCTCGAATTACAAACAAGCAAGGTAACATAATTATGCATTCTAACCATTGTAACAAATAGACTATCGTCTTTCTGCCTATTCATTTTAATGCTAAATAATTATAGAGAAAGAGTTTAAAGCGCGCTAAATTCATGTCTGTTTCAGCAAATGAAACTATGCGCACGCGCACGCGCACGCACGCACACGCACACACACACACGCGCGCGCGCGCACCAGACTACGCCTGATCTCCTGCATTCCCGCGGCTTTATTTCAAATGTTTTATCACACGCACGCGCGCGCGCACGCACGCGCGCGCGCACGCGCGCGCACACACACACACATATTCACACACACATGCACAGCACGCGCGCACACACACAAACACATATGCACAGCGCGCGCACGCAAACGCACGCACACGCACGCACACACACACACACACACACACACACACACACACACACACACACTAAGCGACTTGTACTACTTTGTTCTATTTGTACATAAAACATAAACAAACACACGCCCGCGCGCGCGCACGCGCACACACATACACCACAAACAAACCTTTCTACAAACAGCACACCAGTAACACACACATAATAGAAAAGGTAGGCCTGATCTACTGCTGTCCTTTGTTTCAAGTGGTTTATGATCTTCATCTATACTCAACGTGAACACACTATGAATGGCCTGTACTTTGTCCCCTTTCTTCAATACACTGAAGTCCTGTTGCCAAGTGTCACTTGCAATTCTCTTGACTAAATCATTCGTCATTTCCATGTTAAACCGCTCTGTTCAGTACGAATAGAAACATACATCTCTGTCTGTCTGTCTGTCTGTCTGTCTGTTTGTCTGTTTCTCTGTCTCTCTCTCTCTCTCTCTCTCTCTCTCTCTCTCTCTCTCTCTCTCTCTCTCTCTCTCTCTCTCTCTCTCTCTCTCTCTCTCTCTCTCTCTCTCGTTCTCACTCTCTCGTTCTCTCTCTCTCTCTCTCTCTCTCTCTCTCTCTCTCTCTCTCTCTCTCTCTCTCTCTCTCTCTCTTGTCCCTCTGCTTGTCTGTCTGTCTGTCTGTCTGTCTCTCTGTCTGTCTCTCTCTCTCTCTCTCTCTCTCTCTCTCTCTCTCTCTCTCTGCTTGTCCCTCTGCTTGTCTGTCTGTCTGTCTGTCTGTCTGTCTGTCTGTCTCTGTCTGTCTCTCTCTCTCTCTCTCTCTCTCTCTCTCTCTCTCTCTCTCTCTCTCTCTGTCTCTCTCTCTCTCTCTCTCTCTCTCTCTCTCTCTCTCTCTCTCTCTCTCTCTCTCTCTCTCTCTCTCTCTCTCTCTGCTTGTCCCTCTGCTTGTCTGTCTGTCTGTCTGTCTCTCTCTCTCTCTCTCTCTCTCTCTCTCTCTCTCTCTCTCTCTCTCTCTCTCTCTCTCTCTCTGGGTTAAATTCAATTTATTTATTTATCTCTATTTTCCTATTTCCTTCTCCTCGCTTGTCTGTCTCTCTCTCTCTCTCTGAAACACACACACACACGCGCGCGCGCACACACACGCACACATACACTCACGCATGCACACACACACACACGCACATACACACACACATACACACACATGCATGCACGCACGTACGCACGCACGCACGCGCGCACACACACACACACGCGCACACGCACGCGCACACACACACGCACACGCACGCACACACACACGGATTCACCACCACACCCACCAAAGTAGCACTCCAATGCTCAGCAGCAACTGCAGGATACTCTCTCTGGAAGCAGGTCTGGGGCAAGATAAAAGGATCGCTCTCGCTCCGGAACCGTCCATAATCCATGATCTCCTCTCCGCATTCTGCCACTCCAGCTTGAGGACTATGACCACCACCGCCGTCATCACCATCACCATCACCACTAACGCAAGTCCCGTCCACGTCATCTACACCCCCACCACCATCACTAACACCGCAACCATCATCACTGTCAATACTGGTGTTGTAAGGCGCATCAGTGGCAGGAGCATCGCACAACGGCTCCAGATCAGCGTTGGTAGTTGTTGTTGGGTCCGTGAGTTGTGTTGACATCATCGTGGGTGCCAGGTGTAATGACAGGTCCAGTGCTTCCTGCGCCATGATCTGCAAATAAATAAATGAATAAATAAGCATAGGCTTAACTAGCGAAATAAATTAAATATATATAATCAGCAATGGAGAGAAAATTGTTGACTGCTGGATCAGGACAACGAACACTGACCTTCATAGGGGGGAACTGTTGATCCTTGCTAGGGGATGGAGTTAGTCAAACTTTCGACTGAGCTGAGCTCTTTTTCCAGACTGAGATGTGAGGGCTTTGCTGTAGTAGAAAAAGTGTCTTGTTGATGTGAGTACAATTCACAAACGTTGGTAGGGACAAGTTGAACAGATTTTAGGGTTAATTAAAGATCAAAATATCTTGAGTGCAACGATGTCCGTGAGTGGTACAACTATTATTTCCATTTGTCTGTCTTTTTATAAGTACAACACAGTAGCAGGCTACTTTTTGTGTGCATAGAGGCTGGAAAAGCTTGCCCAATTAATGGAATGCC
>CM065691.1:35597899-35600399 GCA_017654935.2 Phymorhynchus buccinoides
CTAGTCAGTCGTTTCCGACTATGACTACCATATAGCAGAGAGAGAAGATGCTAGTCTGGCGGGCTGGGCTAGAATTTGTTTATAGTGGAGATGCCTTTCCCAGGGTACATGCTCACTCTCTCGGCCAAAGGGATTTGAGGACAGCTGGCGTTGGAGAAGGTTCCCAAAGTCCAACCCATCCCTTTGGCTGCAGCACCAGAGCCGGTGCAAAGGCTTGAGAGTCACAGTCTTCCACAAGAGACTAAACTGTACCATGATTTTCCGTTACTGTAGAAAACCATCAATTGTACAGCTCTCATGTTACTGTCGGCCCCTACTACGGGCTATTATCGACCAATAATATGGGACATTTTTAAAAGATAAAGATACAGAAAAAACAAGGGCGTCGCCGAGCGGCAGACATGTCCGTCACCAGCAATGCCACGCACTTGCGACACCCCGTAGAGTGTCACATCCTGACACAAAATTGGAAGGGATTCTGTCTTCTAGTTCACGAGATACAACTTGAAGAAGAAACATATAGGGCAAAGAAGGAAATTCCGGTTTTCAAGGTCACACTTCAAGGTCAAGGTCAGCATGGTGATAATTTATGCTCGGATGTTTTCTTCTCTAGGGCATACAGTACCACACACAATCTGAAGCGCTTCTGTCAAGTACCAATGTGGAAAATATGGCTTAAAACCCAATGTGTAGACCCCTACCACTTTCAAGGCCTACTGATCGCCCGGACCGTGACCTTGACCTTGATCGGTATGCCACCATCAGAACGGGCATAAGCCAAAGTACCTGCATGCCAAATTTGAAGACTCTAACACTAACGGTGTGGGAGTTATGGCCCCTGAAAGATTTTCGGTTTCCAAGGTCGTACGCCAAGGTCAAGGTCACGACGGCAAAATGGTTTGCGCGGATGCCTTCCTCTCATGGTGACACACCAGCACACAAAATTGGACGTGATTCTGTCAACCCGTTCGAAACATATCCTTGGGACAGACAGAAGCAGAAAAAAATGACCCTCCGATTTTCAGGCTCCAGCGATCTTTTTGACCTTGACCTTGACCTTGATCGGTATGCCATCATCAGAACGGGCATAAGCCAAACCACCTTCATACCAAGTTTCAACATCCTATATTGATCGGTGCCCGAGATATGGCTAAAAATAGATTTTCGGTTTTCAAGGTCGTATGTCAAGACGGCAAACTGGTTTGCGCCGATCTCTTCCTATTAAGGAGGCACACCTTCACACAAAATTTGACGCGATTCGGTCAAGCGGTTCGGGAGATATCCTTCGGACAGACAGAAAGAAGAAAAAAAAAAAAATACAAACCAGCCCATCGGTGACGGACAATGACCGTCAATGTAGGTATTTAAGGAATGCCATTCTGTTGGTGCGTTATCGTGAACAGATGTTGATGAAGACTAAAAACATTTGAATACATAGTAATAAAGCGTAAGAAAATGAAACAAACAGATAACTGAGTACAAACTGAAATAATAATACATTAAAGTGAAACATGGACTACTGGAGCAGCGCACATACGTAAGCAAGCAAGTACGCACGCACGTACAGATACAATGAGAGAGAGAGACATACACGCGCGCGCGCGCATCTCACACACAATCTCTCTCTCTCTCTCTCTCTCTCTCTCTCTCTCTCTCTCTCTCTCTCTCTCTCTCTCTCTCTCTCTCTCTCTCTCAAGTAGGCATGAGCATTGGTCAATAAATAATGAAAAGATTGATGTTGTAAATAGCTATGTTTATTTAGGTTTTACTTTCACTACATCCATGAATATTTCTTACAGTGTAAAACAATTTGCAATGAAAGGCAAAAGGTCTCTTTTTGAAGTTATAAAAACCCATTATGCTCTTAACCAAATGACAAGGAAAACTTTCTTCAAAATTTTCGATACAATGATCCAACCCATTTTGTCATACACTGCTGAGATATGGAGTCTGTTGGTAAAAGAAGACCCAACAGAAAAAATCCATTTGTTTGCGTGCAAAAAGTTTCTAAATGTAGCCCTTAGAACGCCTAATCAAATGATATATGGTGAACTTGGCAGACATCCACTTATTATAAATGGTTTTGTAAAAACTATAAAATTTTGGTTCAGGATATTAGGCATGGACGAGAAACGGCTACCTAAACAGGCGTATAAAATGTTATTAAATTTAGATGCAGTTGGTAAAAAAATAATTGGGTGAGTGAACTTAGATTTCTTTTGAACAGGACTGGTTTTGGTTTTGTGTGGCTCACTCAGGGAGTGGGTAATGTGAACGAGTTTTGTAAAGTGTTCAAACAGAGACTAATTGACATGAACATGCAAGACTGGGAGTCAAAGATAAACTCCAGTGAACGTTATTCACTGTACAGAGACTTTAAATCCGAGTTAAGTCCAGAAATGTATCTTGATTGTTTTAAGCAGAAATGTTTTAGAGATGCACTAATCAGATTTCGCATGGGTATAAGCAACCTGAAAATCCATAAAAATAGATATGTAAG
>CM065691.1:35612899-35615399 GCA_017654935.2 Phymorhynchus buccinoides
GTGTGTGTGTGTGTATGTGTGTGCGTGTTTCTGTGTGTGTGCGTGTGTGTGTGTGTGTGTGTGTGTGCGTGTGTGTGTGCGTGCGTGTGCGTGCGCGCGTGCGTGTGCGTGAGTGTGTGTGTGTAAAGGTTTGTGTCTACTTATTTATTCATGAATAAAATATTTACGAACAAACCCAGCTATTGACGCAAATGCAAAACCTTACATCGCAAAAGTTAAAAAAGTGTTTTCTTTGCAAAGAGGTAAGAGGAACCAAAACAGCACGCTTGAAAAGATAACTGACAAGGTGACTGCCGAACTGAAGTGCTGATATCATAGAACTTTCTTTCTCTCTCTCTCTCTCTCTCTCTCTCTCTCTCTCTCTCTCTCTCTCTCTCTCTCCTTTTTTTGTGCTGTCTTTATTTTGCCGGTGTGTGTGTTTTTGTCAACCCAGACAAGCAATGTCGGCTGTCAGCCAATTGCGTAACGTGCATGGACTTTCAAACAAAAGAGACGGGTTAATTAAAAGCTATGATTCTGACAAGTACTGTATGTACTAATTTTAACGCAACAATGGGATGGAAGTTCAGTTTAACGTCGCGTATCGGCTTTCGCCATGTACGACAAACCAACCAGGGTATAAACAAAAATTTATGTTCCTGAATCACTGTCTTAGCCGAGAAGCGATCAGAAAAATTTACGCAAAGATTTAATTCATTCCGATTATATAACGCAATGCAGCTCGATATTCTCACGTGATTTCTCTCTAGCTTACCATCTTTGCTGGGACACGCATGTGCGACTGGTTCTGGGCTCTATCTAATCTAAATACACTGAAATCGAGTTTTAAATGTCCCTTAGGGGAGGCTAGCCCTGTGTTCGTGCTTTCTAATTCGGCGAGTGACTGACTGAAGAAATAATGTTTTACGCCCTCTTTGGCCTTTCGGCCATGTGGGGCAGTGACTGACTGAGTGTCCTTCCGCCACTTTTGCAGCACTGACATTCTTCAGCGGCACTCACGTGTAGTGTGAGAGGGCAGCGAACTCTGCCAGGTCAAAAAACAGACTTTGTGGTGTATTTTAGTTAGCAAAGCAGCGTTTGCGTTTTGGTTTTGTTAGGTATTAGGTACTTCATAGTCACAGAGGCGTCTCTGTGAAATTCGAGCTGGAGAGCGCGTAGCAGCCAGAGGCGTGCCACCCAATTTTATTTTTTTGGGCATGCGATTTTTGTATGACTAGTGCGTGTGTGTGTGTGTGTGTGTGTGTGTCTGCACACGCGCCTCTGTGTGTGTTCTTCAATTTAACGTCCTTCCACTAAAAGTGATTATATCTGTCTGTCTGTTTATCTCTCTCTCTCTCTCTCTCTCTCTCTCTCTCTCTCTCTCTCTCTCTCTCTCTCTCTCTCTCTCTCTCTCTCTCTCTCTCTCTCTCAGCTATCTATCTATTTATATATGTGTGTGTGTTCGTGCATGCGTGCGTGCGTGCGCGCGCGCCTGTGTGTGTATGTTTGTGTGTAAGTTTGCGCCTCTGTGTGTGTATGTGTATGCGCATTGAGTTGCGTAACAAGACATGCGCTCTATAAATACAATACATTATTATTGTGTATGTGTGTGTGTGCGCGCGTGCGTGTGGGTGTTTTTCTCTATATCACCGAGTAACTTTGCAATGATTCTTGTGCAATGCACTAGCACACAAACGTGCACGTGTGATGCATACACACACTGACGCGCACGCGCACTTGGTCACACACGCATATTGTTGTGCTGAGGTAACTAAAACAAACATGCACAGTTTACTATACATATTTTCAAACAGACAGACAGCTAAACAGCTTGGGCTTTTCTAAAGACACCCCGTGACTGTATGTGTGCAGCCGAAGGGCTCAGTGGTCTATGACACTTGGTGAAGGTTTGACCCTGACTCAAAGGGTATAGTCTAGGACGTGCTCAAATTAGTTTAATTACTGATGGGGGAGACGGTTAATTGCTGCAGTGAGAGGGAGATTCAGATTGGGATTGGGATTCTTTTTCTTTGAAATCAATCCTCTTCTTCCTCTTCTGTGTTCCCAGGTCATACGGCCATAATGGGTAAGGTACGTATGTGTCCGGTTTTCAGTTTTCATTGGTCTCTCCGCTGCGTACAGTCGACACATTCCGATTTTTAATGGCAGGAGAATTTTAATCAATCGAGTCCACAACCCCTTATGGTGGGGTGATACAAATAAACATAAATAGACATACATAAATAGTTAATAATTTCTTATTATACAAATAGCACAAAAACTAAGCAGATCGTTATTATGTAATATGATGAGAGAGAGAGAGAGAGAGAGAGAGAGAGAGAGAGAGAGAGAGAGAGAGAGAGAGAGAGAGAGAGAGAGAGAGAGAGAGAGAGAACATATACAGAGACAGAGACAGAAAGAGAAAGAGAGAATGAGTTTGCTGTCTCTAAGACTTAAACTGCCTTCGAATGGAACTCCACCTGGTGTCAAGGGCTGTGAAACTTCGTTTAACGTCCTCCGG
>CM065691.1:35617899-35620399 GCA_017654935.2 Phymorhynchus buccinoides
AAATCTTGAAATATCGCTCTTGAAATTAATATTAGTCGGGCGTCACGGAAGGTGACTCCATTAATATAAGCCACGGAGCATGGCTCAAAGTTGTCAAACGGGATTCAGGTTGAAAAGTAGCCGACAGTGTAAAATGCTTCTTTCTCTCCTTTCCCCCTTACACCCCCCCGTCCCAATTCTCTTTCCTTTCTGTCTCAAACCCATGCCCCACTACACATGTTATAAGACTCCATTTGCGTCATGTCGCATATCTGTTAGCTATTGCGGAAAAACAGACAAGGGTAACTGACTACATACAGTGGAAAGAAACTCTAGGGAGAGCTGGCAAAAGGTCTTCAAAGAATCGTCTCCCTCAATCAAGCGTTTTGCCCTAAATTTAGCCTACTCAGCCATTTCTTTTTATTTCTACCTCCGCAAAATTTGGCGTGAGTTGTGTTATTGTTATTATTGTCCGTGATTCTGAACAAACTAAGGAAGTTGTTTTGGTGGGTTTTTTTTATATCAAATTCTTATTTTGGACGGCTTACCCATCTAGAACCCACACATGTCAAAATCAGAAAACCTTACAGAGTCATATTCATTCTATCTTAGTATCCGCCTCAATTGTTGCATGAGTATTTTATTGTACACTTTTGCATATAATTATGTAAAAAAAAAGTTTATTTGCTAAGTATCTAGCAACAAAAATTGATACGACCGACATGGTTTGCAAGAATGTGTTAACCACAGTCATGGTTTGCAAGAATGTGTTAACCACAGTCAAGAGAGAGAGAGAGGAGGGAGAGAGAGAGAGAGAGAGAGAGAGAGAGAGAGAGAGAGAGAGAGAGAGAGAGAGAGAGAGAGAGAGAGAGAGAGAGAGAGAGAGAGAGAGAGAAGAGAGAGAACGTGCACTCACGCGCATACACACTTACTTTCACAAATCCTATATTACGCTTGCATATCCCTCAATCCCCCCCCCCCTCTCCCACACACACAAATCTGATCATCCCAAAGCACCTACGAATGAATATTGAAATAGTGAGACTAGGAGAGGAGGTGGCGACATGAATAAGGGGAAGAACCTCTCCGTTAATTAACTCCCTCCACCAAAGAGGATGAAGTTGGGTTTGTCTCCCTTTGGCTGTTGCCCATACTTTGCTAGGCGGTGGTGCCGATAATAACTTTGGTGGAGGGAGTTAATTAACGGAGAGTTTCTTCCCCTTATTCATTTCACCTACAAACGGTTTGCTGTTGGCCCCAAATAGACCCCACACTATCTTTGATATTTTTCTAACCTGCGGGTCCTTTCCCATGGTCGTGTGATACTGACAGCAAAGAAGGTCAAAGGATATACCGTCATTGCTGACAGCACGATACGCAGGAGCGACAACATGGCACAATCAACGTGTTGTGCTAATATTTAACACGGCCACTGACAATATAAGAGAAAATAACAAGAGAGAGAACCGATAACAAGTCTCTCTCTCTCTCTCTCTCTCTCGTCTCTCTCTCTCTGGCTCTCTCTCTAGCTCTCTATCTATCTATCTCTATCTCCCACCAAAAGTACGCGTGGGCGTGGGCGGGCGTGTGTGTGTGTGTGTGTGTGTGTGCGTGTGCGTGTGTGTGGGTGTGTGTGTGTGTGTGTGTGTGTGTGTGTGTGTGTGTGTGTGTGTGTGTGTGTGTGTGTGTGTGTGTGTGTGTGTGTGTGTGTGTGCGTGCGTGCGCGTGTGGTGGTGGTGGTGGTGTTGCGTGCATGCACGTTCATGTTCCTGTAAACTAGTTATGAGCTTCAGACAAAAATGCCCAGAAATATAACAGAAATGACTCTTTTCATCTAAAGACTGTAGGTCTATGCCAATCTGTCGTGTCTGACTATGACTTCCAGATAGCAGAGGAGGCAGCTGCTATACAATGGTGATGCTCTGCCCAGGGTACACTTCCACTCCTCCGCTAAAACGACTTCAGGACAGCTGGCATTCGTTAGCTAAATCCATTGCTTATAAATTCTAAATTATTAGCATTGGCCTGTGACCGTGACTGTAAAGGTTGGTCTTACAGCATTATTATCTACTGTGCTTTATAGATGTAGCCTAAAGGCGGCGACACATTGCCTGATTCGAGTTACACGCTTCAGTCGGATCAGGTTGGCCACGTAACGAATCCGATATGATTGTGCAGCATGACATAACACGCTGTATGATTCGTCTCTCTCTCTCTCTCTCTCTCTCTCTCTCTCTCTCTCTCTCTCTCTCTCTCTCTCTCTCTCTCTCTCTCTCTCTCTCTCTCTCTCTCTCTCTCTCTCTCTCTCTCTCTCTCTCTCTCTCTCTCTCTCTCTCTCTCTCTCTCTCTCTCTCTCTCTCTCTCTCTCTCTCTCTCGTGTATGTGTGCGTCACGTGTGTGTGTCTGTGTGTATATTGTGTGTGTGTTCGTGTTCGCGCGCGCACACGCGCATGCGTGTGTGTGAATGTGTGTGTGTGTGTGATGAAATATTCAGACATATATGGCTACACACACTTTGTAA
>CM065691.1:35625399-35637899 GCA_017654935.2 Phymorhynchus buccinoides
CGGGTCATACAGGTATTACTTCATTACACTTGAATTAGTCCACTATTTCAGAACGGTTCCATGGTGTAATGGTTAGCACTCTGGACTCTGAATCCAGCGATCCGAGTTCAAATCTCGGTGGAACCTAATTTTTTTTTCTTTCTTCAACTTCAGATCAATTTTATAAAACATGCAGTGATACACCCTTTTTTCTTTTTTTTACACATTCAACCCAATAACTATTGTTCAACATAGTATTATTATTATTGTGGCTTACCGAATGGGGTATGAATGAGTTGGCGTCAATAATTGTGTGTTTATGTGTGCGTGTGTGTGCGTGTGCGTGTGCGTGTGCGTGCGTGTGTGTGTGTGTGCGTGTGTGTGCGTGTGCGTGCGTGTGTGTTAAAGAGAGAGAGAGAGAGTTGCTTTGCATATGCTGTTGGTGGTTGGTGTCACTCTTGAATCTTGTTTTTTGTTATCTGTTGATGAATAATTGATTGTAAAGCGCTTTGGGCTCATCTGAGGTAAAGCGCTATATAAATGTACTGTTATTATTATTATTATTCAATATTGTATTTTTTCAAAGACTAGAAATCATGAATTAAAAATACTAACACAGTACAGTAGAACTAACATCAAGAGACACGTTTTCAGTTTTACAACAGAGTAACTAGGCTAACTATTGGAACAAACAAAACTTGCATCTTGATACTAACAAATTTAAAAACCTCCTGGACAAAGACCCAAACCTTTGTAAATTAAAAACCAGTATGACTGATAGTCTACTAAAACCGTCACAGCTGTGCCAACTGAATTGAAAAATATACCTATGCGTACCTACCTATGGAAACAAAATCTCAATCAAGAGAAAGGACGTTTGAGAGGCCGCGAGGCCTAGTCATCCTACCTGACCTGACACATACATAGTTCTTGCTTACTTTCATTAAATGAGTGTTTTTTGCTAGCAACAAAATGCATGTACTGATGACTAGTCATTTGTACAGTGTACCAATGAAATATATTCTACATGTAATAGTCTTGTGTTGCCATTGAAGACTTTTTTGTACTCCCAGAACGGGAGTACATTGGGATGGGAACGAGGGCTGTGCGTTTCTCTGTCTGTCCGTGTGTGTGTGTGTACATCCGTATGCAACCTAAATGTGTTCCAGTTCACAGCGCTCAAGCCACTAAACGGATTGTAACAAAACTTAGTACAATGGTTGCTTAAAATAGATCTTGCAGTTGCGTTGCGGCAAGAGATGTCAGATTCACAGAATGGCAAGCCATATCAACCTAATCCCAATAACAAAATAGTGAATATTACAAAGATACTGACTTTTTTTTAAAGATAATGGATGGAGTTAACTGAACAGGATTTAACAATGAAAAGGTGTCACCTACTAATTTTTCATTGTAAAATATTTAATTTCTCAGTATTGCCATACCGACACAGGAATTTGTTTTTAGCACAAAAACACACACAATAGATTTACCATTTCACATGAGCCATTGTAAACTGTTGACCTGTTTTAATTTCTGTGCCATGAACCCATACCACAAGTGCTCTCCGAACTGCTCTCGCAAGCATGGTGCCCAGATGAGCAGCACGTGGTTGGGACCTAAAGCCACCTGCATCTCGCCAGCATCCCCTGAAGACAGAGTGTGGCTGCCCACGTGGTGGGGTAATCAAAAACGGTCACACACGTAATGTTCTCATCCGTAGCTGATGCGCTTGTACCATAGTGTTCGAGTGCTTCCGCTGTTGGGATGATCCCTGGAGTCTTGTTGCCAGGGTAAACCAACAACATCTCGCCAGCACATTAGTGCGCTCGCACTGCGAGCTAGCTCTATTAAGGGTCAGCCACATGTCCACTAAAATCGTACAACTGTACGATACGATACGATCACGTGGTCTCCATGAACAAATGTGATTCGCACTTCGAGATCACGTGATCGTATCGTACAGTCGTACGATTTTAGCTGACGTGTGGCTGACCCTATAGAGAGCCATTAGGTCAAGTTTGTTCAGATGCGTGTTCTCGTCTGGGGCAATGCCTTACAAAAACGATGTTTGCAACCAAAATGTGGTTTGATTGTAAACATCATTAGTGTACTCCTTGCGACTCAAATGACGCTAGTCTTTGAAAAGGACAATAATAAAGCAAGAGTGAGAAATGACCAAAATGACCAAACTGAAAATACGTTTATATGGCGGTTGCCATCTTGCTTTATTTAAACTGAAATCAACTTTATGAAGCTATTCATTATTACGATATCCGACATCAAGTCCGTTTTTGCTCATGTAAAGCACTGTGCATTCTGAAGTTGGGAAACTTACTTTTTTGTATATCCATGCATATGCATGAGTGACTACATAGGGTTGTATGGTTTGCGTATCTGCATTTGCTTGGGTGTCTTTCTCTCATTTCCTCTGTGTATGCGTGTTAAAAATGTGTGTTAGCTTTAACAAATGTGCACACTTTTGGGGGGTCCATCATGGTTTGATCCTCTTGAGAGCTTGTCTCGAAACCTCACCTCATATTCAAGGAAAACCTAATACTGAACAGCGAGAGCAGGGTTCAAAACAAGCAAAGATAATACAAATATTAGGAAAAACTTCTTCTTCTACTTCGTCGATCGCTCCAACAATTGCCTGTCATTATGAGCGCAGATGCATCATGCTGCCGTTATGTGCCTAAAATAGGCCCAGCATGTCCGTCTTCGGCTGCAGAAAATCTTTGTAAGAATTTCAGGAAAAAAAGGAAGGAGAATGGACCACAAAGTCAGAAAGATAGTAGACAACAGTAAACAAAGGGAAAAGGTAGAGTCAAAGAGAGTGACAGATCAGAGAAAGTTAAAATGCACAGAACTTCCAGAAGGTGGTGGAACTATTTGTACAAATTAAAGACACCCCTCGTTATCCCCACGGGGGATTAGGAAGACATTACAATGGACACACACACAAAATAAAGATTAAAAGATCAGAAAGCTATCCACTTCACCATCTAATAGTCATGGATCACAAACTGAACAACAAGTGAGAGCAGCCCGATCTTCATAGAGACAGCCTCTGTGACTAGAAAGTAATGCCAACACCAACACAGCCACTCATCTCGTCTGGGTTTGTCTCTCATGGAACTCTTTCCTGTACATGTTGCCACAGTATTCTCAGCAACGTTTCATACATTCATGCCAGTTTGCAAACAACATAGGATTTAATTCACCAAAACATGAGAGCATTGTGCACATGGTTGCCTATACTAAATCCTGGAAAATCTGAAAAGCAGGGGTCCAGGGGCTGCTTAACCACCTAGTCCCTGGTGGGGTACATGGGCAGCATCCCTGTTGGGAGAGGGGTGAGGGGGGGTGAGGGGGACAATGCTCCCTGAAGCTTAAGTTAAAATGCTATTTTAAAGGGATCTGACAGGCTCTCCTTGAAGCAAAGTACAAAGCTGAGGCATGACATGGGCAGTGACTTGTGGTGGTTCAGACAATGAAAAACGGAGGTTGCTCTTCAATTTTCAAAACCCTGAAATTCTGACAGAGATCACTGCAAAATAGCTGATTTCGAACACATAGCCTGAAGAGTGGCACCCATACATGCAGTAGATGCATGCATGCACACACACAAACAACAACACATATTTACACACACAGAGACCATAAAGTAGATGATATTTTAATAAGTCATGATGTTAGAGTTTGCACAACTTGAATGTTGACTGTTCTTACTTTGAAATACCAAGCAGCAGCAGCCAGCTTTGCAGTGCATCACATTAATTCTTTCAAATAACTTAAACCTGCCTTGGAATTGGATAGAATTACATATGAGCAAGTTTTCATTTATGTTTTGATTGGTCTTCAGCAGGCCATGCAATATATTAAACTGTTTCATAATTTATCAAGAGTATGATATGAACTAAAGAATAACAGGTTTGATCACGAAAGGATAGTTTATCATTTCCGTCAATTTTGATAGTAAATAATGCTGGTACTAGATAGTGCCATGGTGTGTGTGTGTGTATATGTATATGTGTGTGTAAATATGTGTCTGTGTGTATGTATGTGTGTGCATGCATGTTTGTGTGTGTATGAGTGAACATGCAAATTCTTATACGAACCGTTTCTGTAATAAATGCATCAGCTGCATATGGGTTTGTATAAATACATATTTTTCTTTAACTCGCACACTAACAAACAAGGAACACAATTGCATGTTCTTTGAGTATTTGAGAAGCCCATGTACACATTCCTGAATATGAAAAATGCCTTCATATATCAGGTATTTAGCATCACGAACTCTGCAGTAACGCAATCCCAAAACAAAATCGCTTACAAAATATGAACTATTTCATACAATCATATTTCAATCATGAAGAATTATCACGATACCTATCACTACCCTTTAAACTGCAAACAATGACCAAAATATATTAATATTAAATCAAAATTTCCATCACTAATCATCGACTGTCTTAACTGAAGCATGCTATATGAAGAAAATGTTCAGAGGTTAAGAAGAACGGTAAAATGGCTTTTGTACCAACTAAGACCTTGCACAAACTGAATGGGGTTTGTAAAAAGTGTCACTGAAAACTGACAGGATGACACAGTAGCACACAATCACAAGGGCTGGCCAGAGTAGCGTCAGACAATGTCACACACAGACACACAGAGGCTCTTCCACACTATTTCACTGCTTTCATCTGCCATAGGCCGTCGTTCAGAAAGTGGATGTTGTCCACCCCGATTCCCTTGTTCTTGCTGATACTGCAAACACAGGGTTAACAAAAAATACAAAGCCAGTTCATACATAATACACTCATATTTTTCTGACTATAAGGCGATACTGTTTGTTTTTTTCAGACTCAGATTCCTGTGCCGTATGATATGACTAGTATTGGTAGCAATATAGTAAGAAAATATAATAAGAAAATCAGACTTTTGTGTAACATTTGGAGGTTGTGCTTCATAATATGCTCTTGATAGTCCGAAATATATGGTAAATATAGATTACAGCTAAGCATTTTCAATCAAATGTATTTTGCCAAGCAAAAAAACAATTTCCCTAGAACTTATTACATTTTCAGAGATTTTGCCAAGTATATAATTATACTCAAATTATGGATGCTTCTTTCTATGATTGTTTGCCAGTTTGTGTGTGTGTTGATTTTAAGTGTTTTTACTCTAACATGTGCAACTGAAGAACAAAAGATCTTACTACATCTTAAGATACCGCAAACACACAACACATTAATTAAACATAAATGTGCTTCTGACATGCTTGTCTGTATGTGTGTGTTATATACGAGTATGTGTGTGCATGTGTGTGTCACAGTGTGAATGTGTGTGCGCATGTGCATCTGTCTGTGCCTGTGTCTGTGTATGCATGCATATGTGTGTGCGCATGTGTAATTGTGTGTGCTTGCATATGCATGCTTGCATGCTATGTTTATGCTTGCTAACATACACATGTCAGTGTCAGTGAATGTGAAAACAATCGCACAAACTAACAAACAATTACAGATAGTATACCAGGTAACCAGGTAACCAGGAGTACAAGAGTACACTATCAATAGTTCATTATGGATTTTAAGAAACATGCGAAGAGAGAGAAGCGTGCTTACATGTCTTCTGTGGAGAGTTTGGTCATGCCCACAGCGAGGGCTGTGTCCTTGCTGCGTGTGTGTGTGTTATGGATTTTAAGAAACATGCAAAGAGAGAGAGAAGCGTGCTTACATGTCTTCTGTGGAGAGCTTGGTCATGCCCACAGCGAGGGCTGTGTCCTTGCTGCGCGTGTGTGTGTGTTATGGATTTTAAGAAACATGCGAAGAGAGAGAGAAGCGTGCTTACATGTCTTCTGTGGAGAGCTTGGTCATGCCCACAGCGAGGGCTGTGTCCTTGCTGCGCGTGTGTGTGTTATGGATTTTAAGAAACATGCGAAGAGAGAGAGAAGCGTGCTTACATGTCTTCTGTGGAGAGTTTGGTCATGCCCACAGCGAGGGCTGTGTCCTTGCTGCGCGTGTGTGTGTGTTATGGATTTTAAGAAACATGCGAAGAGAGAGAAGCGTGCTTACATGTCTTCTGTGGAGAGTTTGGTCATGCCCACAGCGAGGGCTGTGTCCTTGCTGCGCGTGTTATGGATTTTAAGAAACATGCAAAGAGAGAGAGAAGCGTGCTTACATGTCTTCTGTGGAGAGCTTGGTCATGCCCACAGCGAGGGCTGTGTCCTTGCTGCGCGTGTGTGTCTGTGTCATGGATTTTAAGAAACATGCGAAGAGAGAGAAGCGTGCTTACATGTCTTCTGTGGAGAGTTTGGTCATGCCCACAGCGAGGGCTGTGTCCTTGCCTTCAGCCATCACTGCCTGGGGACTGGTTAAGGACAGCAATTCACACACCTGCTTCATCTACCTCATAATGTATAACAAAAGCAAACATAATAAATTATATAATGGCACCATTTTGTTGTTGTTTTGGGGTCTTTTTTTGCTGCTGCTCGTAGGTACAGCTAAAATGGATGATTTATAGAAAACAGAATTTGAACCTCTTCATTAGTTTTGATTTTTACATACATTGTATTATTTGTAAGCTCCAAACAATCCAGTCTGCAGAAAATTGTTAAACAATTAAGAAGAAAAAAGACAAAGCATGCTCTTTTCTACTATAGAATTAGAGTGAATTAGAATCTGTATTTTGTTCACATGTGGCATTAGGGATGGGTACGCCCTGCACTTTGTTCACACGCAGCACAATGGTTCACAACTCTTTACTTTGCAACAGCAGCAGGGCAGGGCACGCTCTCTTCACACCCAGTCGGGCACCTCAAAATTACACAGACTCAAAGGATACGACCATGGTGTCCTTGTCCACCTTGGTCATGCGTGCCCCGGGGGAGGTGAGGCCCGGGCACATGATGTTGGCCCCGCTCAGCACAAACCCGATGGCGCCCTTGTCCACCTGCATGTGGGGCAGCATGAACGGGTCTGCACAACACCATCACAAAGGCGCGTACAACACTAGCAGGGATGAACTCTGCATCACACACACACACCTCAACTATATACAAGGGTTAAACCTGACAATTTTCAAAAAACAGAAACCAACACACACACACACACACACACATACACCCCACCCCACCCCCATACAGCTGAGCACTTTTAACAATCTAAAGCAATTTGGATGAATAATCGGGGCTCTTATACAATGGCAATCAGGTTTTCGCTTACAGCAAAGCTGCTTTTTTTTCAGTTTATATTATTTTGTTGCTGAAATTTTTTTTTAAAAAGGAATTCCTTCTGTACTGAACACACCAGGTCAGTCAACTTTCTTGCACCATTCGCGATGCTCCACTCCTCCCGCGTCTTTACTGTCTAGCCAGTCCCACCGCCATTTGTTTTTTTAACCTTAGCGTCAATGGCAGACACATCCATGTTTTCTTGAACGAACGGCATCTTCGGCAGGTGAAGCTGAACTCCAGTACGGTCTCTTCTTTCTTATCTTTTCTCCTCCCTTTCTTTTAACAACTAAACTCGCAGACAAGTTTTGCATCTCACGTTGAAACTTTCAATGAAAGGAAGTTGCGCTTCCTACGGGGTTTACACTTGGCCGAACCAAGGATCAGTAATCACTTCCGTTTCCGTTAAAGCGAAACTGGTTTCAATGTGGCAATCGCGTTTTCGCTTACCGGCAAGCTGTTTTCCTTTTCTTTTTAGTCCGTCAGCTAAAGGTGATCGGACTATTGCGATGGGCTGGGTTGCATTTTTGGTGGGGTTTTTTCTTTTCTGTCTGTCCCAAGGATATCTCCCTAACCGCTTGACTGAATCGCGTCAAATTTTGTGTGGAGGTGTGCCACCTTAATAGGAAGAGATCCGCGCAAACCATTTTGCCGTCGTGACCTTGACCTTGATGTACGACCTTGAAAACCGAAAATCTATTTTTAGCCATATCTCGGGCACCGATCGACATAGGATGTTGAAACTTGGTATGAAGGTGGTTTGGCTTATGCCCGTTCTGATGATGGCATACCGATCAAGTCAAGGTCAAGGTCAAAAAGATCGCTGCGGCCTGAAAATCGGAGGGTCATTTTTTCTCCTTCTGTCTTTCCCAAGGATATCTCCCGAACCGCTTGACCGAATCGCGTCAACTGGTGTGTCACTATGAGAGGAAGGCATCCGCACAAACCATTTTGCCATGGTGACCTTGACCTTGAAAACCGAAAATCTATTTTTAGCCATATCTCGGGCACCGATCAACATAGGATGTGGAAACTTGGTATGAAGGTGGTTTGGCTTATGCCCGTTCTGATGATGGCATACCGAACAAGGTCAAGGTCAAGGTCAAAAAGATCACTGGAGCCTGAAAATCGGAGGGTCATTTTTTCTCCTTCTGTCTGTCCCAAGGATATCTCCCAAACCGCTTGACCGAATCGCGTCACATTTTGTGTGCTGGTGTGTCACTATGAGAGGAAGGCATCCGCGCAAACCATTTTGCCGTCATGACCTTGACCTTGGCGTACGACCTTGAAAACCGAAAATCTTTAAGGGGCCATTACTCCCACACCGTTGGTGTTAGAGTCTTCAAATTTGGCATGGAGGTACTTTGGCGTATGCCCGTTCTGATGGTGGCATACCGATCAAGGTCAAGGTCACGGTCCGGGAGATCGGTAGGCCTTGAAAGTGGTAGGGGTCTACAAATTGGATTTTCAGCCATATTTTCCACATTTGTACTTAACAGAAGCGCTTCATATTGTGTGTGGCACTGTATACCCTAGAGTAGAAAACATCCGAGCATAAATTATCACGATGCTGACCTTGACCTTGTTCTTTAAATTTTTGGGAAAAAAACGGATTTCCGTCTTTACTGATTTTTTCATGGACGGATTTCCGTCCTAAAACGGAAGAGGTTTAACCCATGTATATATATTAAAAAAAGGAGAATCTATGACCAGAATAACACCTTTGATTTTAAACCCAAAGCCGTCATATATAAAGCGTTCACGCGAGGCGAGAGGCATCAGGCGGCAGGCGAGAGAGACGGTTCAAACGTTCTTTTTTCTCTGTTGCTTGAGCCACTGTGAGTCAGAACTTCGCAGCGACTAGGCTACCCAATCCCTAGGATCGGTAGTTGTCCCTTTAAGAATCACAGTTACACTTTTTGTAAAAGCTTGATCAAGTTCATGGTATGTTTACTATACAGTGGAACCTCCCTTATAAGACCTTCAAAAATCATCCAAAATGAGGTCTTATAAGGGAGGGGTCTTATAGGAGAGAGGCAATCTTAATACTTACAAAGAAGGGCAATGTCTCAGAGAAGTAGGTCTAATGTGGGAGGGAGTCTTATAACGGGGTCTTATAAGGGAGGTTCCACTGTACTTACATTTTTGTAAAAGCTTGATGGTAGGGAACAGGGGTCCATCCCTCTGTCTGAAGAAAAGCAGTTCCCCAGTCTGAGATGCTAGAACTTCAATATGGTCTTGGCTGAAACAAATTGCAAGCAAATGGATATAACCGATATTGCTCAAGAAAATCAGACACACAAAAAAAGAATATAATTATTCTGAAAAAAAGTTCAGCTGTTGAACTTAAAGCTTTTTTTGTGCTTTTTTTTTTAATACTCAATTACAGTTAAATGATTTAAGAGATTATAAATCAACAACAAATCAAAACAGACATAAAAATTATGAAATTCAAATTCAGTAGCAGTACTAGCACCTTATAAAATTTGAACGTGATTCTACTTTTACTTAAAATTCAAACGCAAATAAAAACAATTGATTAAAAATACACACACACAAACAAATACACACAAGTGATTCTCTTCTACCAAATGGGGATGTTTATCCTGCCCCGTGCTCACCGGTCTTCATTCAGATCATTAATAGCGCACAGGATATGTGTGCTATGTGAATTCATGTAATCCATCCCACCGGTACACACGGCCTACTCGCACCGAATAGTGGGATGGGCTTTAATGTGTGCGCAAGATTTTGTGCATGCGTTCGAACATGGGGCCTCTGTAATCTGTTTTTTGAAAAGTCTCATCCGAAGGACTTTTTCCCCAACTGACGTCATGTACCCATTTACATCTGGGTGGAGTGAGGAAAATAGGAGTAAAGTGCCTTTCCCAAGGATACACCACTGTGACTGGAGCTGGGTTCAAACCTGTGCACTTGCAAACCTGACGGATTACAAACTAGCGACTCTAACCAACTGAGCCACAGCGGCTCAATAGACTTTCTCTTTAGATTTTCTAAGAACCCCATGGTTGTTTTTGCTTTCTGATGGTTAAGCGTGTACATGTGTGTGCATGTGTGAACGAGAGAGAGGTGGGGGGGGGGGGGCTGTTCTTTTTTTCTGGATTAGTATAGTATATCTGTATCTAGTGGATTATTGCAGTTCAACTTCAACAAGATGAACTAGGCTACAGGTTTTTTCTGACCACTTGACCAGTTTGAGGGCCTCCTTTTTGGGCAGGATCTGGTCGATGTAGTCTTCGACGTGGGGGAACTGTTCCAACACCTGGTTCCGGATTCCTTTCTGCACCGAGGATTTGGCGTTGTTCACATTGGTTACCATATCCTTGGCAACAAATCTGGAACAAGTCATAAAGCCACATTGATTAACCCTTTGACAGCTCAAATACCAACCCCAAGATGAGGGTGCCAGAATGATCAACTAAATCAAATGATCGTGGGCCCCAAAAAGAAGAAAATAACTGCCCCTTCAGCCATAAACAGAACCATAAACATGAAGGTGGGTGGGGAGGGGAGGATGGTAGTGGTAGCTAAACTACGTTTTGTCTTTCTTCTTCTTCTTCGTTTTAACATCCTCCGTCAGCTTGTTGACGACTATGATGCATACAAACAGGGGTTTCCGGTATCATCTAAAAACACAAGTACTGTGGGAAAGGAACAGCTGCCCAGATGATCAGCTCAAGGGGGGGGGGGGGGTAGGTAGGGCAGAGGGCGTCGAGGGGCAGGGGGCCAGCGGAAGGGGGGAGAGGGCTGGAGCTCAGGGAACAGGGGCATGGGGAGGGGGGGGGAAGGGGGGGGGGGGGGGGGGGGTTCAGATCTGGGTTTTGAAGACCTCCACCGAGGCTGATGAAATTGCCTCAGGTGGAAGACTGTTCCATTCCAGACGGTTCTTGGGAAGAAAGAGAACTTCCTGTAGTTGGTCTTAGTAGCAGGAGGCAGGTACGCTGCCGTGTGCGACTGTGTCATCTGTCTGGGTGGTGGGTGAGGGACTGGCCTATACTGAGTATTGATGGCCACCTCTCCATGGTGGCACTTGAACTTGAAGAAAGTGGCCAGCCTTGCCGTTCTTTGTCTGTCCTTTAGTAGAGGCCAGTGCAGATCCGTCAACATGTTGTCCACACTTGATGTTTGACGGTGGCGGTTGACGACCCATCGGGCTGCACGGCATTGGACCTTCTCCAATTTGCCAATGTTCTTGGCAGTGTACGGGTCCCAGACAGGCGCTGCATACTCAAGTGTGGGTCATACTAAGGCCTTGTAGGCTGTCTCTTTCACAGCGATGGAGCCTACTGATTAAACACTTTGCGTTTGCCATGCTGCAGTATCATACTTTGATACTGAGTATGATGCTGGACATTTATTAAAAAGGCAGAAATACAGGCCCGTATTTCACATTCTCCAGGCTACAGGTACGGGGCTCAATCGAAAAATTCGACTAGGAAGAGCTACTATCCCTGAACATGGTCTGAGTGTGGCCCCTCTCAAAAAAGACGGTCGCTTGACTTCCAAGCCAGTTGAACAGGCCGAGATCTTAAATCAGCAGTTCCAGTCAGTTTTTGGCGGTGGAGAAACTTTTAATGATGAAGTTTTTGCAAAAGACGGGAATGCCAGACCTTGCCATTCCTTCAATGGAAGACATAGTGGTCACAACAGGTGGGGTAACAGCGCTCCTCCAAAACCTCAACCCCCATAAAGCTTGTGGTCCAGACAGGATTACACCACATGTCCTCAAAGAGATGGCAGTGGAGTTGGCGCCTGCACTGACTGCAATCTTTCAGTCTTCCCTTGCCTCAGGCACTGTTCCAGCCGACTGGAGATCAGCATACGTCACTCCCATTTTCAAGAAAGGTGAACAATACGACCCAGCCAACTATCGGTCTGTGTCCCTCACCAGTGTTGTATGCAAGCTCCTAGAGCACATCATCATAGAAGCAGTCATGAGGCACCTTGAGAAGCACCACATCCTGAATGAGAACCAACATGGATTCAGGAAAGGGAGATCCTGTGAGTCCCAACTCCTGGAGTTTACAGAGGAACTGACAGCCAAATTGGAGAGCAGCAAGCAAACAGATGTCCTCATCATGGACTTTTCGAAAGTGTTTAATAAGGTGAACCACAGCTTGCTGCTTCACAAGATCCAACGCTATGGTGTCAGAGGCTCTACACACACATGGATCTCCAGCTTCCTCAGTGACCGCCGCCAGGCAGTTCTGGTTGACGGATCAACGTCTTCATTTGCTGATGTCACGTCAGGTGTTCCCCAGGG